>NW_021024896.1:99578-213889 GCF_004153795.1 Camellia sinensis
TTTGAACTGTACTGTGGCATCCTTAGTACTTACTGTTTACTGTTACTGTTACAGAGATCTCTGTCGGTTCCCTTGTTGGAACCACTACTGTTTACTGATTGATGGCCATCATTACTGTTCGGTCTTTTAAGACCTACTGTTACTGTTATGCTAATGGATGTACCACATATGATTGAATAACTGTTCTGACTGAAATACTGATTTAATGGACTGTTTTCATTACTGTAAGGACATTTCATTCTTAACCTCTTTACGCATTATGTTATTCACTGGGTTTTAGCTCACTGTTTATATATATATGTAGGTGCTCAGCCACCAGATCGGAGCTAGGAGCGTGGGTTAGACTCCAGTTTTGTCAAGCCAGCCTTTGTGCCTCACTGCGAGGTTCCGAGTTGCCATGCTATGGCTTTGGGGTGTTTTGTTTGTTTTCCCCCGTCTGTCTCCATACTGTTTGGATTACTGTATAGGCTGTCAGTTACTAACTGTACTGTACCAAGGGATTAGGTCCCTACACTGTGTGACTGTAAATTTTGTATAGACTGTACTGTTTGTGTATGTATGAATGCATGAAAAAAAATCTTTTGGCATACAGACTGTCACAGCTCATTGGACATTGTTTATTTACTGTATTGGCTTCCGCCAGGCCCTGTACTCTGTTTTACTGTATTACTGTCCTGCAGGCCTTCGGTAATCTCGGATTACTGGCCGGTTACGGTGCTAAGCCCATAGGGCCGGGTTTGGGTCGTGACAGTAATCCACCTCAACTCTTGCTTATACCCTTTTGCCGCTAAACGTGCTTTGTGCTTGTCCACTTCTTCCTTCTCATTTAACTTAGTTTTGTAAACCTACTTGACATTTATTGTCTTCTTCCCTTTTGGAAGATCTTTCAACTCCCATGTGTCATTCTTCTCTATGGCATTGATATCCACATCCATGGCTTTCTGCCACTTTGTTTCTTTGACAGCATCTTGAAAATTTACAGGATCACAATTTGTAAATAGAGCAAAGTGCGTGAGTGGATCAATTGTTTGATCAAGTCCACTTACTGTAGACACCCCATTTTTGACCGTCCTCAAGACTTGGACGTCACCGTTCGAACACTCAGTGATCATCCATGAACGTGTTCGTTTGGAGTTTCCGGAGGTCTCGGCTCGCGCGCCCTGCCTCAGGATCTCCGAACTTGACCGTTTAGTGTCTGGTTTTGCACCGAACACTCATGTTTTGCCTTGGAAGGGCAGGGAATGCCACACACCACCGGCAGTGGCTAGAGGCCACCGGCTAGTTTTTTGCTGCTATCGGCACTTTTGTTTGCCGGTCGGCATATTTTATTGCCGGTCGGCATAGTTTGTTGCCGGTCGGCACTGTTTTTTGCCGAAATGGCATTTTTGGGCAGCCGATCACTGTTCATCCACTTTATGGAGATATTTTGTGCCAGCTGTGATAGCTGGCACCAACTCTTCCCCCCTCCATACACGTGTATGGAGGGATCTCCCTCTAAGCAAGCTTGTTGAATAAGCTTTGCAAGAGGGAGTCTTATAAGAGGAGGGTCTTCCTCTTTGATCTAGGTTAGCTTCTTGCAACCAAAAACCAGACCTTTGAGATATAGATACATATTATCTCTATACCTCCCTCTCTCTCCTCCTTTGTGTGTGTTTCTTAGCTCAAAAGGTGGTTTTTACCTTACTTTTGCACCATTACACACACTATTACACCTTATTCCGAGATTGAGGGACTTGGGGGGTTATTTCTTGAGTTTTTGGGCTGGTTTTGATCAAAAGAAGGAGGCTAGACCATTTGTTCTTCAAAGGTTCTTCAAGGGTGAGCATCTTGATTTATATTCCCCAAACTTGCAATAGTTTTTTACCTATCTTGCTTGCTGTTTTAGCTCTTGTGTATAACATAAAAAGGGCTTGTATTTTCCTGCTCTAGCACTTTCATTAAGGTCATTTTGTGGTTTGAGTGTAAACTCACCCTTCTAGGCCTTATTTGGTCCATTTTGGTGCCTCTTTCATAAGGTTTTGTTCACTTCAGTGTTTTGGTCTGTTGACCATTGAAAATCAATGTATTTTTAGTATCAAAAAAGTTGGTTTGAAGTCTTGCATAGGGGAGGGACACCCCTCTCCCTTTATGGTTTTGTTTCCTTGAGTTGTGGCCCAAAAGGGTGACATGCATGCTTGCTTGTTTTTTTTGCTTCATTTCAGAACTTTTTGGGTGTTTTTAGGTCATGTGGGATCTCTATTTTTGGCTGGATTTGTACCTCCTTGTATGCTTGTAGTACTTGCTTTGTATTGCTCCATTTTGCTTAGAAGTGCATCTCATGATTAGGCCATGATTCTTGTGTGTGTTGGCTTAGTTCCATGAAGTTTTTTTTAATGTTGTTTTTCCATGCTAAAAATCTGTTGGTTATCCATTTGTCCATGCTTGACATGTTTGTTAGGTTTGCTTTGTATTTTGGCTTGAAAGCTTTAAGCATGTGACCTCTAGCATGCATGGTTGTGATCATCCTCATGATTTGACATCATCTAGGATCACATTTTAGCCCAAGAATCATGTTTGTATGTGTGCATGCATGGCCTCTTTTATGCCTTAAGGGTGTACCCACTTGTGCCTAGGAATGAGCCTTAGTGCATATGCCTCGTAGGAGTCATCTTGGCTGCCATTTTAGGAGTTTTTGGAGTCCCATTTTGCATGCAAAAATTCTGTTTTTACTTGTTTTAATCATGCCATGAGAGGTCATGTTGGTGGGAGTAAGTTGTCTCCTTTTTTTGTGCCTAAACCTTGGGATCATAAGTTTGCTTGTTAACATGAGTTGTTGTCCATCATTTTGAGCACTCTTGGTGCTGTTTTGAGGCGAATAAGGGTCCACACCTTTATCACTTTGAGGCCCCTTTGCATGCTTATCTCATGTTGATTGCATGATTGTCCCATTAATGTGCTATTCCATGCTAACTTTTTGGCAAATTGGTTCATGTTTGTATCTCAATTACATCTTGCATGTTAACATTACATATTTGTCATGTTTCGTTGCATGATATTTGGCATATCTTGCATAATTAGCATCATGTTGTATTTTGAGTCTTGCGAGCATAACATGCATTGCATCATTTGGCTTGGGGTGTCAAGCCAAATATGAGGGTCAAGGGACATTCATACTCCAAGTGATGCAATGTACCTTGATTCTCGGTGAAAGCTTGATTGCAGAAACATTATCACAATAAATCAATGTTGGACCTTGCTGCTGGTAGTGGAGTGCTTCAATTAACCTTCTTAGCCAAATAGCTTGACATGAACATGACGCTGCTGCAACAAATTCAGCTTCAGTTGTTGATAGAGTCACAATTTGCTATTTTTTGGATGACCACGAAACAGCCCCTGTCCCCATCATAAATACGTGGCCTGAAGTGCTTTTTCTATCATCAGGATCCCCCGCATAATCACTATCAGTGTAACCAAATAGACCGGATTGTGCTCCCCTTTTATAGAAAATACCAAAATCCTTTGTACCTTGCAAGTAACAAAATATTCTTTTTGTTGCTAAGAGATGAAGCTCTGTTGGATTCTCCACATAGCGACTAATTAGGCTGACAGCATGCATTATATCAGGCCCGGTTGAAGTCAAATACATTAGACTTCCCACAATTTGCTTATAAAGAGTGGCATTTACCTTATTTACATCTGACTTCTTTTCGAGCTTCAAATCAGGTGCTATTGGGGTTCCAACTGAATTGCAATCCTTCATATGAAACCTATTCAAGACTTTTTGGACATATTTCTTCTGAGAAACAAAAATCAAAACTAATGACTGTACTACTTCGATGCCGAGAAAGTAGTGCATCAACCCCAAATCTGTCATATCAAACTCAGTCATCATAGATTGTTTAAAACTATCAAACATGGAATTATCATTACTTGTGTAAATCAGGTCATCCATATATAAGCATACAATAAGAATTTTTCCACCTTCTCCAAGCTTTGTAAAAAGTGTATGCTCATATGGACATTTATGAAAGCCTTCTCTAGCAAAATAAGATCTATATGATTGTACCAAGCTCTGGGTGCTTGTTTCAGTCCATATAATGCCTTATTTAGCTTGTAAACTTTTTGCTCATTTCCTTGCTTCACATACCCGAGAGGTTGATTCACGTACACTTCTTCTTGTAATTCGCCATGTAGAAAAGCCGACTTCACGTCTAACTGCAAGATAGGCCATGAATTTTGTGCAGCAATGGAAAGCACCAACCTGATAGTATCTAATCTTGCAACTGGAGCAAACACCTCTTTGTAATCTACCCCAAACTCTTACTTATACCCTTTTGCCACTAAACATGCTTTGTGCTTGTCCACTTCTCCCTTCTCATTTAACTTAGTTTTGAAGACCCACTTGACATCTATTGTCTTCTTCCCTTTTGGAAGATCTATCAACTCTCATGTGTCATTCTTCTCTATGGCATTGATTTCCACATCCATGGCTTTCTGCCACTTTGTTTCTTTGACAGCATCTTGAAATATTATAGGATCATAATCTGTAAATAGAGCAAAGTGCGTGAGTGGATCAATTGTTTGATCAAATCCACTTACCTCATAATCTTGCATCTATGCTGGCCTCCTTTTAGTGCGTTGAGATCGCGATCCGGTTGAAGCATCAGGATGTTCTCCTGCTAAATTTAATGGGAGCATATCACCAGATATTGCTGTTTTTGGACTTTGTGGATTGGTGGGGATAGAGTCTGATTGCTGCTGCCTATGACCATCTGAAGGCTGATTACTTTCTTCATTATTTCTATCAAAATTTGTTGGAATCTGCTGCCCCTCTGAGTCATCAACAACCCACGTCCATGACCTTTTTTCGTCAAACACTACATCTCGGCTAACAATAATCTTCTTGGTGATGGAATTATACAACTTATAGGCCTTTGAATGTTCACTAACACCAAGAAAAATACATTTTTCTGCTTTGTCATCAAGCTTCTTCCTCTTTTCATCAGGAATGTGAGCATATGCTATACATTTGAAAATTCTAAAATGATCAACGAATGGTCTGCGCCCAGCCATGCTTCTTTGGGTGTCATGTTTTGGACAGCTAGTGTGGGACTTTTATTCAATATGTGAACTCCCCAATTGACTGCTTCAGGCCAAAAACTCTTTTGAACGCTTCTCCTTGCCAACATACTTCGCACCATGTTTAAGATTGTATGATTTTTCCTCTCGGACACACCATTTTGCTGTGGTGTATAGGCTGCTGTAAGTTGCCTTTTGATTCCATGTTCCTCACAAAAATTTACAAATTCTCGTGAATTGTATTCTCCACCACGATCGGTTCGAAGAATTTGAATAGCTCTCTCAACTTCTTTCTCAACCAGGGCCTTATAACTTTTAAATGCTGAGAAAGTTTCAGATTTTTGCTGCAAAAAATATACCCATGTTTTCTGACTATAATTGTCAATGAATGTAATAAAATACCTCTTATTACCATTGGATGTCGGATTTATGGGCCCGCAAATATCAAAATGGACAAGCTCCAGCGTTTTTGTAGCTCTCCATGCATTCCATTTTGGAAAGTGATCACGATGCTGCTTACCAACAACACACTTTTCATAGATTTGCTTAGGAGGATCAATTTTTGGAAGGCCTGTTACCATCTCTTTCTCATATAGGGTCTTTAACCCATTAAAATTCAGATAACCATAGCGAAGATGCCATAGCCATGTTGAGTCTTTCACATTGGCAGAGAAACAGGACTGAGTATCATACTTGATATATAATGGAAACATTCGATTTGCAGTCATCTTGACATGGGCAATTACACATCTTTTGGGATCATTAATTAAACAGACACCATCTTTGATTGTGACTGTGTAACCCTTCTCTTGAGTAGAATTAATTAAACAGACCCCATCTTCTCAATTCTGGTACATAAAAAACACTAGAAATAATATGAGTAGAATTATCTCTAGTTTGAATGTGAATATCACCTTTTCCCATTACCGAAATTATAGAATTGTCACCAAACTTTACAGAGGTTCGAAAAGATTCATCCAAGTTTGTAAAAATTGACTTACTTCCACACATATGATTACTGCAACCTGTGTCTAGATACCATAAATTCTGCTGATTCCCTTCCATGGTATGACACACCATTAGAAGAGTGGCTTCTTCTTCTCTCTCTACAAAATTGGACTTTTCCCCTTTTTCTTTGTGTAAATTAGTACGACATTTAGACTTATAATGTCCATACCTGTGGCAGTGGTAGCACTCAATATTTGATTTGTCCCATTTTGCTTCATGATTAGTTAACTGCTGGTTGTAATGCTCCCTACCTCTGCTTCTTGAATACGAAGTGTGGTTGTCCTCTTTGTTATTTATGGGTCTGCCATCACGACTTTCTCTTCCCCTGCCTCGACCGCGGCCTCGTCCTCTACCTCGATCGGATCCTCTTACTGCTGAAGATTCACCATTGGTTGAGACCTTCAAGGCTTGCTCCTGTGTGGTACTACGGTTAAGTTTTTGCTCATGGACCTACAACGAACTCTGCAACTCATTAACCGATAGTTCATCAATGTCCTTGGACTCCTCAATTGAACAGACTATATAATCAAATTTCGTAGTCATAGAGCGAAGAATCTTTTCCACGATGATAACATCTTGTATTTGGTCACCATGGATCCGCATCTTATTTGCAATCGCCATTGTCCTTGAAAAATAATCTGAAACACTCTCACCAGATTTCATTTGTAAGGTCTCGAATTCTCGACGAAGTGCTTGGAGTTGGGAGCGCTTGACCTTCGATGTGCCTTGATATTTCTTCTTCATTGAGTCCCATATCTGCTTCAAAGTTTCTTTCCGGAGAATGGTCTTTAGAATTGTACGATCAATTGCCTGAAATAAGTAATTTTTCACCTTGAGATCCTTCAGCCTTTGTTTATCGAGTCTCTTCTGCTGTGCTTCTGACAAAACTGCTCCAGTTTCCGGTTCCATAAAGCCGGTTGCCACGAGAGTTCAATATTCTTTGGATCGTAGAAAATTCTCCATCAACATGCTCCAGTGATCATAGTGACCATCAAAGCGAGGAATAGCTGGCTGGACATAGTTATCGACGACCTTGTTAGCCATGAATGATTGCTACTGATAGTAAGAAGGCTGTTGCTTTTAAGAAGAATTTCTTGGTAGCTTTGATACCAAATGTGAGAAAAACAGAATGTAATCAAAAGAAGAATGTTGCTGAACTTCTCAATTTATTCATTGACTGAAAGCAACTTTAAATAGAATATACAAAACAAACTTAACAGATAATATGGAACTAATCTTGATCCATAACTAACAGACTTTCAAGATAATAGAATACTCCTAAAACTTAGGACACTACAACTGACTCCCAGAAGAACAGGACAACATAGACTTATTCAAAGAAATAACAATAATTAAAATAAACTCTTAACAAAAACTAGGTGAAATATAGATATATTATATTCACATTTCACTTATATTTTCTATTTTCCTTTCAAAATCTCTCCTTAAATCTCCCAACTAAACACAACATTAGGAATGAAATGGGAGGGCAAGATTTTCTTGTAAGGTGTATGGGTTTGAGTTTCAACTCCTCCCAAATGCTAACAATTAAAAAGAAAAAAATTATGAGTGTTACAACCCAAAAAAAAAATTAAAAAAAAAATGCATGATGGTGCACAATACGAGTAAGTTGCAAGTATTCACGCAAGATTCATGATGGTTGGATTTCTTGAAGTAGATTCCTCCCATTATTATCAACCATGGTCCCAAGTGTGCATACAACGAACTCATGCTCAATAATAGTCAAATAAGTTGTCTAGGTGTCCAAATTAATGCTCACCAATTGCCTATGATCAATATATCAAACATAAATCCTACCATACAAAAATTTGGACACAACCCTCTCACATGAGATATATTTTACTTTTTTATGTGTCTCACACCCGTGTAAGAAAATTGTGCTTTGTTCTGTCCGTATAAGTAAAAGAACTATATTACTAATTAAAAGAACTAAAACAAAAACTAAATCCTAATTTAACTTTTAATGGAAATTTTTATTTTTAAATTGTCACATTTGTCACGACCCGAACCCGCCCCTATGGGTTAAGGCCATAACCAACCAGTAATCACGAGATTACCTACGGCCTCAAACCAGATAAGAGAAGACTCATCAGAGTAAAAGGGGCCAAACAGAAGCAAATTTAAAGCTTTGTCCATAGAGCCGTGCTTATATGCACACCATAACATTCCATATGTACATATATTAATAACTCACAACAGAAAGTGTAATGACATAAGATTCTATTCAGACAGGATCATCCAAACTAAGTCAACCCATGAAAACTATATACAGACGCATTCAAAACTTTGCCAACCTAACAAAATGTAAATACATAACAAAAGGGCGAAGACGGGTCTCGTGCGTGAGACACAAGGGCTGACTCTCTCAAAACCTTAGTTGTTCCATACATACTTCACTGAGGCTGGGTCAGGACTTCTCTTAGCTCACCTACAAACACATAAATGAGCGTGAGTGAAAGCCCAGTGAATAATATCAAATCAAATACAGAAGTTACATAACAATGTAGAACAACATGTTCCAAACGGCCTTGGGCCCAATTCATATTTCTATTTAACAGATATATAACTATACGAAATTCAAATCAAGTGACTGTAGTTCCAAACATTCTGGCCTTTGGCCCATTCAGATTTCCGTTCATGCCAAAACGGCCTTCGACCCACTTATTCATGTCAAAACGACCTTAGGTCCATTCATACATGTCCAAACGACCTTCGGTCCATTCATTTCTGTCAAAATGACCTTCGGTCCATTCGTTTACGTCAAAACGGCCTTCGGCCCACTCATTTATGTCAAAACGACCTTAGGTCCATTCATACATGTCCAAACGACCTTCGGTCCACTCATTTCTATCAAAACGACCTTCGGTTCATTCATTTCTGTCAAAACGACCTTCGGTCTATTTGTTTACGTCAAAACGGCCTTCGGTCCATTCGTTTACATCAAAACGGACTTCGGCCCATACATTCGTGTCAAAACGGCCTTCGGCCCACTCATTTATGTCAGAACGACCTTAGGTCCATTTATTTCTATCAAAACGACCTTAGGTCCATTTGTTCATATCGAAACGACCTTCGGTCCATTCATTCGTTTATGTCAGACTTTTGTCCACAATCCCAATCAGTAACTCATAAAGCTTATAAGGGAATAAACAGTTGGACATTGCTAAGCTTTCAAATATCGATATTACTCACAGTGATCGGCTTGTGGATTTGCCCTGGAGCTTGACCCTACACATTTCACGAACACAAAAGAGTCACTAACAGTTCAATCCGTTCTTTAATTCACATATTCCTCTTTAGGCTTTATTCTTATCTCGTTAACTCATTCACAATGCTTAATGTATGCCTAAGAGTGCTTACAAGTGAAAGAGAACGGAAAATAGAACACAGAATGCAATTTTAGAATTTCAGAAAATAAGGTCCCCGCTCGAGTGCGGACTTCCCCGCTCGAACGGACACTTAAGGCTTGCAAAAATATTGGTTACATCAAAATCACGCTCGGGCGTTAACTCTGCCGCTCGAGCGGATGGCCTGTCTACATAGCTCCCCGCTCGAGCGGGAACCATGTCTGCAAAAAGTGCTGGGAGCACGATTTTCCCGCTCGAGCGGTACTTAACCCGCTCGAGCGGACATAAAAAATCTGGGTTTTCCAGATTGAGTTCTTGAGCTCCAATTCTATTTTCAACCAACAAAACATGCATGTTATGGCTCAATTCTCAAATATAAGTATACTAATATGATGTAAACCCCAAATCTCAACCCAATGGAGCTCAATTCACAATTAATTCACATGCATTCCCCAATCTCCCATCAAACTCATTCTAACATAACAAATTCATACATTCAAGCTCATATCTTCATAAATTGTACATGCATGTGATGAATTAGCCACATTCTCAACTTAGACAACACAAATGGTGATCAAAACATGACTTTCAACCAAAACTCTACTTGAATCATGTATTTCAAGCTTATATATGCTATTTTAACACAATTTCTTACATGCATGCATATGTCAAGCCTTAATTCAACAAAACCAACCCAATTTCATGTTCTTTAACATTTTTCAACTTTGAACTTACAAATTACAAACAAGAGTCCATGAATTCACTTACCTAAGAGCTTCAACACTCAAGTTCTAGCCAAATCTAGAGCTAGATCTTCAAGAGATTCAAGTCTTGAATCAAAATTGTACAACTCTCCCCTTTTTCCTTCTATAGCCGACCCTCCCCTCTCTTACCCAAATGGATATAAAAAGGGAATTGAGTGTAGAATGCCCATTTAAAATAAGTCCTACTAGCCAAAAATATAAATATCAAATAATTGGGCACTAAACCATTAATTAAATCAATTTAATCTGACTTGAATAAATTTTCAATTAAATTCCACCGTAGGCTCTAAAAATTATGCCAATCACAATGGCGTAATCGATTTCGGGTTTTGTGGCCGATAAGGCCTCCAATTTAATTTCCAAAGCAGATTATTCAAACAGATATCCCTACGGTGAACAGATAGAACTTCGAAATCACATATATTCACAAAATGGCACATAAAATTATATTAAACACATCATCATACTCGTATTAAGGACCAATTAACATACTACAAAACAGGGGTATTACAGTATTAATCTTCATTGAAAGAAGATGAAATAATTTATGTGGAAATTTGAGGGTGATTCAAAAGGAATTATGCCTCCCCCAAAAAAAAAAAAGAAAAAAGAAAAAAGAAGAACAGAGGTACTGGAAATTTCTAAATTTCTAGCATTGCTTAGCCTATTTGGTGGAGTTTTCGTCAAGTTAAAAAAATTAAAGTTAAAAGCACATCTTCTAAGTTTTTAGACAATTAATTTTTTAAAATTTATTTAAATTATTTTTCATAAGTTATAAATAAAAATCACACCAAACATTTTGACACAAAAATTTAAACCAAAAAAAAAAAAAAATTAAACAATCTCTATAATTGCACCAAACACTGTCTCATTGTTGCGTGGAAGATCTCTCAAAATTGCATCACTGTTTACATGTCAATTGTTCATGTAATACATGTATGCTCATGCTTTTTTGCTAGAATATGCTTTTAATTATTGATGATTTTGAATCTGGAATAGAAGAAGTGCATGAGATGACAACAATGCAGACAAATTTTTAAAAACAGTGTAGTAATCAAATTCAATCATGATTAGCAGGACTCAGAACCCTTGCATCTGGACAACTTTTGTGTGGCAATAGGGGGTCATTTCTTTATCAAAACTTTATCTGTCTAATCATAATGTTATAAATTCAGAAATTTTATTTAAAAAATTACTTAAAAATATTAATATATAATTTAAATTCATTTTATACATAAATTTCACATACATTCAAATTTTGGGTACAAATGTGAACAATAATTGTGAATTCCAAGACTTACTACTGTGTTTCTATTTCTTCTCATCCTCATCCCAATAAAAGTGGAGGCTTGACTTGAGAATAACCCTTTTGTATCATATTGACTATAGAACAAAATTAATCAAAGTTGAATACATCCTCATGATTGGCTATCTAGAACAAAGTAAAATTAGGTACCCCATATTTGAATGCATCATTGCTTATTTAAATATCTGTTATCTCTGTCTAAAGTTACATGGAAATGTTTGGGATGATAAAAAGTTGGAAAATAAAGTATAAAGTAGAATTAAATTTATTATGACGTGGGTAATATAATTTTTTTTAAGAATAGAAAATCAAAAAAAATAAATAAATCCAAACATCTCAGTTTCAAATCCCTTGATCTTAAAATTAATTTTGATAACGCACTTTATTTTCTAATAACTTTTTGTATAATTTTTCTGGATTCTATATGATTTTATTTATTTATTATTATTTATTTATCTGTACCAATCTTTCTCTAAGATTTTGTCCAAATAGTTGTGTCTTTACATATCGAACTAAAAAAATATGCCAGTCCTCATCCATCAACACAATGCATCAGGACTATTTCCATGCAGTCACTTTCACTTTCCTCTAATTCATTTCCCATCTTTAAATATCAGTGATAGGAGATAGATTTACCAGCATAAGTTTTTTCTTTTCTTTTGACCTTGGTAGGGAACCACCAACCAAAGAAAATCCCATTTTTCTTTTAAAAGGTGTACATGCATTGTGTAGGGACAATAGGATTAATTCCCCAGAGATCCATGCATCTGCTTTCCCAACAATTGAAGCATCAAATGTTTATTTGTCTCATATTTCCTAGGCTACATAACGCATGCATGGACCATGTCTCATGCCAAAATAAATCTATCTTACTACGGATTTTATTTTAATAATTTGGTTTTATAATTTAAAAGTTTCAATATTAAATGAAAATGCTAATTGTGAGTCTCATCATGAGAGACATAAAGGGAATTTTGCCAAATTTTAACAATTGTCAAATTTTGTGCTTAATTTGGCACAATATTTGACAATATTAAAATTTGGCAAGAGTTTTGATATGCCAAGGACTTGCCAACTATTATAGCACGTCCAGGGATGGACTCAGAATTCTAATATAGGTGGGGTGAATATATATATATATATATATTAATAAAAAATTTAAAAGAAAAAGTATAAATTACAGTATCAAATGCTACCTATATAAAATGTGAAAAATATTATAAAAAATATATATAAATAAAATATTTTTAGAGAGGGTAACTTAGCCTTGTTTATATTTCTAGGGTGACTGTCGTATCACTAGGATGTTAATATATTATTATTTATTCCCCAATAATATAAAATAGTAAAAATGGTAAGTGATATACATAACAAGTATGATGCAAGTACATTCACCCTTCAATAATTAGATTATGTTTCATTTTCTTAGGTTCTTCCATCCAATGATGAAAATTTTGTCTTATTCTTTATATAGTAAGTGAACTAGTGCATTATATAAACGTTATACGTATAACATGTTTAATAGCATAGTATAATCTTTGGATTTTACATAGTAGAGTTCTCTGAGTAATATGCATCAATAGAAATGTTACAATATGCATCTAAAACTTTAACAGGAGACTTATTTAGGATTTTTTTTTTTAATGTTTTATTTTATACAATTGATAGGAGTAGAATAAGAAAAGAAAGGTGAACTCACAAGAGTAAAATTTCAAATCAGACATTTTCATACTTTGTAAGAAAGCATCTCATTTACCATGCTAATCTCTTAGAGCATCTTCAACGGTAGTAGGCATTTTACCTATCTAAACATTACTATAAAGTATATATTTTATTTTGCCTATCAACCGTTTCATATTTCTACTCCAACCATGCTCTTTATTTTAACTATTCATCCAAATATTATTAACTTTATAGAATACCACGTCAACAACAAAGATGGAGAGAAATAATCCTAATGATTAAATACATTTTGCTTAGCCTTGAAGGCTAGCTACATGTAGCTAGTGAATGTGAGCTTAGCCAAAATGCCTAATCATATGCCTAGTGCATTGAAGTTGAAAAAAGTGAGTCACATTAGGCATTTTGACTAATAGGCATTATATGCCTAGTGGAGATGCTCAATTTTTATGTAGAGTAATTGAAATCGACCCGTTAAAAAATATAATAATACGTCTTTTCATTTTTTATTTTAAATAAATTTAATTCATATATTTATGAGTGGAGAGATAGAGAAACAGTAACCTTGCTAATACAGAGAATCCCAACTTTGTTTAAAGAGATATTTTCAAAAGATTGTCACAATTTTATATCAACTCCATTGAATACACCGAGAAGTTCATTGAACCTGGTTTTCTTTCTTTCATTTTTTCTTATTTTAATTATTTTTAGTTGATGTCAACATGCTTTAAAACGATAGAATAAGAAAAATTATTGCATGTTTTTGAAGCAATGTTCGAACAATCTCAATAATCACACAATCAAATCGATCCCATGTATTTAGAGTGAGCTCTACGTGATTGTCTGATTCCTTAAACTATTAGGCCATGTTTGATTCACAATATTGATAGTGAGGTATTAATAATCCTATCAAATTAGTGTGGTATTAACTATCCCACCCCTACCCCATTACTAATTATCCTACAAATTTGTTGGATTAATTATCCATTGGATTAATAGTCCTAAACCAAATGTCAAAACAAACATAAGATGGTTGGGCCCACGGATTAATAATCCTAATCCCATACTTTAATCCTTCCAATCAAACATGCCCTTAGAGCATTACTCAGGAGTTTGAAATAACTTCTTGCAACACGCAAGACAAGGCATAGGAACCTCAAGGTCACATATCCCACCCCTACCCCATTACTAATTATCCTACAAATTTGTTGGATTAATTATCCATTGGATTAATAGTCCTAAACCAAATGTCAAAACAAACATAAGATGGTTGGGCCCACGGATTAATAATCCTAATCCCATACTTTAATCCTTCTGATTCCTTAAACTATAAGAGCATTACTCAGGAGTTTGAAATAACTTCTTGCAACACGCAAGACAAGGCATGGGAACCTCAAGGTCACATTTATGTAATGAGTATGTCATATAATTGAGTTGATGGGATATATTCTTTCATTTATTATTTATGTAATAAATATAAAACTTGAAAAGTCAATTTACCACATAATAAACTCTGGCCTCACTTATTACCACATAATAAATTATAAGTAGGAGATACATCACGATAACTCGATCACGTGACATACTTGTTACATAAAATATTTTTTTTAAAAGCTTCTATCTCCAAACTTATATCAGTTTATCCTAATGCAGTCTTAATTGTTAAACTATTCTTCAATATTTACGTGTCTTGAGATTCTGACATGATTTAATCTTTAAGAAGGTACTGAATTATGAAAGCAGAAAAATTTAAAAACATATCATCAATAGCCCAAGAATATTTGCGAGAAGTAACAAAAAAGAATGCTGTTGAGATGATTCTTAATATAAAAACGATAATAACACATCATTACGATGAATGATTTTGTATAAAAAAAATTAAAATAACATTTTCTAGCATCTTTCAATTTGTTCTTCCAAATAATATTGAACAGCAGAGCATGGCGCCATGAGTAACGTAACCTTTGTAATGATCCCCTGTGGCCTACCTAATTTTTATGAAAAATTATTCAGTGCCCAAAGGATATCACATGACTATATCACCAACTAATCATTAATTTCTAAGTTTTTATTGTTTCCTCAATAATCAATATAAATCATTAATCTTCATTATTTTAACCAATCATATTTAAATTAGGACACTACGCAATTATATCCGAAAAATGAATATGTTCTCAATAATTTTATGGATCCTATGAGAGGTTCAGGTATGTCCAAGTGAACATGTACAATATTATGATTTTTTTGGCTACATTAAATTAAATTAATAAAATCTACCTTAACGGTGCAGCTTGATGCATGACTTCTCTCTACAAGATTCAATGCACCATCTCTCTCTTCAATACCTAAAACAAAAATAAAAACAAGACTTAAAGCCCCACACACCACTCTCTCTCTCTTGAATATAGAGGTTGACATGATGAAGAGAATGATTCTACCCAAATCCAGTCATTGTCAGACCTATATTGTTTGTTGACAAGAATACTTCTATACTCTCTCATATCTTAATTATCTTTATTTTTATCTTTAATTTTGAGAATTGTCCGAAATGGATGTTAGGTATACTTCTTACACAATTATTCAAATTTTGATTTTTGGGGTTAGATGGTGAGAAATCTCGTGAGTTTTCTACTTTTGGCGGTATATAGATGGCCTGTATTAAGTTTAATTGGATCAAAGAGAAAATTAGTCAATATATGCGTAACCTAATTAGGATATCGTGATGCCAGAACCCAAAAAGAAAAAAATATCTTCCTCTTTTAAATATGTATATGATTTTTATGTATCAAATCATGTCTCTTGATGCTTTCCGAATGTAGTCTATGCTTACATAATTTTATAAGAGAAATAATTTTTTTTAACAAAAATTTACATACATAAAATGTATAAATTGGATAGAGTAAAAAAAATTCATCAATATTTTAATATCAATAATGTCCCTGATGAATGATTCTATATGAAAATTATAATAGAATAATATTTGTTTATTTTATAATCAGTACACCGACTTGGCTCCAACTTAAGACCATAAAGCACCAATAAAATATATCCATTTTATTTCGATCTAATTAAAATTTCAATCAGAGGCTTGTGAAAGACTTGGCAGTCTTCTCTTGGTTAGAGTTTCCAAAAACTCTTTTCAGAAAATTTTACTTTCTTATTTTTCGTATTTTTTTTATTTTTATTGAATTTTTTTAATATTTTAAACAAATTTTTTTTTTTACTTTTTAGACATACCTAACATAAATATACTTAAAAAGTAAAAAATTTGTGAAAGAAACCTTTTAAAAATTCACTAAATACCAAAAATACAAAAAAAAATACAAGAATTCAGTACATTTTTTTGTATTTTTATGTATTTATTAATGTTTTAAAATATGTTTTTCACAAATTTTTTACTTTTTAGATACATCTAAGTAAGGTGCATCTAAAAAAATAAAAAAATATTTAAAATTTTAAAAATATTCACTAAAAATAAAAAAACCCGAAAGAATTAAAAAACTCATTTTCAAAAACTTAATCCAAAAGCTCAAACCAAACATTATTTTTTTCATTTGGGTAAATCTACTTTAACTAAGTTAGAAGTGTATTATATATCTGTGTTTAAAATGTCTAGTAAGTTTTTACTTTTTATTTTTTTATTAGTTAAAAACGGTAATTCATAAAAATTAAATAAGTCTGTTACTATTGCCTTCAGTGGTTAAAAGTTAAAATTATTATTATAAAAAAAAGTTTGCCAATTCAAAATATTTTTAGATATATATAACACATTTCGATATATTTTTTGTACATCGGTTATTAACAATTTATAAATAATATAGATTCTCTTTAAAATGAATACCCTAAAAAAAAAAATCATAGAGGCAAGCGTTAAAGACGTAACGTTAAAAAAGATCAAATATTAATAAGTAACGGTAGGTTTACCTTATTTTTTTTATTTAAAAAAAAAAAGAAAAAAGAAAAAGACCTTTTAAGCCAAAGGATTTTGAATTGCTAAAATGGCTCTCTTGGGTTGAATAGTTGCTTTTATTAACCAATCATTTTTATGGGCCGTCAATGAATTGAGAAAGCCCATTGGGTTATGTGCCAATTAATCCCAATGCTGAGAATATCCGAATGCCAATGATAATTGCAATGTTTACGCGTGATGATTGTTTGGTGCAATTTATATGATTATTTATAAATTTTTCTTATATTGGGATTTTATGTTAAATTGTTTGTTGTAATGTTTACTTATAGCTTATTAGCAGAAATAACTTAAATAAAAAAAAAAGATTATCTGAAAGATGGGAGATGAGTACTTTTACTTATGTTTTTCAATTATTTACTTTTAACTTATAATAAATTGCACCAAATATGTTGATCGTTAAACGTTAATGCTAAATGTTAAATGTTGATAGGTTGATTAATTAAAATAATTTTGGAGAGCCCAATGCAAAAACAAAAAATTTAACAGAAAAAATACAAATGGTGAGACCATTAAAGTTGGTAAATTCCAAAACACTTTTCAGAAAATTCTACTTTCTTTTTTTCCGTGTTTTTTTGTTTTTACTAAATTTTTTTAATATTTTAAGTAATTTCTTTACTTTTTAGACACACCTAACATAAATACACCTAAAAAATAAAAAAATTGTAAAAAAAATCTTTTAAAAATTCACTAAATACCAAAAATACAAAAAAAAATACAAGAATTCAGTACATTTTTTTGTATTTTTATGTATTTATTAATGTTTTAAAATATGTTTTTCACAAATTTTTTACTTTTTAGATACATCAAACTAAGATGCATCTAAAAAAAGTAAAAAAATGGTTTAAAATTTAAAAAATATTCACTAAAAACAAAAGAATACGAAAACCAAAAAACTCAATTTTCAAAAAACTTAATCCAAAAAACTCAAAGCAAACACGCTAATTATTTTTTTCATTTGGGTAAATCTTCTCTAACTAAGTTAGATGTGTATTATATATCTCTATTTAAAATGTGTAGTAAGTTTTTACTTTTTATTTTTTTATTAGTTAAAACGGTAATTCCTAAAAATTAAATAAGTCTGTTACTATTGCCTTCAGTGGTTAAAAGTTAAAATTATTATATAAAAAAAAGTTTGCACAATTCAAAATATTTTTAGATATATATATAACACATTTCGATATATTTTTTGTACATCGGTTATTAACAATTTATAAATAATATAGATTCTGTTTAAAATGAATACCCTAAAAAAAACAAATCATAGAGCCAAGCGTTAAAGACGTAACGTTAAAAAAGATCAAAGATTAATAATGTAACGGTAGGTTTACCTTATTTTTTTTATTTAAAAAAAAAAAGAAAAAAGAAAAAGACCTTTTAAGCCAAAGGATTTTGAATTGCTAAAATGGCTCTCTTGGGTTGAATAGTTGCTTTTATTAACCCATCATTTTTATGGGCCGTCAATGAATTTGAGAAAGCCCATTGGGTTATGTGCCAATTAATCCCAATGCTGAGAATATCCGAATGCCAATGATAATTGCAATGTTTACGCGTGATGATTGTTTGGTGCAATTTATATGAATTATTTATAATTTTTCTTATATTGGGATTTTATGTTAAATTGTTTGTTGTAATGTTTACTTATAGCTTATTAGCAGAAATAACTTAAATAAAAAAAAAAGATTATCTGAAAGATGGGAGATGAGTACTTTTGACTTATGTTTTTCAATTATTTACTTTTAACTTATAATAAATTGCACCAAATATGTTGATCGTTAAACGTTAATGCTAAATGTTAAATGTTGATAGGTTGATTAATTAAAATAATTTTGGAGAGCCCAATGCAAAAACAAAAAATTTAACAGAAAAAAATACAAATGGTGAGACCATTAAAGTTGGCAATTGGACTAATCATATGTCTTACCTCTTTTTGGAGGGATTCTATTTACACCAAAAAAAAATCATTAAGTACTCTCAATTCTTAAGTACACTCTATTTGATTATTTAAAATTTTATTTTACTCTCATTAGACTCTATTATTTTTCTCAAATTACTCTCAAGGTAAACCCAAATAATAAATAATAAACAAACTAAAAAAAATTAAATTATTTCAAATATTTTCAATACAGAAAATAATTCTCAAATACAGAAAATAAAACACAAACTTATAAGCACATAAGTATTATAAATACAGAAAAAACCAAACTTTTACATGATCATTATAAAACTTTTCAATACAAAAAAAAAAAAAAAAACTTTTACGTTATAAATTATCTACAAGAATGCTCGTGGAACAGTAAAAGCCAAACTTATACGCACAAAAAAACCCAAAACTAACAAGAATGAGTAGTTCTCAAATAATGTACCATTTAAATGACAAACTAAAAATAACTCCAATAATATGTTATTGTTAATTTAATTACTACGTCCTTTAATTTTTGTCAAAAAACGATATATAAAATAATTAATGGTGCTCTACAAAAATTGTGAAACCCTTTATATGAATACTTATCTCTTTTTTGATGGGTTGCTTCAAAAAACTATTTTGATTATTACTCTCATCCATTATTTGATTTTGTTCAAACTTTCTTCTAAGGTTTAGGGTTTAGGATTTCAAAATAATAAAAAAATAATGATGGTGAGTTTTGGTAGGATGGATTGGAGTTTTGGAGGGAGGATGAAGAAGAAGAAGAAATAACTTTGATCTTTTGGAGAAGAAGATACAAAGATTTGAATAGGAATAGGAATAACTAATTAGAGTGCACCATGAGAAAAAAAATATTTATTTTAAAATTTAATATGTGTTGTCTTTATTAGTAAAGTCATATTAAAATATATTAAGAATTAAAATTTATAAATTTAAATTAGGCATATTGAAACATATTTTGGATTCAAATAGAATCCCCCTCTTTATGCCTTAGTGACTCACAGTGGTTTACTGAAATAGCCCATTCGTCTAATTTAGAATTATGCCCAATAACATATTGCCAAGTGGGCCAATTAGGACTTGCCACATCAACACTTGTCCATCTAGAAATTGATTACAATGAGTAGTTATTGTGCCTGTTTGGCAGAAATTATAATCAGCTTATTTCAGCTTTCAGCTTAATTTAAGCTATTTTGATGTGTTTGGTTTAGCTTATAGCTTATAGCTTATAGCTTTTTGGAAGTCAGAAATCAGCTTATTCTTTGAGTGGGGCAGGAAATGCTTTAAGAATAAGTCAGAAATCAGCTTATGTTCATAGTTATAAGTTATAAGCTGTTTAAGCATAAGCTACAAGCACTTTCCCACAGCTCTACCAAACAGGGCTATTATGTCTTTCAAGAATTTGAAGTTGATGGTGTGCTCAACTAATAATGAGTCTAACAATTATATGAACTTACAAATAAGAAAATTGTAGAGAAATAACAATACATTATTGGATGGGCATACAGTCACGTGATCTTCTTAACCTGTCTAATGATTTTTAGATTATAAAACATTATAAACATAGAAATTATTCGATAGGTCAGTGTGTCTAATAGTTGAAAGAAATATAATCATTTTATGTGAACGTAAATAATAAATGTAAATTCATAATTTGATATCATTAGTTATTTTAATAGGAATTAAACCTATGAACAAGCCTTCTTCTTTAATATTTATTTTCTATTAAGCAATGTTTAGATGTTTTGATTATTAAAAATTAAACGCCATTTAGGTGGTAATTTTAGATTTCCAATAAATTTAAAAATTCAAAATCTTAAACAACAATTTGCGTTTTATTTTATTACTAGTGTTTTCTTCAATTTCAACATCTTCTTAGTTTTCAATTTTCTCAAGATTTTTCTTACAACAAAATAAAGTTCAACAATTGGATATGTTCATGCATTTATAACTTGGACTTAAGAAAGTGAACTTTCATAAAAACTAGTAATGTTTTGTCTTCTTTATTGTCATACTTTGTACATTTTCTTGCATGATTTTAAAAATTTACAAGAACCTCTTATTACATTTGTCGAGGGCCAAAAACTCAAGAAAAAAGTTCTCCACTCTTTTCATACAAGAACAAGAGTTTCTCTCTTAACGTTTCAATCTCCACCCTTTGGTTTCCTTGCACCTGTTGAATTCAATATCCAAATCAAGAAACAAAACATTAGCATACCATTTTGTTATAATCAAGAAGTTTTTTTTTAAAAAATTTAAAAACTCCACAATTAATTTAGTGATAGTGTGATTAATTTTGTTTAGTAAAATCTATTTTCGGTAATTAATTTTGTTTAGTAAAATCTATTTTCGACTGTTTGCATGTCAACATATTTTATTGATTTGAGCTTAACTAAAAATTGTCATTTAAAAAAAATGATTTCTTTATTTATTCATGTTAAGAAAACTACGTGGTTGGTTATTTCTATAAGGAATCTGAATTGCAAAACTTAAGTTACCGGAAACTAGTAATCAAAATAAAATTAAGGTCCTTCTAACATGCCTGGGGGGGGGGCACAAGACAATTTTCACGTAATTCAAAACAATTTTCATTGATTTCAGAATCCTTTTAACTTTTTTACTTATTTACAAAGAACTTTCCATCTCAATCTCGATATTAAATAATGTCCCATAGTACTCGTAAGCATTTGCCATTAAAAGAGAGGACAAATTATACTAGTAGTTTCTGCATTTTGATTCTTGTGTTATTTCGGTCCTTATAATTTTAAGTAACTCAATTTAGATCATGATTTATAATTTTGTCTTAATTTAATTCAATTGGTTATAGTTTTTAGTATTTTTTCGATGAAAATGTGCACATGAGTTACATGTATCATGGATTTATTGGCAAAATCGTAAACTTGTTCAGTTTGGTGAGTTAATGTCAACTAATTTAGTGACTATTTTCTTTCAAAAATGGTAATTGGCGTTATCAATTGAACTAAATCGACACAATCTAAAATTAAAAGTTAAAATCAAGCTAATTGAAATAATAAGAATTAATATGACACAAAGGAAAAAACAGAAACTACTGATATAATTTGCCAAAAAAAAAAAGAAGAAGAGAGAAGTACCTGAAGATGGAGATTGTAGAAAACCCTCTCTCCAAAAGATTCAAAGCAAGAGGCATTCAACAGAAGTAGTCCATAATCCATCTCCAAATTTAGCAGAATCTCAGAGAGTGGACTATTATTGAGCTTAACTGTGCAAATCTGAATCACAAATTCTCTATCTCCAAGTGGACTTGCTGAAACAGCAGATAAAGGGCTCCCAGTTGCACATTTTCTTTTCTTTTCAATATCAATATGAGATAATAAATCTTCTCGTTGCCTAGAATTAATCCTTGAAATTAGCTCTTCCTTCTTCAGAACCAGTCTTTCCAATTCACTTTGTAGCTCTGGTATGTATTTTAATACATGTGATACTGTGGTTGGGATACTTAGCTTCTTCTGTAATCAATCAAAAATATATAGTTTAATTCGCCAGTATGCGTTGGATTTTAAATGGGAATTATATCTTCTTTTTTTTTGTGGGGGATTTTAATAGGCTTATGAAAGAAAACTATTTTAGTTGTTGTTGAATGTCATTAGCTAAGAATCCAGCTCCATGGACTCATTTTGATAATTTGTTTTGTTCATTTTTAGATCCCACTGTATAGATAATTCATAAAAATTCAAATTAACTGGTCTAATAATTGTATCGCCTGATTTTATTTTCTTGGTGTTTAAAAAACCATTAACAGTTTATTTGCAAGATCATACTTGTCCATTTTCTTGAAGATAAAGATGATAAAATTATATAGCTACCACTATTGCAATTTGATTTGTTTTTCATAGATTTTACATGTTGGGGCATAAAAAAACCAACAAAGCAAATTATCAAAGTGGAGCTTGTGGTGAGCGCTGCCGATGGGACTAGACAGTCCAATCCACTAAAACTAGAGAGGAACTAAATTCTTAATTGATTGAGACTATCTTACTTTGCCAAAATTCTAACACTTAAATAAAAGGTCAAATAAATCATTTCATATGCAAAACTTTCTCTCCTCCGACTAACATGGAAATTTATATAGTCTTTCCGAAATACCACATCTGTGTGCTTGATTCTCATATTATTCATATTTTTTAGATCATGTAATTATATACAGCCTTGTTACTGACCTGACATACTGCTATTATAAAATTTCAGAAAGGCATGAAGAGAGGAGAAGCCAAATTCTTTCTTCTAATTCACCACTTAAATGCTATTTCCAAAACAAAAATAAAAAATAATTGTTTTTTGAAGGTCATTATTCTTGGAGTATAAACACTGCTTTAAAAAAAAATTATTGTTACCGTTTGATCAGCTGCAGGAAGGAGAGAGCGGAGGGAAGAGTACAAACTGTTAATCTTCTTACGACGATCACGTTCGCTTGCATTATGGTTAAGCTTTTTAGCCATTGTTGCATCTCCAAAAACTTCGTTTGAAAGCTTGAATTCACTTGAATTTGCTAAGGGCTGAGACAAATTAGGAGGAGGAGGAAAGTGAAGAAAAGATTGATCTGAAGTTTCTGCTTCTATGTAGAAGATAGTGTTGTTGTTGTTGTTGTGTTGTTCATGGCTTATGAGGTCCTCCTCTAAGGGCCACCCAAAGGTTGAAAACATAGAAGAGGACAAAGCTAGCATATTGGTGTTTGTTAGTTTGTTTTGGAAGGGTTGAAAGTTAGTTTGATAAGAAAGTGAGATGATCATGACAGTATTTATAATAAAAAAAATCCTAACGCAATGTTTGATTTTTATTAATTTCCTGATTTTTATTTTTTTCAAATTGAATTATTTTTTTCATTTTTTTTTAATTTTTAGTGAATTTTTTTAATATTTTGAGAATTTTTTTTAACTTTTTAAATACACTTAATATAAATACAATTTAAAAATATAATATTTATGAATTTTTAATTTTTTTTTACTAAATACCAAAAAATATAAAAATTCAATATATTTTCGTATTTTTATATATTTATTGATTTTTTAAAATATTTTACTTTTTAGGTATATCTAAAAAGTAAAAACTTTACTTAAAATATTAAAAATATTTACTAAAACAAAAAAAAAACACGAAAAATAAAAAAAATTAAATTTTTAAAAATCAGAACAAAATAATATATTCTCATATAGATGGGTCTTGTATTATATGTGAAATAATTGTGTCCCATTTATAGAAGTAGGAGAATTCTTATAGAAAGATCATTTTTTCCCCTTAGTTGGGAGAGAAGATTGTATTGTGTTGTTGGCTCTTGCCAACACGTCACATAGTTTATTTTAATAGTTTGATATGTTTATTTTATAATTTTATGTCATAAACTGTATGTTGGGCTCTTGCCAACACGTCACATAGTTTATTTTAATAATTTGATATGTTTATTTTATAATTTTAGGTCACAAATTGTCACACCGTCCACTTTAATAATTCGATTAATTTATTTTTAAATTCTTATTTACAAATCATTTAAAAATAATAATAAATTAATATGATACGATATTGATAATCATGTAATTTTACACCTTAGCATGCATTAAGTAACAAAATATATATATTAAAAATTGGTTTGTCTTGCCGACTTTGGAAATTTATTTTGTAAGAAAAATGATTAGGAAAACGACAGATTTATTTTTTTAAACAAATAGCTACTTTGTCACTTTATGTGTACTAGTGTGTACATGTATGAGAGAGATTTTTGACAACTACTAATTTGCTTTTAACCCAACATTTTACTGTTGGAATAAGAAATAATCGTTAGAAGTACATGAATTTTTTTTTTTTTGTCTCAACAAATGATTGACACGCTTTCCTAACAACATTATTTCCTTTTGTTAGTAGAATTACACATTCTGTCATTATCTTTACCACTAAATTTAATATTCTTATTCAGCGTTTTTTTAGGATGATTTTTGACAATTAATAATGTTTTTATTAAATAAATACTATTAAAAAAGTCATTAATTATTAATTTTTAATGACAATTAAAAAATTTAATCACAAAAAATATTACTAATTATAAATTTTAAAGACAATTTAAAAAAAAATGATCACAAAAAAAATTACTAATTTTCAATTTTCAAAAATATCAATAATTGTAAGTTTTAGTTACAAGTTATAAAAATCATGAAAAAAAAAAGTCATTAATTATCAATTTTTAAAGACATATGCAAAAAATAGTCACAAAAAATTATTTTTAGTGATGATTTTATTAAGACTTATTTTTAATAGGATTTGATTGGAATTAAGTCCAACTATTAGGACCTATTAGTAATTTATCCTCTTTTTTATTTATAAATTAATGGTTAAGGTTTTTTCTACACTTACAAACTTAATATTAGATTCAAGTACAAAATCTGATCCAATATTTAATGAATTAATGGGTAGACAAAATCTAAACCATTAATTAAAAAAAAAAAAAAAGAGAGAAAAAGAAAAAAGATCGATGTGGCACAATCAATGCTCGAACAACACCTCCTATCTCTGCTCAATCAGAGACAAGTTATTTTCAATTCAATTTTCACTTTGGTTTTCTCATATTCTAACGTTCTCTTAAATTTCAGACAGTGGAGCAACACAAAGACCTAATTGAAATATGGGTTAAAAATCTGAAGACTTAGTATAAATATTTTAACTTTTACTCAAATTTCACGTAATAAAATGACGAGTAATAATTAAGAGCTCTAAACTAGAGTTTTAATTTGAGTTCTAGTGATATGACATCGAAAAAAAAAAAAGCATCACATCACACGGTGGATCCCACTATTAGAACTCCTAGAGCTTCAAAATTAGAGCTTTCAATTATTTTTGTAAAGTGACATGAATATCACATTAAAATATAAATTAAGATTTACAAACTTAATTATTGTAATTAAAATACAAGAAATCAAAATGAAATTTGATTTGAGTAAAAATTTAAAGTAAAAAGTTTAATTTATCATTAATAGTAAGTGCTTACTAGAGAGAGAGTTTTTTTTTTTAAAAAAAAAAAAATTATGGAGAGAGAGAGAGAGAGAGAGAGAGAGAGAGAGAGAGAGAGAGGGAGAGAGGTATGTAGTGCGTGTGGCGTGCATGGAATACACAAGCCCAAAGTATGCTTGCTGCTCGTATGCTCGAGCACATGCTGACGTGTCACGTGTCAGGCACACTCCATCCTCCCTTGGAACACATCATAAGATGAAATAACACGTAAATCATATAAAAAAATCAAACACAAAAATTATATTGTTAGAATTTTTCAAAAATAAGTTATAACAAATTTTTGTTCATTTTCTATATATTCTATGTTCCATTCAATTTTATAATTAATATATAGTATGTAATTAACTTCCATGAACAAGTTATAGTTACAAGTTGATTTGTTACGAAAGGAAAAAAAAAAAATAGACCTCGTGTATGTTGATTGGACAATCAAAATTTTAAAATCATTAAATTTGTATCACGGAAGCCAATCAATGATCAATTCTCTCTTATTTGACTTGATTTTAAGTGTAGTCGATCTCCACCTTTGATCAATAAGTGATTTAATATTTGGATATCACATAGGTGCTCCCATGGTAGCGTTTCTGCGTGTCTCTATTAGTTTTCATGAGCATATTTGAGAATAAGCCTTATTCTCATAGATAGCGGCCCCACTTTCATGCTCACATAGATGAAATCTATCAAGGATGTTCCTGTAATTGACACACTCCACTCAACAAGAGCTACATAATTTCATTAAGAGTATACAAACTTAACCCTCCAACATTACAGGACAAATGCACTTATATCATAGGGATGGATAACAAAATATTAAGGAGTACATTTTTTACAACCACCATATGGTTTGTTCTTCCTATTGAACCTAGTTACAGGATATCTGGTCCCTAGGTTGGGTATCCTCATACATGGTTTATGATTATGTAGGCTTTAAACCCATCCCCCTCGATGTATTCCAAACCCTATCTCTCGCCAAGGCCTTGGTTAATGGATCTGCAAGATTATCACAAGATCTTAAATAATTCACAGTTATGATGCCATTACTCAAATAGGATCTCAGATTACTGTGTTTCCTTCGAATAGTTCTGGATTTACCATTATAAAAATCGTTGTTCACTCTACCAATATTAGTAGTGCTATCACAACGAATTAACACAAGAGGAATTGATTTTTCCCAAACAGGGATTTCATGTAACAAATCTCTCAACCAATTCGCTTCCTCACATGTTGAAGCTAACACTATAAGCTCAGTTTCCATTGTAGAATTAGCAATTATAGTCTGTTTTTTACACTTCCAACATATAACACCACTACCCAAGGTAAAAATAAAACCCGAGGTAGAGAGAGAATCACCTGACAAAGTATTCCAATCGGCATCACTATATCCTTTAAGTATCGTAGGATACTTGTTATAAACAAACCATAATTTTTGGTTCCAGATAAATATCTCATAATTCTTCCCATGGCTAACCAATGATCTCGACTTGGTGTAGAAACCCCATTTTTGATCGCCCTTAAGACTTGGGCTCTATTGATTGTTTACTTGGTGATGAAAGGTGTGCAATGGTGATGAAAGGTGTGCAATGCAAAGGTTCAATTTCTTTGACAAGAGGAGAGTCAAATCCTAACCTCACACCCCTTTTTGGACCAAAGCTATTTTGAATGGTTTTTAGACCTTAAAACCTTCTCTTTCAAAATATTTTTGAAATAAAGTTCCTACAATGTTCCAACCCTTGCATTTTGTTAAATGTTACGCTTTTCGGTAAACCGGGCAAGGACAAAGTGGAAATGAATGAAAGAGAGGTGAACTCTTTGAAAAATCTTCCAAAACATCTTGTTTAGAGGTTTGGATTTGAAGAAAAGAGGAGCAGAGGGAAGATACCAAGTTGGGGAAGAAGATGGGCATGAACTGTTAAGACAGAATCGAGCAGCCCTCACTAAATCAGGCCTATCCTTTTGTATACTTGGATTTAAGCTATAAGGCCACCACCGTTGGAAAGAAGACTTCTGGGGCTTCATTTTTCACTCAAGAATCTCCTAAAATCGAGTCTGGATGGGGGAGATATGGTTGTTGGAAGTTGGGCATCAATTCATTTGGATCAAAACTGAGCATCCTTCACTAAAAAAGGCATAAATTTTTCACAGTTAGAATTTTGATGTGAGGCTACCACCATTAGAAAGAATACTTATGGGCTTCAATTTGGACATAAGAATGACCTGAAAAGGAGTCCAGATGATGGAGTTATGCCCGTTTGAAGTTGGACTTGAAAAGCAGATTTTGCTGTCGGCCACTGGTAGTGGCTGGTCGGCCACAAATGTGTACAGTCGGCCATCATTAGTAGCAGGTTGGCCAAAAAGATGGCCGGTCGGCCAAAAATGCTCAAAAAGCTTAGAATTTGCAGATCTTTTGCTCCAGCTGTCTTCCAAATGCTCCAGCTGTCTCTAAATCAGATATTTCCGACCCAAGGCTCTCTTTTTGCTATATATAGAGGCCATTCTCTATGGTTTGGGGGGGAGAACATTTTGAAAGGTGAACAAGTTTGGGAACCTCTCTCTCTAAATCTCTCTCTCTCTCTCTCTCTCTCTCTCTCTCTCTTTCTGTAATTTTGTGAGCAAAATTCCAGCCTTTCTCTCTTCCTATGTTGTGCTTAGAAGTGAGAATTCCCTGCATATTTGCATGCACTTCCTTAACCAAAGTTGATCATCTTTGGGATGAGGTAGCTTGGGACTTTGTTTGAGCTCCAAAAGGTGGTTTTATCTTAGAATTTGGGGCTGTTCTTGTGTTGTGCTTCAAGGGTGTGCATCTCCCTCTTTTAAGCTTATTTTTGTACACAATCTTGGCCACCTTTGCATGCTGATTTTGGCCTAGTTGTCAACTACAAAAACCTTTTTTTTTTAAGTGTTTAAAATGATGGTTTAAGCCCCTTTTGAGTTTGAGGGTGGTTCACCATTCTTGTCTCTTTGCTTGGCTAAACTTTGTGCCATCTTTTAAAGCCCTTCAAATAACCTTGTTTTGGCCTTTTGACAACTGAATTCCAGGAATACACAAGCCCAAAGTACGCTTGCTGCTCGTATGCTCGAGCACATGCTGACGTGTCACGTGTCAAGCACACTCTGTCCTCCCTTGGAACACATAAGATGAAATAACACGTAAATCATATATAAAAATCAAACACAAAAATTGTATTGATAGAATTTTTCAAAAATAAGTTATAACAATTTTTTGTTCATTTTCTATATATTCTATGTTCCATTCAATTTTATATTTAATATACAGTATGTAATTAACATCCATGAACAAGTTATAGTTACAAGTTGGTTTGTTACAAAAGGAAAAAAAAAAAAAAAAATAGACCTCATGTATGTTGATCGGACGACCAAAATTTAAAATCATTAAATTTGTATCACGGAAGCCAATCAATGATCAATTCTCTCTTATTTGACTCAATTTTAGTGTAGTCGATCTCCACCTTTCATCAATAAGTGATCTAATATTTGGATATCACATAGGTGCTCTCATGGTAGCGTTTCTGCGTGTCTCTATCTTGAAATCCATAGCTAGTTCTCTCCACAATGCGTTAGTTGACTAGACATTTAGGGATAAATTTTTGAGTCAATTTTTTTTGGATATTCTTCAAAAATGTGACACTCTATCTTTTTTTTTTTTTTTCAAAATGAAAATCCTAAAATATTTTTTGATTAAATTTAAAGAAAAATATTGATATTGTGATTTTAACTATATGAAGGTGATAATGGAGTGTCTTTGTACAAATTTTAAACACCAATAAAAATGCTCCTACGACAACTTTGATATGCCAATGTAATTGCGAGAAACCGAATCAAAACAAATAAATAATTAAATAATAATAATTTTATAATCTCAAATATTTTGTTGGTGAATCTTAAAGTACAAATTAAATATTGTTAGAGGGTTTTTTTTAATTAATTTTAGAACCTAAAATAAATTTATGGTGAAATTCTTTAATTTAGGGTCAATATTTATTGTTAATAATAATAATAATAATAATAATAATAATAATAAGAATAATGTTAAATGAAAATACTAAGTGGATTGGTGTTTATGTATATAAGGATAACAAAAACCCTAACTCTTGTTATAATTGTTTTCCACAACACTAGTAGCCCTAGCAGTCGTGGGTTATGAAAGAAAGTGGGGGTGATTCAATCATTAAGATTATTGTTGTAGCCAAGAAGGAGAGCTTTGTTTGTGTTGTGCCTTGTGGCCTCTTAGGTTTTCTTTTCTTCTTTTTTTGTTCTTTATCCTTATTCTATTGTTATTTAATTCATTGATGGAGAGGTTGTAGGTGTATGTATTTTGTGTCTATATATATATATATACTATGAAGAAATCTGAGGAGTTAAATTCATGTATAAAGAATGGGTGTGATTCTTAGTTCAAAAATTCTGCACAGAATCACAAACTTTAAAAATCAAGAAACCATATCAAACAAATGAATTTTGAACTGAAATTTTTACAGTAGATTAATTATATATTGAATTGTATACCATAAGTTTCTTATAATTTTTGGGAGTCAAAATCCATATAAACTGATACGTTCAAATTTTTCTAGAAAACTAGTGTAAAATAGTAACTTCGTAAGTGTCGTTCTCTTTGGGTATAAATCCGAAAATTTTCAAATTAGCATCTTAAAACCGGTTACGAGTCTAGTTTCTTACATTTTTGGCCTTGCGTTGATTTCTCTTGTATACTAAAAGAACCATTAATTTCTTTAAAGTGCTGCAAAAAACAATCTGTTTGGGTATAATTAATTGTAAATAGTTATTTTGATAAGCAAATCAAGTAAAACCAATTGGGTTTGAAACTTAAGATATATTAGTTGATATCTGGAGGGTTTTAGAATTTTTCGAACAACGTGGAGAGGGTTTTTTAATTTTCAAAGTTAGCGAATAGATTTGGAAATTTGTTTAAAACTCTGTTTTATCTTAAAGTTACTTTTAATTAAGTTTCGTTTTGAACCCATGTCTTGGGGTAATTTTAAATCTTGAAGAACATGAACTTAGGTATTATTTAAGAGTAACGGTGAGTGGGCCTGAGCTGTGTTAGTGCGCTTTAGTATGTGGTACTTAGTTTATTATTCTATTTAGTATTTTTAAATTAGTAGTGATGTGTAATTTTCATACTTGGTTCAAAACACTAGTTGGACTTTTATACTCTATTCGAGAATTACATTATTTCGTTTTCAGGTGAGTAGTTGCATGCTACATATTTTTATAAATGTTTCCCTGCCCTGAACTGTAGAAAAATTTAATTGTTGTTTCAGGACTAAACTGTTTTGATAAATTATTATATTATCAATGGAATTAAATTATTTCTGAAACATATGTAAACTTGGCATACTATAAACTATTTGTTATAGTCTCATGTTTATAATGGTGAACTACCATGTTTTGCAAAACTGAATTGTATAGATTATCGGGGCCATATGCATATTTTAGTCCAGGGAAGTTATTCCACTGTGTGTGGTGACTCTAGCCACTAGGTAACAGATCCGGGTTGGGCCGTGATGACTCTAATGCTCAACGATTGTAAGGAAAAGACCTAGGCTAGGCTAAGTTAGGTGACCTTCAATCGGATTCTTAGAGAAAAGGCCCGGGTTGGCACCCCGAGGATGACTCTTGGTTTGATATTGGATCCAACGGGCTTATTGCCTTGAGAACTATGTGGCATATTACTTGTTATTCTTGATACCCAGAAAATTATTGGTGTTCATGTTGTAATATGTTTTAAGTGGAAAATGTCATTTATCATGTTGTTGAGAGACATGAGTATTTTAACTGTTGAACTGTAGAACCTTCTTTTTGGAACAGATTATCTTTATCAAAATTGTATGCCAATCTACTTTCTATGATATATATTTTATTTTGGAATTGAACCCTATTTTCAAAACTGTATTTACTATTCATGTTGCTACTCATTGAGCTATCAGCTGACTTAGTTCTTTATCATTTCCAGGTGTTAGAAGGACTTAGAGTGGATTCATGGCATAGCGGGGACTCAATTGCATGGACCTCTAGGACATTCATTTATTTTATTTTAGATTGTTATGTCAAGTTTGTGCATATTTATTTTTATTTTTATTGAGGTTCATTTAGAATTATTTTGATATGTGGGCTGTTTATATCCCATAAGTTTAGATGGTATTGAGTACGGATGGTTTTGCCGTTTATACTTGTATCATGTCACTGGATTGAGTTTGGTTATTCATTACTAGACTATTGTATAGTTGTTCAATGTGATTATGGATTCATATTTAGGCTTACATGTGCCTTGGGCTAAGACCCTGTGGGCCATGGCCGGTCATACCCGGTTTTGGGGTGTGACAGTAATCATTTTACATCTTCTACAAAAATGATATATCAATTTCTTTTTAGAAAAGTAAATCTTCCATTTACTCTAATGTCATCATAACATTTATATATAGCTTTGCATTTTACAAAAACAAATCCATTTGGAACTATAATATCTACAATCAAGCAAAGAGTGAGAAGAAAGTAACACTTCATAATTATTGTTCTACTATTATTTATTTCAATTATAGCTCAAAAGTTCACATAAAAGTGAGTTTTGGATTACGAATCCATTCCTTTAAAACATCAAGATTTACTTCCATGTAATTTGTAACAATGGTGTTTTGATCACAAATGTAATTTGTAATATTTGGTGAGACTTTCTTTGGTATATTTATCAAACCTCGTCTTTATTTCCACCTCCAATCACTAGCTTTGTTGAATGCAATTGCGGTAGCTTCACTGTTATTTTGATTTATGGTTTTAACAAATTTTGGGAATTCAATGTTCACAATTGGAGTGTACATGTTCTTGCACTCAATTAAGGTAGTTTTATCAGGGGTGAGCATGGTCCGGATTGGGATAAAACTAAGACCAATCTGTTACCTACGGTTTCTGAAAAATTAGAACCAATCCAATCCCTTTAAATCGTGGAACCAATCCGAACCAATCCGTTTAAACACAGATTAGATCGGTTTAGGACCATGGATTCACATAATTAAGTAAAAAAAAAAATATATATATAGAACATTTAAAGCAAACAAAAGCAGCAACAACAGTAGTAGACAACAAACAAACAGATATAATAACAACAAACAAATCAGTGTTTAAACAAACGACAAGAACAAAATTCAGCAGCAGTAGACAACAACAGAGATAACAACAAACAAATTCAGTAGCAGCAAAAACAAAATTCAGCAGTAGTAGACAACACTACAGCAAAAAGCATTTTTGGTGACGTTTTTTACAACCAAATTGAATTTAGTTGCCAATTGTATGTTATTGGCGACAATATACGTGTTGGTCGCCAAAAAATAAACTATTAGTGACAAAGATGTTTAGCGCCAATTTAATTTTTTGCGCGGGAGCGCTAAAAATGTTTTGGCGACCAAATTAATATATGGCGATGAAACTTTTGGTCGCCAATTGTAACTTTTTGGTGACAGAATTAAAATAGTTGCGGAAAGGTGAATGATATTTATGGCAACCTAATGATTTTCGTCGCCAATAAATTAGGGGTTAAAACGACATTGTTTTGAATCTGTCTTTTTATTTTTTTTATTTATGACCTTTAGATGAATAAACAAGATTGACCTAATATTCATCTCATTCTACAACCTGAAGTGGCACAGCAGAAGACAAAGATGTGTCTTCTCTCTCTCTTCTTCGTCTCTCTCTCCCTCTCACCTCATTCCCCTTCTCCCTCTCACTCTTACTCTCTCACACTGCCTCCTCTTCCTCTTTTTCTTTTTTGTCGTCAAGTTGATTCTCTTGTTCGGCATGGCAGAACACAGCACAACATTGATATTGGGACTGATTTCTCCCTCTCCCTCTCCCTCTTACTCTCTTACACTGTCTCATCTTTCTCTTTTCTTCTTTGTCATCAATCTAATTTTTCGAACTGATATTCTAATTTTGGAACTGATTTTCGGGACTGGTATATTCTGATTTTCGGACTAATGTTGGAACTGATTTTTGGATTTTGGGACTAATATTCTGATTTTGAATTTTTTGGGGACTGATATTATAATTTTGGGATTGACTTTGGGGCTGATATTTTGATTTTGGGACTGATTTTGGAACACAGGACAGCACTTCGTTGTTTGTTTGTTGTTGTTGTTGTTCATTATCAAAGGCTCATAGACAGCACTTTGTTGTTTATTTTGATTTTGGGACTGATTTGGGTTCAAATTTTTTTTTCTTCATAGATTTATTGTCCTAAAATAATATTCACTAATAAAAAATCTATGCATGGTTTCCTTTGTTAGAAACAGAATATTAATGATTTTTATAAAATCAAGTACTTGTATTTTGATTTTTTATTAAATGTTTGGTAGCTTATGTAATTACTCTCCTTTTATCTCCTTTGGCACAAATTTCTTCATGTACATGTATGTTTGAGTTAATGCTTTTGTCACCAAGAAGCAGATTCAATATATTAATATTTTATCCCATGACAATATTGTGGAATCAATAATTTGTTGACACTTTAAGTACATATAATAGTTTTGCCAATTTTATATGAAATTAGTCATATGATTTATTGTGTATGGTCATGAACTACTTCCCTTTACACTCTTATGGAAGAAATTATAAACAACCATCTAGCCAAAGAATCCATGAAGGAAATAAAAACCTCATCTCAGATGATACAAACAATAATATAAAAAAAAAATGCTCTAAATAATCTCAAAATGAGAAACAGATATAATTAGTCCCAATCTCATAACTTGGGCTATTATTCATTAGAGAGTATATTTTGTTGTATAGTTTGAGTGCATTATATTGTAAAAATTATCTCTTTATGAAATTAAATGCAAGAATTGTTTGAGCTATACTTTTTAAGGATTAGTGTTTTGATGCCCATCAATACAGTTCTAAATTTTCATATTAATTGTTCATTTGTGGTAAACTTTTCTTATTAAGGGTTTTACTTCTTTTGGCAACACGATTATAATTTTGAAGAACAAAAATTCATACGACTTAATGTTGGCGTGATGAGAAATAAGGCATCAGTTTCATCTTTTAAAGAAACTAGCTAAAATTGTTTCTACTATTGAAGTCTATCACAAACTATAGCTTTCTTTTCTGGCCTAAAATAGCCTAATTTCTTGTATCATCTGCAAAATAAATTGCTAAATTAAATATTCACATCTTGTTATCTAACCTTTGCTTTCCACTTGAGAATTCTCATCCTTTCTTCTCTTTTGCTGCTATCCAATTGTTGCTTTCCACTTTGTTGAATTTCTTTTCCACTTCTAGTTTTTTCTTTAGCTACTATGCTTTACACAATTCACTATTGTGATTGTGGCTTCTTTTGTAGAAAAAAAGAAAAAAAAAAGAAAAGAAAAGAAGAAGAAGACAAGACACGAGTATCCTTATATGTTATTTGATATTCATTTCATACCCATAACTCTCTATTAATTTCATGTATTGTGCGATTTTAGTTTAAACTTTGACTTACAATTACAATTGTTATAGGTTATTGGCCAATACAAAGAGATAAAAAAAAGCTGTAATCATTTGTTGGGGGCAATTATTACATCGAGTAAGTTTTAACTATTTGTTCGGGTATTTTTAATTTACTTATAGAATTTTGGCACTTTTTTTTATTACATTTGTGGTTGTTAGAGGATTCACTTTTTTTTTTCCTAATTTTTTGAGCATTCATGATATGACAAATACTTAGATGACCCAAAGAACTATTTGACATATAAATAAGATAAGACCATATGCGCTAATTAGGGGTGACTGCTGTGTTTGGTTTCAAAAATCTTAATTTCATGTCTAACTCAACAAATAAATAAGTCAAATAGCTAAAATAGATGAATATGCTTTTATAAGAATAACTAAACTAATATGTAACAATTTCAACACTAAAATTTATATAGCAATTCTAATTTATATATCCATTTCATTACTTACTATATGATTATTTTTCACCCTTAACCATAGATTGCATATTTTACTTGAATATTAATTCTTGTTTATCACTTACTATTGTTAATACAACTTTGTTAATAATGTAAATTATTTTATGGTGTAATGCATACAACAACTTTTATAATTCAAGATTTAGAACTATCAAAGTAGGATACTTGGATATCACTATTAGATAAAAACTTTCGAGCAAAACATATGGAACCATAATCTATAAAATCTGTAATTAATATTGCCATATCACGTGGGTCATCGTAACAACTAAATAATTAAGTTAGTCTTACAAATAAATTACATATGCCTAATTAAGTTAAAGGTATATTTTAGTATATTTTGCATTGTGCATTCATAAATGGGATAGGACTACTTTAATGTACATAATAACAAAAGAATTTCACATAATGTTGGCTTTGTAGGTGACCCAATATGGACAAGAGTTGGATGTTGCTTAAGAATAAGATGAGTTCCCAATATAGAGATGGGGTGAAGGCTTTTGTTCAATTTGCAATGACAAATGTAGGGCCAATTGAAAAGATTCGTTGCCCTTGTATGGATTGTTTGAATTGTGAACGACACACTAGTAAAATTGTGGAGTATCATTTGGTCGTGAAAGGGACTTATGCCACTCCATTTGCAAATGAACTTGGGTTACAGATAAGGATGGCTGCACCGATCATTGGCATAAAAAAGTGGGACAAGATGGATGAGATTCATAAAGGCCCAATCATTCAAGGAGTTCGGGTACATGTATTTGTTATTTTTAAAAATAATTAGATTATAACCATTACTTGCATTTTGATACTAATAAGAGTATTCATTATATTTGTAGGATAAATTTGAGATTGTTGATTATGATGAGGATGAAGAGGTTCGAAAATGAGTCAATAAAAAATGTAAAACTCTTTACAAAAGTTGGCATAACAAGATGAAGACTCATTACTCGAAGTTGGTAAACGCTGGTGTTGACCCTTACAGTAAACCATACAAAGGGGTCGATCATGAGGCTTGGGTATACAAGATCAATCATGTATGGCTTGATGGCGATCATCAGGTAAAATTTCCTAATTTAAAGAATCATGTTGTAATTTCAATTTAATTTTACTAATAAATTAATTTTGTAGAACTTGGCTGAAAAAGCAAGGGATAGTCGATCGAGGTTACCATATAATCATACAATGGGCTCCAAGTCATTTCAAGTTGCAATGTATAAACATGTGATGCATTTATTATATTTAAAAGTGTGATTACGTTAAAATTAATTATGTATGCTTACTTTTAAATGGAAATAGGGTACCGAGAAGACTGACATTGTAGACTTCTACAAAGATTCCCATTGGAGCAAGAGAAAATCAGATTGGGTAGCCCCAATATGTGGTCAATTACATGTAAGTATGCCAATTAATAGAGTTACATATTTATGTAAATGGTTGTATTAGTTGAAGTTGTTTAAAAATTGATAGGAAGCTTTGAAAAAGCGACGTGAAGAGTCTTCAGAGCCTGGAGCAGTACCTTTAACTTAGGAGTAGCTGCCAATTGAGGTTCTTGGAAAAAATCGAGATACTTAAAAGGCTTCGAAGTTGGTCCAAAACCATCATCATCTAGATCTTTTGTTAGTGCACAAACACATATTGAGGTGGTTTCGAGCCTACAAAAACAACTAGAGTCATTGAAGAATTTGTTCGAGGTCCAGCAAGAACAAATTGTAGTCCAAAACCTGGTAGCACAACAGCTAGCTAAAATGATTGAAATGCAAAACAAAAGATTTGGAGAGATTGAGAAGTTTATGAGGATGCGCAAGTATCGGGCAGGCATAGAGGTTGATGAAGACGATTATCAATTAGAGGAATCTTATTAACAAGCACTTTTGTAAATATATTTTTCATAATTTAATTTTCAAATCACGACAAGCATTTAACTTAATATGTCTGGTTGTGTTGAACAAAAGTGCTGCAATTGTAAAACACAAGACTTAAAATTAGAAGGAAAATTGTAAAGCACATGACTTAAAAGGCCCGTTTAGGGGGAAAAATTACGAAATTGTCCATCAAAACTGCCAAAACTTGGCACGGGCAACTTGCTCAAGCCTAAATAGACTTATAGGAACAAACGGGACCTCAATTGGATTTCCGGTTAGAAAATTGGAAGGAAAATTGTAAAACACAAGACTTAAAAGGCCCGTTTGGGGGCCGAAATTGCGAAATGACCACCGAAATTGCCGAAACTTGGCATGGGCAACTTGCTCAAGCCTAAATAGACTTTTAGGAACAAACGGGACCTCAATTGGATTTCCGGTTAGAAAATTAGAAGGAAAATTTTAAAACACAAGACTTAAAAGGCCCATTCGGGGGCCGAAATTACGAAATGAGCACCAAAAATGCCGAAACTTAGCACGGGCAGCATGTTTAAGCCTAAATAGACTTGTACGAACAAACGAGATCTCGATTGGATTTCTAGTTAGAAAATTAGAAAGAAAATTGTAAAAAACAAGACTTAAAAGGCCTGTTTGAGGGGGCAAAATTGTGAAATGACCACCAAAACCCCCGAAACTTAGCATGAGTAGCTAGCTTAAGCCTAAATCAACTTGTAGGAACAAACAAGACCTCGATTGGATTTCTGGTTAGAAAATTAGAAGGAAAATTATAAAATATAAGACTTAAAATGCCCGTTTAGGGGGGCAAAATTGCGAAATGATCACCGAAATTGCCAAACTTAGCATGGGCAGCTTGCTCAAGCCTAAATAGACTTGTAGGAACAAACGAGACTTCTATTGGATTTCTGGTTAGAAAATTAGAAGGAAAATTGTAAAACACAATACTTAAAAGGCTCGTTCGGAGGCCGAAATTGCGAAATGACCATCGAAATAGCCGAAACTTGGCACGGGCAGCTTGCTCAAGCCTAAATAGACTTGTAGGAACGAACGAGACCTCAATTGGATTTCCGGTTAGAAAATTAGATGGAAAATTGTAAAACACAAGACTTAAAAGGCCCGTTCGGGAGACGAAATTGCGAAATGACCACCAAAATTGCCGAAACTTAGCACGGGCAACATGTTTAAGCCTAAATAGACTTATAGGAACAAAAGGGACCTCAATTGGATTTCTAGTTAGAAAATTAGATGGAAAATTATAAAACACAAGACTTAAAAGGCTTGTTTGGGGGGGGGGGCAAAATTGCGAAATGATCGCTGAAACTGCCGAAACTTGGCACGGCAGCTTGCTCAAGCCTAAATAGACTTGTAGGAGAAAACGGGACCTTGATTGGATTTCCGGTTAGAAAATTGGAAGAAAAATTGAAAAACACAATACTTAAAAGGCCCGTTTGGGGGCCGAAATTGCGAAATGACCATCGAAATTGCCGAAACTTGGCACGGACAGCTTGCTCAAGCCTAAATAGGCTTGTAGCACTACAAGAAAAAGCATCTTTGGCGACTAAAAAAACACCTTTGGTCGCTGAAAGTATAGGTTTTGGCGACTAAAAAAGCATTCAATGTGTTTGGTTTGAGTTTTCTGGATTAAGTTTTTTGAAAACTGAGTTTTTTGGTTTTCGTATTCTTTTATTTTTAGTGAATATTTTTTAAATTTAATTTTTTTTTTACTTTTTTAGATGCACCTTAGTTAGATGTATCTAAAAAATAAAAAATTTGTGAAAAAATATTTTAAAAAATTAATAAATACATAAAAATACAAAAAAATGTACTGAATTCTTGTATTTTTTTTTGTATTTTTGGTATTTAGTGAGTTTTTAAAAGATTTTTTTTACAATTTTTTTACATTTTAAGTGTATTTAAGTTAGGTGTGTCTAAAAAGTAAAAAAATTGCTTAAAATATTAAAAAAATTCAATAAACACAAAAAAACACGAAAAATAAGAAAGTAGAATTTTCTGAAAAGTGTTTTCTGAAAAATGAAAACAAGCAAGCTGATTAGTAGCCAAAAGTAAAGATTTTTGGCGACTAAAAAAATTTAGTAGCCAAAATTATAGGTTTTGGAGACTAAAAATCTGTTTGGTCGCCGATATATGGCTTTTACCGACTAAAAATTTTTTAGTAGCCTAAAGTAAGGCTTTTTGGCGACTAAAAAAAATTTAGTAGCCAAAAATGAGGCATTGGGCGACTAAAAAGATGTTTGGTCGCCAAAAGTGAGGCTTTTACCGACTAAAAAAATTTTAGTAGCCAAAAGTGAGGCCTTTTGGCGACTAAAAATAATTTAGTAGCCAAAAATGAGGCATTGGGCCACTAAAAAGATGTTTAGTAGCCAAAAGTGAGACTTTTGGGCCACTAAAAGAAGTTTTGTCGCTAAAAGTGGTCTTTTTTTTTTCTAGTAAATAATTTATTTTTACATAAATTATGTTCAATAAAAAATAATTATATTTATATATATACTTATATATATATAATTTTATATTAATACGGGTCAATGTACTATATAAATAATATATGTTGCATATATAATCATATGGTGTTATAGAGGCGTAGTGGAAAGAGAGTGTTATATAAGGTTTATGGTGTGGGAGGTTGATGGTTCGAATCTTCACAAGAAGCTAGTGAGTGTAATTTTTTTTTTTTTCACGAATGAGCTTTTGGCGACTAAAAGGTTTGATCGCCGATTCCTTGAGTATTGGTCGGTAAATGTATAATTAAAAAAAATAAAATAGACTATTGGCGACCAATAATTTAGTAACCAAACATTTAATTTTACCGACCAAATAAAATTTAGTAGCTAAAAGGTAACATTTGGCTACTAAAAAAAATAACAGCCAAATGTTGTACTTTCAGGGACCAAACATCCGTTTAGTCGCTAAAACATTCACCGACAGGGTTTCGGTGACTAATTTGGTGACAAAAAAATTTAATCGCTAAATGGTATCAGCGACTAAAAATTCGACCTTTGGCGACTAATTTTTTGGTCAGCAAAACTGTTATTTCTTGTACTGTAGGAACAAAAAGAACCTCAATTGGATTTCCGGTTAGAAAATTAGAAGGAAAATTTCAAAACACAAGACTTAAAAGGCCCGTTCGGGGGGCCAAAATTGCAAAATAACCACCGAAACTGCCGAAACATAGCACATGCAACATGTTTAAGATTAAATAGACTTGTAGGAACAAACGGGACCTTGATTGGATTTCTGGTTAGAAAATTACAAGGAAAAGTGTAAAACACAAGACTTCAAAGGCTCGTTTGGGGGCGAAATTGTGAAATGACCACCGAAACTGCCGAAAGTTAGCATGGGCAGCTTGCGTAAGCCTAAATAGATGTGTGGGAACAAACGAGACCTCGATTAGATTTCTGATTAGAAAATTAGAAGGAAAATTGTAAAACACAAGACTTAAAAAGCCCGTTTGGGGGGCGAAATTGTGAAATGACCACCAAAACTGCCGAAACCTAGCACGGGCAGCTTGCTCAAGACTAAATAAACTTGTATGAGCAAATGACACCCCGATTGGACTTCCCGTTACAAAATTAAAATTAAAATCAAAATTATGAAATTCATACCGAGTTTTTTTTTTTTTTTTCTTGTTAATCTAATATTGTTTTTTCTTTTTCATGTGACAGATTGGCAATGGTGGAAAATAGTTCGGGCTACATCAGAAGATTTGATTTTGTATTTTTGAAAATATTTTGACATAGTATTTTAGTAAATGACTTATGGGTTAGATGTTTAGCATCAAAATATTTGGTTTTGTATTTTTGCAAATATTTTGATATAGGATTTTAGTAAATGACTTGTGGGTTAGATTTTATCATCAAAATATTCAGTGTTGTGTTTTTGAAAATATTTTGACATAGGATTTGGTAATGGATTTGTGGGTTTGATGTTAATCGTTTGTATGTACTTTGGTATGAATGTTTCAAATTGATAAAGAATTGTAGTTATGTTTATTGGGATGTTTAATAGCTACTAATTTTGAATTATTATGAATGTCTTGCATAGGTGTATTACTATTTACATTGCATTTGTGTATATATTGTGTATAGAAAAACAGGTGTTTTGGATTATTTTGAACAGAAAAATTATTAAAATCCAAATTTGTGCAATGAATTTTTAGTGACAGGTGATATTTTGGTCGCTGTTAATATATTTGGCGACAACATATTGTTTTGTCGCAAAAAGTTAGTGGCTATTTCAAGAACTTTTAGCAACCAAAACTTAGTCGTTGTTGAAAAGTTGATTTTTAACAGCCAAATTAATTTTGTTGCTAAATAGTACTTTTGGCGATGAATTTATTTGTCGCTAAAACTACATAGCCTATCCAAATCTTAACCTTTTGGCGACAAATTAGCATTTTATAGCGACAAAATATATGATTTTTGGCGACCAATTTTGCTTGTCGCTAAATGTCTACCTACGTTGACAATTTATTATTTGGTCGCCAATACTTTTAGTGACAGGCCTTTGGCGACCAATTGGGTACTTGTCGCATATTCTTTTTGTGACGAAATTTGTACTTTTGGCAACCAATTTTTTGGTCGCCAAATGTGTTTTTTGTTGTATTGACTTGAAAGAGTTTCAGGCTGAGGATCATGCTCTGTCTCAGATTGAGACTGAGAGAGATCGATGACATCATTTGTCTCTCCAGTACTTGACATCTATCAAACAAGAAAAAGAAATACATATATCATTTGTCTCTATATCTGTTTCTATCCATACCACATAAATCGTACTAGAAATCAAAGAAACAAAATTTCAGAAACAGAAAAAAATAAAAATAAAACAGAAAATAATAAAACCTCTTACTCACAATAAAGATGAGATGAAATCACAATAAAGATTTTTTACTTACATTCATCAAATCCATTATAGATGAGATGAACAATCAATTTGATATTAAATCCACCGATCTGAGATGAAATCACAACAGTGTACGTTTTTTCTTTGAGATTAAACCCATTTAAGAGTATTAAAAAGAGAGAGCTCACTGAGAGAGAGAGAGAGAGAGAGAGAGAGAGAGAGAGAGAGCTCATCGAGAGAGAGACAAGTAGCTACAGCTACCGATCTAATATGAGATGGATGATCTGAGCTAACTAAATATGAGAACAAAGGAATAAAAATAGTGTCACCGAGAGAGAGAGAGAGAGAGAGAGAGAGCTCACCGAGAGAGAGACAAGCAACTATAGCTACCGATCTGATATGAGATAGATGATCTGAGCTAACTGCATCTGAAAACAAAGGAACAAAAATTGTGTCACCGAGAGAGAGAAAGAGAGAGAGAGACAGAGAGACAAACAGAGAGTTCATCGAGAGAGAGAGAGACACGCAAATACAGCTACTGATCTGATCTGAGATGAGATGGATGATCTGAGTTGACTATGTTTGAGAACACACACACACACACAGAGACAAGTAGCTCACTGATCTAATTTGAGATAGATGAGAGTGTGAGACAGTATCGAGAGAGAGAGACAAGCAGCTCACCGATTTGATTTGAGTTTGAGATGGATGAGTGTGAGAGACAATACTGAGAGAGAACTCAGTCTGATCTAAGATGAGAAAGAGAAGAGAGAGAAAGAGTAACGAGAGAGAGATGAGAGTGAGAGACAGTGGGGGAGTGGCGTGAATTAGGTTAGAGTTTAGCTTTTATATGAGAGAAGAAATGATATTATGTGGGAGGGTATATAGTATAAATATAGACTATATTGATTCCAATCCGGAACTATTGGGTTCAATCCAGAATCGATCCATGGCCTACGGATTTTCAAATTTCAAATTTGGAACCGAACCACGGATTCAAAAAATCAATCCAAACCTACCGAATTGGACTGGACCGGATCAGATTATGAATTTTATAGATTCCTTACTCAGCCCTAAGTTTTATGTTTCAATGCAACTTTGGATTAGTTTTAATAAACTCCATTGTGAAGTTTAAAAAAACAATTGCCTTGTCTTTTGCAGCTTTAGTAAAAATGGGGGTTAGCCCTTGTAATTTTGCATTTTTGCTTCGAGGATCTGACCTTAAAGTTGAGAGACAAAGGTCAATATGAGGATATGCCATAGAACATTTTTTTTGTTATTAAATCAACCTGAACCAAAGTTTGAAACATGATCAAAACAAAGATGAATGAAAGAAATGATGAAATCTTCATGACTAGGCAACAATTGCACTGTGAAAAAATGAGGGAAAGAAGATGGTCTAATGGATCTTAATCAAGCAAAGGAGTCCGCTATTTTATATACAACTCAACTTTTGTCGCAATATGCAACCAAACTTAGATAATGTCATTTTTAAGATTTTAAAGGTCGTATGCAACTATTGTTAATTAACCTTCATTTTCTATGATTTTATCTAGAAATGAATTTGTGGATCTTGTTTTTAAGAAAACAAATCCATTTAGATAACTGTTTTCCATAAGAAAGGGTATGAATAAATAATAGCACAAGTAACTAACCAGGCTAGTGCAATTGGCCAAATGAAAAGAGTATCTAAAAGGATTAAATGAGGAGATAAATGCTAAATTTCACTAGAATTAAGATCATATAGAGAGATAAGGGAGAGTTGAGGCCTTCAATGCTTTCTCATATCCCTGGGCAAGTTGAATTATACATCCTGAGTACATCTAAAGCCAATACAATCTTGGGTTGAGTCGAATATGCATATCAAGTCATGTTTGCTTGGCTTTTACTTGTGAATAGTGTGTTCTTCATTGAGTCGTCAAAAATAGGATGAACTACGAACCAATCTTCATTTTACATTTGAAATTCATCACCTGCCTCTTCTTTATCTTTTTCCACAACTCCATCCTCTTTGTGGGCCTCTAAAACTCGATCTATCTAGCTTTAGCCCCAATGATTGAATCCGTCTCTTTTCACGCCGTTCTTCCCTGTTCTTTGATAAGCTTCTAGAAATGAAAATCTCTCTCAATCCTACTCCTCATCCCATTCAGAGTACGTGAAACCTATTGCTCATTTGTCAAAGCAGCTACCCTTTCTCACCTAATAGAAGAGAGTCCTTCGCAAGTGAGACATAGTTCCAGAATGCTTTCTGAATGTCGCTCATCTTGTACTCCATACAATTTGTAGGTTTTGTTAACAAAACATAGAGGTTTGAGAATATCACTTTCATGAGATTGCTCATTTAACCAACCAAGCAAAAAAAATTTGTCCATGGATCTGCAATTATAGATTTAACATAAAATCCAAATGTTTGTACTTCTACATGCCATTTGAGGATAACTGAACCCCCCCCCCCCAAAAAAAAACTGAAAATTAGGGGTAATTGTTCAGTAATTTTGGAGCATGAACACGTAGTATTCTATAGTATTATGATTGGTGAAGAAGGTGGATAGGTGGGGTATTGTGTTGGGTGATTGGGGAACATGGCAGATATATTGAATGATGATGGATTAGGGAGAACATTAAAAAATTTCCTGAAAATTAGGACATCGAAGGGCAAGTTGAAACTTCATGGGTTACAAATTCTATATTATAATGTCAATTTAATAAAAACAAACAATCTATAAGTACATACATTCAACTTAGAACTCCCGATTCGTTTTTCAGATTTTCTCGCTATCAGTGATCATCTTCTGATGACGGTGAAGCTGTTGATGCATCAGAATCACTTAAACTCTGATCCCCATCTTCAATAACACATGCTCAAAATGTTCCTCAATGATAGGATGCAAAGCCAGATTAGCAAAAATTCATCAACTTCAAAAAGTCATGGACACAAAAATGTAGAAACGTGGGAAGAATTTCTTAATTTAAAATTAAAGGGAACATAAATAGAGTGTTGGTGAAAATACCAGAAAAATTATATTTTATTGATATATAATGCAAAGAAAAAGAGATATAAATAGATCAGGCTGAGGCACGGATATCTCATTTTCTTTAAGGAGATCAAGCCCACTGCGGTAGGAAGAACCCATATACCAATGCAGCAGTCACAAAATTATGACTTGTCCCTTCCAGGATACAACAGCCCGACCACTTGTCGTATGATTCAAGCCAACTCTGCACAAGATGGTGAACCCAAAGCTCCACCAAGAAAAACACCCTTCTTTGCTAGTAATCTCTCTTGTATAGAAAATAGTTGGTGTGTTGGTCTAGAAAAGAGTAGATGAGAGGAACTATTTATAGGCCACTAGGACTTTACAAAATAAATCAAAAAATAATAATGACCATGAACCTAGACAAAAGAGAGTGTGTATCCAAATATTAACTCACCACCAAGTTCATGAATTCTAATTAATCTCTATTCATGAACAAAACAAATGGTCACCAAAATAATGAATCTCCATTCATGAACAAAATGAGATTCATGAACAAGACAAAAGGAAGATTCATGAACAAAATATATAAATAAATAAATAAAAGATATTAAAATGGTCCAACAATCCCTCACTCATTTTAATATCAACAAGGACAAGAGAGATTACCAAACAAAGATAGACTAGTATGCATCATGAATGTGTGCTCTGCATTGAACCTTCATTAGTGAAACAACAACCTCTACTCCAGAGTCAGTAATGGTCTCAGACTTGAACTATGACTACTTAGGGGAAATAAAGTATTACTACTCACACATAATAATCCAGGTGCTGACATGAGCTTTTAATAGCCAGCACATTACGGCCTTGTTCTTATCCCAGTTTTCATGAGCATATTTGAGAATAAGCCTTGTTCTCATAGCAAGCGGCCCCACTTTCATGCTCACATAGATGAAATCTGTCAAGGATGTTCCTGTAATTGACACACCCCACTCAACAAGAGCTCCAGAATTTCATTAAGAGTATAAAAACTCAACCCTCAAACATTACATGACAAATGCACTTATATCATAGGGATGGATAACAAAATATTAAGGAGTGCATTTTTTACAACCACCATATGATTCGTTCTTCCCATTGAACCTAGTTACAGGATCTCTAGTCCCTAGGTTGGGTATCCTCATACATGGTTTATGATTTTATAGGCTTTAAACCCATCCCCATTGATGTATTCCAGACCTTATCTCTCGCCAAGGCCTTGGTTAATAGATCCGCAAGATTATCACAAAATCTTAAATAATTCACAGTTATGATGCCATTATTCAAATAGGATCTTAGATTACTGTGTTTCCTTCGAATATGTATGGATTTACCATTATAAAAATGGTTGTTCACTCTACCAATAGCAGTAGTGCTATCACAACGAATTAGCACAGGAGGAATTGCTTTTTCCTAAACAAGGATTTCATGTAACAAATCTCTCAACCAATTCGCTTCCTCACATGCTGAAGCTAACGCTATAAGCTCAGCTTCCATTGTAGAATTAGCAATTATAGTTTGTTTTTTAGACTTTCAACATATATCACCACCACCCAAGGTAAAAATAAAACCCGAGGTAGAGAGAGAATCACCTGACAAAGTGTTCCAATCGGCATCACTATATCCCTCAAGTATCGCAGGATACTTGTTATAAAACAAACCATAATTTTTGGTACCAGATAAATATCTCATAATTTTTCCCATGGCTAACCAATGATCTCGACTTGACTTGCTAGTAAACCTTGGTTTTTGGCCAGGCTCCACAAAGCCTTCAGGTTGGTCCATGTAAATCTCCTCATCTAGATCTCCATTTAAAAATGTTGTTTTCACATCCATTTGATGAATTTTTAAATCATAAATTGCAGTCACTGCTATCAACAGCCTAATGGATGTAACTCTAGTAACCAGAGCAAAAGTATCAAACAAATCAAGATCAACTTGTTGCTTAAAAGCTTTAGTGACAAGCCTCGCTTTATATTTATCTATAGTTCCATCTAGTTTAAGTTTTTTACGAAGGACCCATTTACACCCAATAGTTTTACAATCTGGAGGTAAATCCACTAGCTTCCATGTTTTATTTGAAAATAATGAATCTATCTCATCATTTACTGCCCATCTCCAAAAAATAGCATTAGGTGATGATAAAGCTTCTTGCACCATAAGAGGAATTTCTTCCACATTGTAAAGATTGTCACGACCCGCTTCCCATACCCAAGGGTTAAGTATCGTAATGGCCAGTAACTGAAGTTACCTCTGGCCAATTCTTGAACAAATTAATAAATGTGAGCGAAAATAATATTTAAGTGAGGGTACCAAAATAATCATCAGAACTTCTATTTAATTAAATTGTCAGAGCAGAACTTATGTCTACAAAGTGCTTTGTGCCTACTCCACGCGCTAGCCCTGACATGTCACTTGAAAGTGGTAAAAAACTATAAGCACATGGTAGAGTGAGAAATATTATACTAAGAGTATAAGGGACACAAAATAACCATTGTCATGGCCCACTCCCGGTACCCAAGGGTTAAGTATCGTGATGGCCAGTAACTAAAGTTACCTCTGGCCAATTCTTGAACAAATGAATAAACGCGAGCGGAAATAATATTTAAATGAGAGTATCAAAATAATCATTAGAGATTCTATTTTTATTACAAAATTTATTGACAAAAAAGGCCGATATTTACATATAAACATAATATAAAAGTGTTGTGTGTGCCTATTTCGCAGCCATCTAAGACTTTCCAAAAGCTATTTCTGAATTGCATTATTTCTTGAAAATTGGTAAACAGCTATAAGCACATGGCAAAGTAAGAAATATTATGTCAAGAGTATAAAGGATACAAAATAACCATCGATAGTTATGTAACTAAAATATTTAAAATAACTTAGTCTGAACAAATAATCATTTAAGTAGCAAAACTGAGATTATATAAATAAATAGCCATAACTATGGTACCGAACAAAACAGAACAGAGGTCACGGGAGTGACAGTCAGAATAGAGGTACGGATTCAATAGGTGGCTCGTACGGATTATAGAGGTGGTTCCCACAATGGTGTAGCACTTATCTCCACACAACACTTTGCTCCGCACTAGAAATCAGAGGGTCAATGGATCCATGACAGACAGAAGGCCACAAGGTGACCAAACAAAGGCCAATGGTTATTTAAGTCCCCAATGCGTGAGACTCCCGTAGTGGTACTTACAAAACATAATTATTTACAAGGTTATAGTCAAATATTCTTTAAAATATAAACAAACATATCAATGGGTTTCATTTTAACAAATAGAGTTCAAAAATTAATCCACGTAATTGAAATATTAATATAATTTATAATAATTTATAAAACATAACCTGTATAAAATAAATATAGTAAGTCAAAACATACGTAAAATATATTATGGTGACTCTTAAGGTATAATATAATTCACCTTAAAAGTAGTACCTTACTCTTTCTTTCCACTACCAATGACCCTTTCGACTTCCATTATTTCCTTCTCCTTTCTTATTTCCTTTTCTTTCCTTTCTCTCTCTTTCTTTTTTCCCCCCCTTTCTTTCCACAGATCACCTCTTCCCTATTTATAAGGAGATAAGAGCATTAGCTGGCTAACATGTGGCCTGCGTATTCTCCCACAGATTCGACCATAAATCATATCATCTTTAATAAATATTTAAGATAATTATATTTTGGCCTAGTTTTCTAATATAACAATATAAATAAATTAATTCCTAATTAAATTACACTCTATTGTATACCAACAGAAAATTAATTAATTATTTTACTACCACACCCATTATTATTATTATTATTGTTATCAATATTATTATTTATTTACTCTTACTTATTTATTTATTTAATATCTTTAACTTTAATTTGGCCCAACTAGTATTATAATTCCATATTTCTATTAATTTGGCCTCAAATAATAATCCCTAATTCATCTCATATTTGATAATCTAATGCCAAATTAGATTCTGTATTTATTATTATTTATTTAATAATATATTATCACATACAACTATAATTCAAGTATAAAATTTAAGGGACAACTTAAATTTCAGGCTGTTACAATCTTCCTTCCTTTTAAGTGAATATACCAAAATAATCATCGGAACTTCTATTTAATTAAATTGTCAGAGTTGAACTTATGTCTACAAAGTGCTTTGTGCCTACCCCACGCACTAGCCCTAACATGTCACCTGAAAGTGGTAAACAACTATAAGCACATGGCAGAGTGAGAAATATTATAAGTATTAGGACATAAAATTCACCATGGATAATTATTGGCTAAACAGAGGTTGATATTAAAATACAGAATATATAATACGAAAATCATTTAACATATATTACAAAATAAGCACAACCAAGGTACAAAACGGAACAGAACAGATGTATGGACTCAAGAGTTGGCTTGTATGAACTCTAGAGGTGGCTCCCACAATAGTATAACACTTAGCCTCGTATAGCACTTTGGTCCACACCAGAAATCATAGAGTCAATGGGTCCATGACAGACAAAAGGCCACAAGGTGACCAAACAGAGCCCAATAGTTATTTAAGTCCCCCAAGGCGTGGGACTCCCGTGGTGATATTTACAAAACATAATTGTTTATAAGGTCATTGTGAAATATTCTTTAAAATATAAACAAACATATCCATGGGTTTCATTTTAACAAATAGAGTTTAAAAATTAATCCACGTAATTGAAATATTAATATAATTTATAAAACATAACTTGTATAAAATAAATATGGTAAGTCAAAACATACATAAAATATATTATGGTAATTCAAGGTATAATATAACTTACCTTAAAAATAGTTCCTTACTCTTTCTTTCCACTACCAAAGACCCTTTCGACTTCCATTATTTCCTTCTCCTGTCTTATTTCCTTTTCCTTCCTTTCTCTCCTTTTTTTTTTCCCTTTCTTTCCACAGATCATCTCCTCTCTATTTATAAGGAGGTAAGAGCATTAGCTGGCCAACACGTGGCCCGCGTATCCTTCCACAGATTCGACCATAAATCATATCATCTTTAATAAATATTTAAGATAATTATATTTTGGCCCAGTTTTCTAATATAACAATATAAATAAATTAATTCCTAATTAAATTACACTCTATTGTATACCAACAGAAAATTAATTATTTATTTTACTATCACACCCATTATTATTATTGTTATCAATATTATTATTTATTTACTCTTACTTTTATATTTATTTATTTACTATCTTTAACTTTAATTTGGCCTAACTAGTATTATAATTCCATATTTCTATTAATTTGGTCCCAAATAATAATCCATAATTAATCTCATATTTGATAATCCAATGCCAAATTAGATTCTGTATTTATTATTATTTATTTAATAATATATTATCACATACAACCATAATACTAGTATAAAATTTAAGGGACAACTTAAATTTTCGGATTGTTACAGTCTTCTTTCCTTTTAAAAATTTTATCCTCGAAATTTGTTATATGTGTAAACTATCCGCTGCACATTCTGATAAATATATATTAGATTACTATTCTGATAGAAAATATTATCTCAAAAAAAAAAAAAAATACCAAAAACAACTCACTGTCTAGTTGTCAAAAATTATTTTGGGCCAAAATGAGAAACAATCGGTGACTTTAAAAACTTTTCATTAGTTTTATTTTCGAATAAAAAAATTAAAATAAAATGAGAACACAGTCAAACAAGCGACTAGAAGTGAAATGACAGAATTATATGCAGGAGTTGAAGAAATTTGAGATGAACTTCCATTTCTTTTTTAAAAAAAAATAGTTTGAAAATTAGTATTTTTAAAATTTGAACCCACTTTCAAAAGGCAGAGTGAGAAATATTATGCCAAGAGTATAAAGAATACAAAATAACCATGGATAGTTATGTAATTAAAATATTTAAGATAACTTAGTCTGAACAAATAATCATTTAAGTAGCAAAATTGAGATTATGTAAATAAATAACCATAACCATGGTACCAAACAGAACAGAACAGAGGTCACAAGAGTGACAGTCAGAACAGAGGTACGGATTCAATAGGTGGCTCGAACAGATTATAGAGGTGGCTCCCACAATGGTGTAGCAGTTATCTTCGCACAACACTTTGCTCCGCACCAGAAATCAGAGGGTCAACGGATCCATGACAGACAAAAGGGCACAATGTGACCATATAGAGGTCAATGGTTGTTTAAGTCCCCCAAGGCGTGAGACTCCCGTGGTGGTACTTACAAAATATAATTGTTTATAAGGTTATAATCAAATATTCTTTAAAATATAAACAAACATATCAATGGGTTTCATTTTAACAAATAGGGTTCAAAAATTAATCCACGTAATTGAAATATTAATATAATTTATAAAACATAACTTGTACAAAATAAATATGGTAAGTCGAAACATACGTAAAATATATTATGGTAACTCAAGGTATAATATAACTTACCTGAAAAATAGTACCTTACTCTTTCTTTCCACTACCAAAGACCTTTTCGACTTCCATTATTTCCTTCTCCTTTCTTATTTCCTTTTCCTTCATTTCTCTCATTTTTTTTCCCTTTCTTTCCACAGATCATCTCCTCCCTATTTATAAGGAGGTAAGAGCATTAGTTGGCCAACACGTGGCCCGCGTATCCTCCCACAGATTCGACCATAAATCATATCATCTTTAATAAATATTTAAGATAATTATATTTTGGCCCAGTTTTCTAATATAACTATATAAATAAATTAATTCCTAATTAAATTACACTCTGTTGTATACTAATATAAAATTAATTATTTATTTTACTACCACACCCGTTATTATTATTCTTATTATTATTTATTTATTTACTATCTTTAACTTTAATTTGGCCCAACTAGTATTATAATTGCATATTTCTATTAATTTGGCCTCAAATAATAATCTCTAATTAGTCCCATATTTGATAATCCAATGCCAAATTAGATTATGTATTTATTATTATTTATTTAATAATATATTATCACATACAACCATAATTCCAGTATAAAATTTAAGGGACAACTTAAATTTTTGAGTTGTTACAAAGATAATAGTTAGGGCCAAAATCTTTTTCAACTTTAGCTCATTTACTTCCCCTTGGTTGGATTGGAGAATTTTCGTGTTCTTGAAAAACTTGAGATGGAGTAGAAGAGCTAGGCATGGATAAAATATTTTCAGAACTTATTTGACCCCACTATTTATAGATTTGAAAAGAAATTTATTTTCATGAAAAATAGCATCACCTGATTCAAAAATAATATTATTTCCATATCAAAAAATCTATAAGCTGTACTATGCAACGCACATCCAAGAAAAGCACAAGTGGTAGCTCGTTCACCCAATTTAGTTCGTTTAGAATCTGCAAGCCTCACAAAAGCTAAACAACCCCAAACCCTCAAACAACTTAGATTTGGTTTATGCCTCCGCCACAACTCATAAGGTACAATTTTAGTCTTTTTGTGTGACACTCTATTTATCACATGGCAGGCTGTTAAAATAGCATCGCCCCAAAGATTTGAGGGAGCACCTGAATCAATAAGTATAGCATTCGTCAAGTCAATTAACGTTCTATTTTTTTTTTCCCAGCTACGTCAGTAGATGAAGGTGAATATGGTGGAGTAGTCTCATGAATAATTTCCAATGACTGAACAAAAGAGTTGAATCCAAGAGATTCATACTCCCGGCCTCTATCACTTCTAATTCTCTTAATCTTTTTACCAAATTGATTTTTCACTTCAAGAAAGAATTATTTAAAATTTTCAAAAGTATCACTTTTATTTTTTACTAAATATACGTTTGTGTATTTTGAAAAATCATCAATAAAATTGATAAAATATTGGTTACCACCTCGAGTTAAAATTCTTTCAAACTCACACAAATCAGTATGAAATAATTCTAGTAATTCGATATTTTTTTTCAACGCTTTTATGAGGTCTCTTGGTAATTTTTGCTTTACTGCAAACTTCACATTTCTCAAATTTTTTTTGTCACTTTAGAAATTAATCGTAAACTACTCATGATTCCCATATATTTACTATTAATATGACACAAGCAAGCATGCCAAAAATTAATAGAAGACAAAGTGTAAGTGGTGTCATAGTAACAATCATAAAATTAATCAACAAGGAAATTTAAGAGATAAAATTGACATTTATACTTATCTGTATTGTAGGAAGCCACTTTTGCTTCATGTGCCTCGTAGCCTTCATCATTCATCTCCTCGGTTGAGATTTTGTTTGGGTTCTTGTCGGTAAGAACATATGCAACTTTCAAAAGGCTGAGGTAAAAAAGAACTTTTCCTTTCCACCTCTTAAAATGAACTCTCTTGAACTTGAAAGGCTTGTTGAGATCTCCAATTCCATCATTGATTTTTTCTGGTACTTGTTTCATGATTGATCTCCTTAAAATTGTTGGTGAAAATACTAGAAAAAATTATATTTTATTGATAAATAATACAAAGAAAAAGACATACAGTGTGTTAAGTCTTTAAATACTTTTAAATTTTTTTGGCAATTTAAAATGTAGTCGGGTATCCGTAGAGGCGGGAATGGGGTTGAAAATTTTCACCCGTAACAGGGTTGGCGTGGGAGTAGGGGTGAGGGTGAGGTTTGAAAGCAAGGGCGAGGATGGGGGATGACAAACTTGCCCCGTGGTCATCCCTGGGCCAGAACACTTTATCTCATATGATTAAAATATAATACAAAAATTTTAATATGATTTATGATTAATGTGTCACTGTTAATTTTTCTATTCAAATTAATAGAAGGTGAATTCTAAAAAAATCATTTGTTTAGAGTGGAGTTGATTTTTTTAAAAATAAAATGAAATTAACGTAACAAAAATATAATTTTACTATATCTTCTCTAAACTATTAAATTAAAATAATAATTATTGCAATTAATGATTAATCTAAAATATAATTAAATTAAAATATAAAATAAATAATAATTAAGGATTTAGGAATGAAATATCTCAATCTCAAACCACGAAGGGGTAAAATAATTTTGTCCTAAAATTTTAAAGAATGGACTAAAAATAGAAGTTTTAGCCAACATAGGCTTACCCTTTAAAAATATTAATTCAATTTTTGACCAACTTAGATGTACAATTTTGATGGATATCTCGTTTTCTTTAAGGAGATCAAGCCTACTGCGGTAGGAAGAATCCAAATACCAATATAGCAGTCACAAAACTATGACTTGTTCTCTTCAGAATACAACAGCCCCGATCACTTGTCGTATGGTTCAAGCCAACTCTGCACAAGATGGTGAACTCAAAGTTCCACCAAGAAAAACACTCTTCTTTGCTAGTAATCTCTCTTGTATAGAAAATAGTTGGTGTGTTGGTCTAGAAAAAAGTAGATGATAGGAACTATTTATAGGCCACTAGGACTTTACAAAATAAACCAAAAAATAATAATGACCATAAACCTAGACAAAAGAGAGAGTGTATCCAACTATTAACTCACCACCAAGTTCATGAATTCTAAATAATCTTCATTCATGAATAAGACAAATGGTCACCAAAACAATGAATTTCCATTCATGAACAAGATGAGATTCATGAACAAGACAAAAGAAAGATTCATGAACAAAATATATAAATAAATAATTAAATAAATAAAAGATATTAAAATGGTTCAACATAAAGTTCATAAGATTGCCCCATGTTTTCATGATTTCATCATTACAAAGACAGATGATAAACTAGTTTATATTACCAGTAATCTCCAGAATGCTTTGGATTTTATTTCTCACACTTACATCTCCACATCAAGTGATCAGAAAGCATAAAAAGTAAAAGATTTCATAAACTGTATATGCTGTACGGGAAAGAGATAAACCTTCTCGTATAATCCTGTTGATCAAGTCTGCACTCCTCCGTACGACGTCGCTTTATTCCCTGAAAACACAAACGTGAGCTAGCCGGCGGGTGTGTGCCGGATACCTCTCCGATGCCTAAGTCAGCAAAATAGACAAATAGACAAAAGCTCTATGTATTCGAGAATCAAAGTTGCATTACCTCTCCATAGATGATGTTGTGAGCTTTTATAGGTTCCGTGTGGCACAATCCTAGTAGGACTCTTACTCCTCCCTGTAGAGTCCCCCTAGGAATCACATTCCTGAAAGATAATGCTTATCTTTCAACACCCCCCTCACTGCTTAAACCAAGTGAGATGGTTTTACCATGGTCGGATCCCAATATAACCGAGGTAAGCATGGCTATGCTAAGCCGCAGAGTAGACCGAACTAAAACCAGTTCGGTTTCTTCCATTCACTACTCTTACCTCAGCTTCTCTTCTACAAACCATGGTGTGTTTAGACCGAGCTAAGAAATAGCAAGGTTTTGATCGAGCTAACGGCAACATGCCACGATCGGGCTAACTCTGAATGTGGTGACCGGGCTGTCTGTAACACTCTCTTGGACCGGGATAACAACAAGGCCTTTTGGGGACCGGGCTAACGCCAAGGCCCGTTTTACTGTGGCTCACAACGGCCCATTACCAGCTCGGCCCAAATTATATATATATAAATTACCCTCTCAATTGCCCCTTAATTCCATCTGCACAGCATGATAGGGATTACCCGTTACCAGCCGAGCTAAAAAGTTTTAGCCTCCCAACCGAGCTAAAAAACTTTAGTTTTTCAACCGAGCTACAACACTGTCTGGTCAAAAGCGTCTCTTCAATCGCAGCAACTAAATCGCTTCTCATTCCAAGGACATGTGGCACACTCTGATTGACCCAATGCAGTTGTTACGCCGCCTTCGTACTCCGTGTTATTTGAACAGTCCCGTCCAAAGTTTGGGCCTTTCACCAAAACAAACCCTAAGGTTTTGAATCCATCACTTTACTATTCACCCTCTTCTCCCTCTTGCTCCTGAGCTATCATTGTTTTTCGACTTGCAACTGAAAAAAGCTTCGTGTTCTTGCTTCTGGTGCCATTTCCATTTTCCAGTTCCTTCCTCTTCAACCTGGTAAGCTATATCTGTTCTCTTTTTGTTATTTTCGCACTTGTTTTTTGCAATCCACAACATATTGTTTGTGTGTTTTTGTAAAACACATTTTCTCCATTTTTTGCTTTGCCTTGCTTTTTCTGGGAAAAACCTTGTAAGAACCACTAGTATTCATGAAACAATCTGTAGATCACTACATCTGACCCAAAATCACAATGTAACCGAACTAGGAAGTTGTTTGTAGTTGATGTCAGTCTAGCCAGACTAACCAACCGAACTAACACTTTATGCTATTCCAGTAGTTTTAACAAGTCAAACCACCTTTTGATTCAATTAGCCGAGCTATCGAGCCATACTAGGTCTGCGTAATAGCGCGCTTCAAAGCCTCAACCGCGACCGTGCTACGGCTTGGGGCTAAACTAGCCCTCTTAGTCCAGGCCGAACTAAGAACTCTGCCCCTAGAGGCTTAACGGGGCTAACAAACATCTTGCTCAAACCGAGCTAAGACCCGTAGCATCTCACGTAGCCGAGCTAGGACTTCACTTATCTTGCCTTTATTTCTTTTAGCACGGTCCAACGATCTATGCTTAACACCTTTGTTTTTCGCTTTGCAAACTTAGGTTGCCCAGGCACTCCTTTGAGCGCTCAACCGAGCTACTCAGCATCATTCTTCGACTGAGCTAACACTCTAGTTTAATTTATTCATAACTTAAACCACAAATGGGAAAGTATAGGTTCTTAGTTAACTCAGCAGGTGCCGTGGCCGAATTCTGAAAAGATTATAACATCCTTGATAATGTTCATCTCACCCTAGCCGACCTGGATATCATACCATGGGGAAAACACGGCTTCGTTCCCTTTTACCCTGCTGTCCATAGTAGAGACCGGACTAAGATTCCATGTACAGCCTCTTCTCTGTGAATTCCTTAGGCAGACCAACCTTTGCCCAACCCAACTTTCCACCAATTCTTACCATATAATAAATGGTATTGCCGAGCTAAACCGCCGGGCTGGCCTTAATCTCGGTTTAGCCGAGCTCTTTCATCAATATTCTATAGGCTCCGCCGAAGATGGATGGGTCTATTATTTAAGAATAAGACGCCGGCGTGAAAAAATAATAAAAGATACCCCGGATAAAGACATAAATGATGATGACTTCCTCTGGGTATCTGGAAATTTTGAGGACCAATAGGCCTAGATCCCTAGTGACAGAATAAATTGGAACAAGGGTGTAGCCGGTAGAGTTACCTCGGCTTTATACTACGCCTTTCTTTACGTTGGTTTTCCCATCTTAAACCGCTCTAACTGTTGTCTTCTTTATGCAGATTTGAACTTTCTCAAGTCCCAATATACTTCGCGCCGCCCTGCGATATCCCAACCGAAGTTGGACCGAGCTATTGGACTTTCAGTCGACCTACCGATATAGTGGCAAACGGAAGACCAAGGTAATTGACTTCTTATTGGAAGCCTCTCCTGAACCGGACCCAAACTTGTCCCAAATCAGATTGATCTCTCCAACCGCTGAGCAAGAGATGGCCAAGAAACGAGCTGTGAGGGCCCTTCTAACTGAAACAAACCAAGCCGAGGTACCACCAGCAAGCCAATCACAAGAGACCGTAGTGGCCTTACCGACCCATCAACCCTCTTCATCTCGTCCAAACAAGCGTGCTTGGACTTCTACAACCGAGCCATGCCTTGTTGATGAAGAGGATACCATTCCTCCACCAAGCCTTCTATGAAGCCCACAACCGGAGCGCTCTGACCGGGCTAGTTCTTCCAAGTGGGCTCCAAAGATCACTTTTTAGAACCGTGCTATACGGGATACTGATTCAGTGGTCTCTGAAAAAGATCACCTAATGGCCTTCAATCTGGCCAAAAGTGTTTGCCTTCCACCTGACATGGAGCATCACGACCACCAAACCGAGCTTAAGGCACTTCGCTCATCCACAAAATCCATGGTGCTGGTAAGTAGCTCTCTTGCTTATCTTTCAAATTCTTACAACTTTCTGCTCGGTCGTACTTAAAAAGTTTCTTTCCATCTTTTTGTAGGCCATACAGAAGAACCATATTGCTTACAAGCGAGTGTTGGAACTTCGAAAAACCACCAGGCAGGCCATGGCTGAGGCTAATGAAAGAACGGCCGAACTAGAAGTGGCCAGAAAACAAATAGCCAAGCTGAAAACCGAGAATGGTCGTCTGGCCGGTCTTGTTAGCTCGGCTGAAGCTGACAAGCAAAAGGTAGCGGCCGTGGTAAAAGATAAGTATCTGCGTGAGCTCGCTAAGCTTGAGGAAAAAAAGAACACCGAGATAACCAAGCTTGAGAAGAAGCTGGAAGATGCGGATGACCGTGGTTTCAAGGAAGGGGAGGCTCTTTACATTAAGCAATGCGAGGCGGCCAAAGACTTATTCTTTAAATGTGGATGGAGGGCGGTCGTGGCACAGTTCGGTCATGGGCCAGAGACCGAGGTCTTTAACCCTCTTTCGTATTTTATCCCGGGTTCGATGACGGAGTATGCTGCTGCCATTTAGCAACAATTTCTTCAGGCTGAGGATGACGAAGAAGAGACTGAGCCAAACAATACCCCGGTCGTTAATGAACCTGCTGTTCAATCAGCTCAGTTGGAGCCACTAGTTGAAGATTTGACGACTGAATTACCAGATGAGACCAGGTTACCAGATGAGACCAAGCTCCAAGTTGATCTTGACGCGGAAATAGATGACCTTTTTGCTTAATCTCTGTATTTTCATCTTTTTGCTTTTGGACAAGAAGTTGTAATTGGGCTGAGGTCCCACATTGTGTATTCAATTTGAACTTAATGAAATCCTCTTTTGTTCCAACTGTTATCTCGGTTTACTTCCATGCTGGTACTTGCTTTCTAACTGTAATCTGAATGAAGTATAACCTTCTCTTGTCGAGATACTTTATCCTGGTTTATAGCTTTCCAATCTATCAAGCCATAGTTGCCAACCTCTTCAGCCTAGATTATTATCTCGGCTGAAGAACAATAAGTGTTGGTTTTTCCAGCCAACCACTCTTCAGCTTGAATCCTTATCTCGGCTGAAGAGGGCTAAGTGTTGGTTTTTCCAGCCAAACTTTCTACAGCCTGGATCCTTATCCTGGGCTTAGGAGGGGTGTTGGTTATTCCAGCCAACCTCTAAGTTGGTTTCTCCAGCCAACCTAGAGTAAAGTGTTTGGTTTTTCCATGCAAACGTCCTGCAGCCTGGATCCTTATCCTGGGCTTAGGAGGGGTGTTGGTTATTCCAGCCAACCTTTAAGTTGGTTTTTCTAGGCAACCTAGAGTAAAGTGTTTGGTTTTTTCCAGCCAAATGTCCTGCAGCCTGGATCCTTATCCTGGGCTTAGGAGGGGTGTTGGTTTTTCCAGCCAACCTCTAAGTTGGTTATTCCTACCAACCTAGAGTAAAATGTTTGGTTATTCCGTCCAAACGTCCTGCAGCCTGGATCCTTATTCTGGGCTTAGGAAGGGTGTTGGTTATTCTAGCCAACTTCTTCAGCACTGATCCTAATTTTAGCTGAAGAGAATGCAAAGTTGGTTATCCCGGCCAACTAGGCTTACAGTGCTCCTAACTCACTAAAACAATCTTTTACAGAAGGAAACAACTATACTGAAAAGAAATTGCTTGTCTTATTGAGAAAGAAAAAAGAAAATTACAAATACTAAGGAGGAAAAGTTAAAAATAAAATAGTTTGAGATTAGCAGTGTTCCACGGCCTTGGAATGGCTTTGCTGTCTTTATCTTCCAAGTGGTATGCCCCTTTTCCTGCTAATCCAACCACTTTGTATGGTCCTTCCCAATTGGGCCCTAACTTGCCATCTTCGGGTACCAAAGTGTTTTCCATTACTTTGCGAAGTACCCAATCTCCAATCTTGAACTATCTTGGATGCACTGTCTTGTTGTATTTCCTTGATAACTCTTGCTGGTATGAGGCGATGTGAACCAGTGCTCTTTCTCTTCTTTCTTCCACAAGGTCGAGCTCCAAGGTGATGGCTTCTCCATTTAGGCCTGGATCAAAATTTTCACTTCTGATTGTAGGGAGGCCGATTTCCAATGGGATTACTGCTTCCATGCCATAGGCCAAGAAAAAAGGTGTTTCCCCAGTAGATCGACGAGGTGTGGTACGGTAAACCCATAAAACATGAGGGAGCTCGTCAGCCCACTTGCCCTTTGCTTTTTCTAGCATTTTCTTCAATCCATCCAAGACAACTTTGTTTGATGCTTCTGCTTGGCCGTTTGCTTGGAGGTAAGCCGGTGTAGAATTGTAGAACTCTATCTTGTACTCTTCACAAAAGCCTCTAAAAATTTTGCCGTCGAACTAGGTGCCATTGTTTGATATTAGAGCTTTTGGTATGCCGAACCGAGTAATGATATTCTTCCAGACGAACTTCTTCACATCATTCTCCTTTATTGATGCTAGTGCTTCTGCCTCCCCCCACTTTGTGAAGTAGTCTGTTACTGCTAGAAAGAACTTCCTATTGCCGGGTGCTGTTAGGAGTGGCCCTACTATGTCCAAGCCCCATATTGCGAAGGGCCATAGGCTAGTCAATGGTAGAAGTTCTCTGGCTGGCTGATGTATTTGGTGTGCGAACTTTTGACATTTCTCACACCTCTTTTCATACTTCTCTGAATTTGCTTGCATGTATGGCCACTAATATCCTTGCGAAATGGCTCTGTAAGCTAATGATCTTCCTCATTGGTGTCTTCTGCATATGCCTTCTTGTATCTCGAACAAGAACGCTTCAACTTTGCTGGGATGGACACACTTAGATAAGGTCCTATGAAGGATTTCTTGTACAAGGCCATTGATGGGGAGAGCCAGAATCGCTACGAGTTTGCTCTTATTTTGTTGGCCTCTTTCTTCTCTTTCGGTAGGACGCCGTCTTTTAAGAATGCTATGATGGGATCCATCCATGAAGGGCCTAGTTCGGCGCAACATACTTCTTCTACTTCAAGTTCTTCAATGCTTGGTCTTGGTAAGTAGTCAATCAGTAACGGATATGGGACGGATGTATCTTCCATTGAAGCAAAGCCTGCTAGTTCGTCCACTCTACTGTTCTCTTCCCTACCAATCTGTTCTATCTGCACTACTTTAAATTTCTTGATCTCTATTCTGACTAATTTTTGGTACTTAGCCATCCTGTCGTCTTTTGCCTCGTAGTCACTTGAAATTTGGTTTACCACCAGCTGTGAGTCACTGTAAACCATTAGCTCGGTGGCCTTCATGTAGGATGCTGATTTCAGTCCTGCTAAAAATGCTTCATATTTCGCCTTGTTGTTTGATGCTGGGAAGCCAAGGTTGACTGCTTGTTCCACTACTAGGCCATCTGGTGATATGAGGACTATGTCGAGGCCTGCTCCGTGCCTGTTGGATGCTCCATCCACAAAGAGCTTCCACATCTCTCCTACGAATAACTTCCAGTAGGTAGAGGGATCGGATGATGCCTTGGGGTCCTGAGTGTTGCTGGTGTTTTCTTCCAAGTCCATGCTTGCTGTTTGCCCCTCATTATCTAATTGTAGCAAGTCTTCATTTGCTGGTGAATCTTTGCTTGGTGTAGCATGGTTTGCTTCTTTTTCCCTTACTTTACTCTGGTCTGCCTTAGGGTCTGACTGGGTATCCTACACCAGGGGTTGCGCTATTCTGGCGTCAACTTCTAACCCTAGTTTGGTTGTATCAGTCAGGTCGACTGGGCAGATATGATGACTTCCTGGGGTGAATTCTGTGACAAAGTCTGCCAAGGCTTGGGCTTTTATCGCGGTTCTGGGTTGGAACTTGATGTCAAATTGTCCCAACTCCACTGCCCACTTCAAGATTCGCCCAGAAAAGTTCGCCTTCTCAAACAAAGCTTTTAATAGGAAAGCTGTGAGGACGATTATGGTGTGGGTGTGAAAGTAGTGCGACAACTTCCTTGATGCTATCATCAAGGCTAAGGCCAATTTTTCTAATGGTAAGTACCTGGTTTTCGTGCCCAGCAATGTCTTGCTGACATAAGAGATGGGTATATGTTGGATTCCTTTCGTTCGGACCAACACTGTGCTAATTGCGTGCTGTGAGACTGCCAGATACAAAAATAGTTCTTCTTCAGGTATTGGGGTCACTAGCAATGGTGGAGAAGACATGTATTCTTTCAAACTTTCAAGGGCACGGTCGCATTCTTCATCCCATTGAAACTTGGCCTTCAATGCTTGAAAGAGTGGTCGACATCTGTCCGACGACTGACTTATGAACCGGTTTAGAGCGGCTGCCATACCGGTGAGATGCTGTACTTCTTTTACTGAGTTGGGCCTCTCTAGATCCTGGATTGCTTTGATCTGAGAATGGTCTGCCTCTATGCCACGGTTGGTTACCAGGAAGCTTAGGAATTTGCCAGATCCTACGCCGAACGTACACTTAGATGCATTAAGGCGTAACTTGTGTTTCTTCAGGATCTAAAACATCTCACATAGGTCCTTGAGATGGTCACTCTTGTCCTTGCTCTTGACCACCATGTCATCGATGTAAGCCTCCATTGTTCTTCCTAACAATGGTTCAAACATCTTGGTGACCATCCGTTGGAATGTTGCCCCAATGTTCTTTAGGCCAAAGGGCATGACCTTGTAGCAGTACAGTCCTCTTGGCGTTGTAAAAGATGTGACCTCCTGGTCTGGTTCATACATAGCGATCTGATGGTAGCCTCTGTACGCATGGAGGAAGCTAAGACGGTTGTGTTCTGCCGTCAGATCTACCAGTTGGTCTATCCGTGGAAGAGGAAAACTGTCTTTTGGGCACGCCTTGTTGACCGTTTTGTAGGCCACACAGACACGCCATTTTCCATTCTTCTTAGGCACTACCACTGTATTGGAGATCCATCTGGGGTAGTGCACCTCTCTGATAGCTCCTGCTTCTAGCAGGTTTTCTACTTCCTCCGCCACTATCTCGGCATGGTGGAGTGCCGATCTACGAGTGCGCTGTATAATTGGTCTGGCAGTTGGGTGGACATTCAATTGGTGACAGATGAAGCTTGGGTCAATTCCAGGCATGTCATATGGCGTCCAGGCAAACACTTCGATGTTAGAGGTTAAGAATTCCATGACCTCTATTCTCTCAGTGCTGGACATAGATGAGCCAAGCAAAAAGAACTTATCCGGGTTCTTTTCATCTATTTTTACCTGTACCAAGTCTTCAACTGCCTTCTGTTCAGCGGCTTTGCCAACATCTGCAAACAATTCATTATTTTCGGGCTCTTCTACCATCTGAACAAACCCCTTGGCAGCTCGGCTGCCATTTTCTGTGACAAAGCATTGCTTGGACATAATTTGGTCTCCATAGACCTCTTCAATTACTCCGGCTTCGTTGGGGAACGACATGACTTGATGGTATGTTGACGCTATCGCTCTCATGGCGTGCAGCCATGTCCTTCCCAAGATTATATTGTAAGTGGAGGGCACTTTTAATACCCATAATTTCACTTGTTTAGTCATGCTTCCAGCTCTGACTGGGAGGATTATCTTGCCGATTGGCCATTCTGGCATTAAGTTGAATCCGATCAGGGGAGATACGGTGGGTGCCAAGTCTTTGTCCTTCAATTTCAACTGTTTCAAAGTTTCGTAGTACATTATCTCACATGAGCTTCCTTGGTCAATCAAAATTCGCTTGACATCGTAACCCTTGATGCGGAGAGTGACGACTAGTACATCGTTGTGAGGGCAATATATTCTTTCTAAGTCCTTGTCTGAAAAAGACATGATGTTCGAGACCTCTGTTTTTCCCTTTTTAATAGTGGGCTGCGCGCTTAATACCTCCCTTAAGTGCTTAGCCTTCTTTATCATGCCCCTGAGTTCACATACTCGCTCAGGCTCGAATACCCCATGTATTACGTTTATCACGCCTTGAGGTGGGGCGTCATTCGGTGTTCCGTCTGGGTGGTCGTGGTTTTGGGGGGTTGCCTGCGTCCCTCCTTCTATGTATCGGTCTAGGTGACCAGTTGCCACTAACTTCTCCAGATGCTGTCTCAATGGTGCGTAATTTTCAGTGCGGTGCCCCTTTTCCTTATGGAACGGTGCACCGAGATCTTTCGTCGTAGTCCTTCTAAGCCTCTCCCAATTTAGCTAGCCATTTGACGAAAGGTTCATCGCGTATCTCATTGAGAATTCGGTAGACTGGTTTTTTGAATACCGTGGTAATGGCAGTGCGGACTCTCAACCATCTTTTATCTTGGTCCTCTTCATTGTCTCGCCTGCCTCGTCCATTCTTGCTTGGACGTTCTACCGTATTGACCTTTGCCGTAGTCTTTTTGTCCGGTGTTGCTGTCGCACCAGATTTTGCCTTGGCATGGGCGCCATCCTCCTCCAGCTGAATATGTTGGTGCACTCTCTCTATCAAGGCTTCCATTGTGAGGGGTGGAGTCATTGTAATCGAATCCCTCAATTTGTTTCCGACTGGAAGTCCTCTTTTGTATTGTGTGATGGCGAGATTGGTGGGGCAGTCTCCTATCTGGTTGAACGTCTCCCAGTAGCGACTGTTGTAGGACCTCAATGTTTTTTTGTCGCCTATGTCAATGGAGAGTAGCTGATCAATCTCCACTGGCATCTTGGTGTTCGTTCTGAATCTTGTCACGAACGCCTCTGCTAATTGCGCCCAGGAGGCTATGCTGCCTTCTGGTAGCCTTTCGAACCAAGTTAAACCTAGGTCGCCAAGGCTGGATGGGAATAGGATGCACATCAAAGCTTCGTTCCGCCGGTATGCTGCCATAACCTGGCGAAAGTGGCTTAGGTGCATGTAAGGGTCTGTCTTCCCTTCGTACGTGGTAAATTTAGGCTGGATGAAGCCTGAGGGTAATGGTGCGTTCTCAATCACCGGAACGAACGGCAAGCTATGTAGTCTTGCCAATGCTTTATCTGTTGGTTCGTAGGCAAGGTGCGGTATTGGCATTCCAACCTCGACGCTTCCATGCGTCCGAGGAGCCAACCACTGAAGGGCTGAAACTCTATGCGGGTCGCGTGCCTTGGCATCCTCCTTCTGTCGCGCCATTTCTTCAAGCACTGTCCGTAAGTCGGACGATCTAGGCAACTCCGTTTGCCTGGATGATGTCTTGTGCGTATGTGAGGGCCGATAAGTACTTCCCTCAGTGTAAGATCTCAATGATTTCGTTCTCTCAGACCTGGAGTAGCGAGTTCTGGAAGTCCTTGATTGAGTGTTGCTTGTCCTGAGGCTTCTACTCTCTGCTTGCGATGGCGTGGTATGTCTACCATGATCTTCTGAGTGGCAAGGAGGCGTATTGCCTTTGCGCCCCTCTCCTGTTGCAACCCCTTTTCCCTTGATCTGGCGCTTCATGGCCTCCATGTCCGCCGCCATCTTCCATATTAGTTCATTTTGCTCTTTTACGCGATCCTCCAGAGCTTGAGGGTCGATTCTTCGCCTTTGCCTTTTAGGACTTTATGAGCGAGAGCGACGGGGGCTGTTGTTCCGCCTCTCCCTTGCATCCCTCTTGGGATTCTGTCGCTGGGGCTCTAAGTCCGCCATGGGAGGGATAGAGGGAAATCCTTCGCGCCTCCCACCCCCCTCTAGGGTTTGTCCGTCGATGGCGGACTGCTGCAGATCTTCGTTGTGCGCCATTCAATTAGTGAGGAAAACTTGATCAAGAGGTTTTGTTCTTTGTCTGATATTTCCACAGACAGCGCCAATTGTACGGGAAAGAGATAAACCTTCTCGTATAATCCTGTTGATCAAGTCTGTGCTCCTCCGTACGACGTCTCTTTATTCCCTGAAAACACAAACGTGAGCTAGCCGGCGGGTGTATGCCGGATACCTGCAAAATAGACAAATAGACAAAAGCTTTGTGTATTCGAGAATCAAAGTTGCATTACCTCTCCATAGGTGATGTTGTGAGCTTTTATAAGTTCCGTGTGACACAATCCTAGTAGGACTCTTACTCCTCCCTGTAGAGTCCCCCTAGGAATCACATTCCTGAAAGATAATGCTTATCCTTCAACACCCCCCTCACTGCTTAAACCAAGTGAGATGGTTTTACCATGGTCGGATCCCAATATAACCGATGTAAGCATGGCTATGCTAAGCCGCAGAGTAGACCGAACTAAAACCAGTTCGGTTTCTTCCATTCACTACTCTTACCTCGGCTTCTCCTCTACAAACCATGGTGTGTTTAGACCGAGCTAAGAAATAGCAAGGTTTTGACCGAGCTAACGGCAACATGCCATGATCGGGCTAACTCTGAGTGTGGTGACCGGGCTGTCTGTAACACTCTCTTGGACCGGGATAACAACAAGGCCTTTTGGGGACCTGGCTAACGCCAAGGCCCTTTTTACTGTGGCTCAAAACGGCCCATTACCCACCTCGGCCCAAATTATATATATATATATATATAAATTACCCTCTCATATGCGATAAAATATCATGTGATATATAATACAGAAGTCTTCTACACATTCATATAAACACATACATCCAATAATTACCATTAATTTCTAGGTTTTTGGCAATTAAAGGTTCTTGATACTCGAAGTGCTTGTGAAATGGTTGCTAAAAACCTAAGAAGCACGGGTGCGGGTATGGATACGAGTATGATATGGATATGTCGATACAGTAAAGTCTTTAAAAAGTAGGATATGAATATGGGTACGAATACAACTAAGGTACGCCAATTATTTTTTTATTTTTTATAATTTATAACTAAACATCTAACATACAAATCAAAATTTAATATCATAATTAAAAAGAGAAATTACAAAACCAAAATAATTTGTGAATTCTTTCACTTCATTCGAGTATATAATTTTTCAAATATTCAAATAACAATTTAAAACCATCAATATAATATAATTACAATGAAATAAATACATCAGAATAAGTTTATGAACTCTAAATTTAAATGTTCCTTTCTTTTGTCTTCTTAGATTTTAATTTTTTTTATCTTTTATTTTATATAATTATGATTGAATAGCGGACCTGACGTAGTGGTAAAGCTACCCCTTGGAGACCTGGTGGTTACGGGCACGGAAACAGCCTCTCTGTTTGCTAGAGTAAGGTTGTGTACATCAATCCTTTCCTAGATTTCGCTTAAGCGGGAGTTTCGTACACTGAGTACTATATCAAAATAAAAATAAAAATTAGAGGTTAGAAAGATCAGAAAAAACGATAATCAAATAATAAGATAATCAAAGAATGGTAGATTAGCTACAAGAGGAGGTAAGAAAACTCACAAGAAATCTGGAAAAAAAAAATTCAAAGAGGAAGAAGAGGAACTAAGAGAAACTTATCGAAATATTGAGCTTTGCCATCAACCAGCACCGTCGTATTCGAAGAAGAGTTATTTAATTTTTTAAAACTAGCAAGAAAAAATTGCATGAGGCATGAATAATTCTGGGGATGCAGACTTATGGTCCCTGAATTTATCCACAATGGTAATGTGTAGTTGAAATTAAATTTGTATAATGTGAAATCTATATATAGAATAAATTTAAACTATTAGATAATAATTTTAAATAAATAAATCTGAATTTGTAGTATTAGTGATGAGGCATTAGATATGAATGATGAGATGGTGATGACCCAGATTATATGATGATGAAGAAAGGGAATGTAATATTTTTTTGGTTTGTTTTTTTTTTTTGGTAAAAGTAATTTTGGTCTTTTTCATGTGACACGTCAGTTGCATGTGGAGTTTTTATTTCTACACAATTTTAAAGGAGTGTTTGGGAATTAATTTTTTTTTTTTTTATTTTATAAAAAGTCATACAAAAAGACAAAAATAATAATTTGATAATCTTTTTCACTTTTTGATTAAAAAGAAATAACCAAAAGTTCTTCATCCTTCAGTAAGTGCATAAACTATACGTTTGTTACATCCATAGTCTATTATCCATTATTTTTGGGAATTTTATCGAATACTAGCGTGTACATTTGTGTTTTTTTGTGTCAACAACCTCATTTGGGAATTTTGACTTAGATGTGCATTTTGGATGGGCTTAATCCAAACAATCCGAGTTTAATTTGAATTTTTTTTTTTTGGATAAGATATTTTTAAATTCATACAAGCTTAGACAAAAATTTAAAAGTTTAAATTAAATTTGAGAGAGTTTGGATAAAGACATTAAACAACTCGAGCAATTCGAAACTTGAATTATACATATATACATATATAAAAATATTAAATATACATATAAAATATTAGCCATTACATGATATTAATGTAATTTAGAATATTAAATCATATTGAATATATATTATATATACAAGTAACACAAAATTTTATATTTTTTTATTCTCGGTCATTAATTGTAAAGATTACTATAGCGGCATCTCTTTTATTCGTTTTGATATTATTAATGATTTTCTAAAAAAAATATAAATAAAGTCTAATTTTAATAATTTAATAATTTCGTTGCAAGAAAAAGAAAAAAAAAATTATTTACAATTTGGGCAATTCAGGTAACTAAAACAATTCAAATTTAACTCAGGGTCAGATTTAGACAAACAACTTCAAGTTACAATTCAAATCTAAACAGATCTCAATATAAGATTGATTTAAATAACCTCCAACCCGACCTAACCGAGTTTACGCACCTAATTTTTATGCACACATGTTTAAATGGAAAAAGGCAATGTATGTGGTGTTTTATGAATTTGTGTGAAAGAAGAGACTAGGAGACTAACCATTTTAAGATTGAATTTGTAAGGGTCATTCTGGACTGGACTTCTCAATCCTCCACCAGTACAAGTGTTCATTGATTTTTATTTATTTTTTAGTAAAATAAAAAAAATTCTGGGAAACTCTTAATTTTTAGATCTTAGAGTAGATTAGAAGTCTCTAATAATAATAATAATAATAATAAATTAAAAGATTAACTAAAGACAAAAAAAAAATACACTTTTTCATCAGTTTTACTTAATGAAAATAATCAGATAATTTAGATTGAAAACAAATCAAAAAATTAGGATTTAAATAGTAAAATTAAAAATTCTAAATTTATTATAAGGGTCATACTTGAGATTTTTTTTGTTGTTGTTGTAATTTCCCTTAATTATTTATACCTTCTTCATGTCATTAGGTATTTTTGGACATGTCATCTTCAAGTTTTTTCGAAAACAATAATCAATTTCTTCTTCAAAAAATTATCCTTCCATTTACTCTAATTTCATCATAACATTTATATATGGATTTGCATTTTATAAAAATAAATCAATTTGGAACTTCTATATCTATAATTAAGTGAACAATGAGAATGATGCAACACTTCATAGTTATGTTTTGTTATTATTTCAATTTATAGCTTAGAGTTCACATAAAAGTGAATTTTTTACAGCATCCATTGCAATAAAACAGTATAGCATACTTCCATGTAATCTTTAACAATGTTGTTTTGATCCCAAATGTATTTTGTAATATTTGCTGACACTTTGTCTAGTATATTTTTCAAACCTAGTCCACATCTCCACCTCCAACGACTAGCTTTGTCAAATGCATTTGCAGTAGCTTTGCAATTGTTTCGATTTATGGCTTGAATAATTTTTGGGAACTGAACTCTCACAACTGGAATGTACAGTTTCTTACTGTCATGACCCAAACCCGCCCCTATGGGGTTTAGCACCGTAATCGGCTAGTAATCCATAATTACCGAAGGCCTGCTAAACAGTAAAGACAGTAATACAGAGTACAGGGGCTGGCGGAAGCCAAAATAGTAATAAAAGATGTCCAATGAGCTGTGACAGTCTGTATGCAAAAAGACTTTTCCGAACATATTCACATCGATAAGCAAAACATATATACACCATATGCACAAACATTCAGGTTATGGACCAAATCCCTAATTAGCACAGTACAGTACAAGTCTAAAACAGTATTGCAGAACAGAAGCAAAAGGGTGAACTGAGACACCCCAAAAAGTCCTGGCTTGGACTGACATGGAACCTCGAAGTGAGGCGCGATGGTTGGCTTGACAAAAATGGAGCTAACCCAACGCTCTTAACTGTGATCTGGTGCTTGGACACCTACATATAAATATGAACAGTGAGTTAAAGCCCAGTGAATAACAGTTGTGTATAGAGGTTAAGAATGAATGTCCTTTCAGTAAATAAACAGTCATATCAGTCACTTAGAAACCATAGCAATCACATGTGGTGCATCCCATAGCAAAACAGTACAGTAGGTCTTAACAGACCGAACAGTCAGTTGATGGCCATCATAACAGTAAACAGTAGTGGTTCCAAACATGGGAACCGACAGAGATCTCTGTGACAGTAGCAGTAACAGTAAATTGCTATGGATGCCACGGTCACAGTTTACAAATAGGACAAACATTCATTCATTAAACAATAACATTTCAGTAAACAGAACAGTTGATCATTTAGAAAATATTCATAATTGAACATATTTTTACAACATTGTTACTCACAGAGCACTGAGCTATAAGCAGCTAATGAGCGTCCTCGGATGCCAACCCTACACAGTTACAGAACGAACACACACTAAGTTACACACTTGGGAATTAACAACTTAGTCCTTATCTTGACTCGGTGTGGTTCTACATCAATAATCTCATTAAGATGCCTTAAACTAGGCCTAGGAATGCCTAGGATGGAAAGAGGATGCAAAGATTCACTTTAAAACACTTTTCAAAATTTTCAGAAAACAGGGGTCTCGCTTGAGCGTGGCTTTCTACGCTCTAGAGTGGACATGCAGACAAAGGATCTCTGCTCGAGCGGACTGCAAACTACATGAAAAGTACTAGATGCATGCAATTCATGCTCGACGGACGCTCGACCTCCGTTCGAGCGTGAGACTCAGGTCCTCGCTCGAGCGTGAACTCTCTCACTCGAGCGGATTGTAAAACACAAGAACTTCTGGGTACATGCATTTCAAGCTCAAGCGCAACTTTCCATGCTCGAGCGGAAGTGCACGACTTAGAGGGTACGCTCGAGCTTGAAGTCCTATTCTCGAGCGTGGGTCCAAAATCTGGAATTTCCAGATTCATCTCCAAGCACAAAACTCAAGCATTTAAGCCTCAAGTTCGATCCTTTTGGGCCAATTTTCTGGCAAAACACTTTAAACCCATAATATAACATGTTTTGAAGATCAATTTGAGAAATCAAAGTCCAATGATGAGTCAATTGAACACCAATTTCAAATAAACTTCAAGAACAAAGCTCAAACACAACATGCATGCATTCAATTAAATTCAAAACTTCAAATACATGGCCAAATAACTCAATCCTTCCAAAAACATGATGAATTCTTGAACTATAATCAAAATATGAACATGCATGTAGCAAATTTCATGGAAAAGACCTCAAAACTCAAGAATGTGTACATACATGTATGAATTCACTCTCAAATTCAACTCTTTAAACCAATTCTTGACTTTAAACTCTAAATTACCATGAACCATGCAAGATACAATTCAAATTCACAAATGAGAGGATGAAATCTCTACCTTAGGTCTTGAATTCAAGGTATGATAGCTTGAATGTGCAATTCTCTTCCAAATCTTCTAAGTTTCAAACCAATCTAGGTGAACTCAACTTTTCTTCCAACTCTCTAGCTCTCTCTCACGTTTTTCTCTAGGAGATGGAGAAATGGTGTAACAAATATGAACAAGGCTCCAAACATGTAATAACAAAGTGGCCCACTCAATGGTAATTTGGTAAATAACTTGAACTAATACAATTTAACATTATTTAATCTAATTTAGTCATACCAAATCAAATTCCAATTAAATCTACCATAAAATCACATAAATTCTAATTAACACAAAATACCAATCAATTTCAGATTCGGCCGCCGATAAGGCCTTCAATTCGCAATTCGAAATTAAAAACACGAACAGATCAATCTATTGATAAACAGTAGAATGCAATTAAGATAACACACTTATGCAATAAATTCAGAATTTCAGTCTGATCAATTACTTATCATGTTCAGTCACAGTTAGCAGTAATCAGAGGTGAGGGTTGTCACACTTACCCAGTTCCTTACACTTAGTTAAAGCAGCTTTTACCTTTTGATGCAACTTTGGATTGGATTTAATATACTCAATCGTGAAGTTTAAGAAAACGAAATGAGACTTAGCCCTTGTAAATTTGCATTTTTGCTTCGATGGTCTGAGTTTATAATTGAGAGACAAAGCTCAGTATTTGGATCTGCCTCGTAAGTTCGTAACATGTTTATGTTAGTAGATCAATCGCAACCAAAATTTGAAACATGGTCAAAACAAAGATGAATGAAAGAAATGATAAAATCTTCATGATTAGGCTATAGAGAAGAGAAGATGGTTTGATGGATCTTAGTCACGCAAAGGAGTCAGCTCTTCTTATGTATAACTCAACTTTTGTCTCAATTTACAACCAAACTTTACTCATTATATCTTGAGGTTAATTTGAGGATCTTGCTTTTAGAAAAGCAACTCCATTTAGATAATGTTTGCCACAAGAAAGTGATATAAGCAAATAACTGCACAGGTGTTACCCTTTGCAACGTAAGCTTTCTGTAATATTACCATTCCAAATTCCTACTAATTTAACGCAATTCTCTATTTTACAAAATAGTTCAATAAAATTAATAGTATTGCTACCAAACTATGTGATTGTTGTTTTGTGAAATCGTGTTATAAATAATATAAAATTATATTTAGAAAATATAACTAAATTTTCCCTTTCTTCTATTTTTTCCTTCTGGCTTCTATAAATAATAGATTGGCAACAAACAATTAACAAATGGTTTCTAGGGCGTTGCTTGACATTGTCGCAAGTTTCTTGTTTTTTGTTTTCATAAAAGAGAAGTTTTCTGTTTTTTTTTTTTCTTGGGTGAAAAACTTCTTTGGTGAGTTGCCGCAACTAGTTTCATGTTCTTCTCTTTTTTGGACCTCAAATGTTACAAGTCTAAGCATTGAAAATATGTATTTTTTCAGCTCATTTTCAAATGGGGCCCGTTAAAGATTTGTATAATCTCACAATTCACATGAGTCCTACCCGAAGTGATCATGATTGTGTTTGATCTTGACGTGTATTGCTTACATGTATGGTCAGGTGACAAAAATTGAGTTCGTGTTTGATCTTGATGCGGATATGGCATTGTTAATTGCTGGTGAGACAGTGGAACAGCTTGATCTGCCAAATGAAGATGTGACTTTGATTGCTGAGTTAATCGATAACTTGATTGTCAAAACGGTACCTTGTTGGATGCCTTCGTTTGTGAGATTTTGTAAAATGTTCATATGAGGATTTTTTTTGTTTCTATCTATTCAGTCATATTTTTTAGAAAAATATTGAACGATCAATTAATACATTGTTATCTCTAATTTGATAAGTTTACTTCAACATTATGTTGAATAATGACAAACAAACATTTTAGTTCAGTAGCTACATCCAATATGTATAAGAAAACATTGAAGGCAATCAAAGACAACAACCAATGTTCAATCAGATAGTTTGGCTTTTGATATGTATAAAAAGAGGCAGAGTATATAATAGATTTTGGGAGCTTTCACATTTGCAATTTCATGAATATTCACCACCAGCCTGCAACCAGTAGCATTACATATCTAATTTTAAACAGCATTTTACATCCCCACACTTCATTGATGGATATGCATGCTGGGGTAGTGGAAGCATGAATGGAAAAATATGAAAGAGTTGGCTTATTTTTCCTACGAAGGAAAATATCATAAATGCGAGCGTGCCAGCAAGGATTGAAAAATCCTTACAGATTAAATTCAAGCCAATTATCAAGCGATTGTGTTGACGGTTCTTTTGCCTCAACGAAGAGGACTTCAAGATTGCCAAAGTGTCCACTTTGTCCTCCCACTCATCCACTTTGTCCTCCCACTCATCCACTTTGTCCTCCCACTCATCCACTTTGTCCTCCCACTCATCCACTTTGTCCTCCCACTCATCCACTTTGTCCTCCCACTCATCCACTTTGTCCTCCCACTCATCCACTTTGTCCTCCCACTCATCCACTTTGTCCTCCCACTCATCCACTTTGTCCTCCCACTCATCCACTTTGTCCTCCCACTCATCCACTTTGTCCTCCCACTCATCCACTTTGTCCTCCCACTCATCCACTTTGTCCTCCCACTCATCCACTTTGTCCTCCCACTCATCCACTTTGTCCTCCCACTCATCCACTTTGTCCTTCATATTCTCCATTATCTTTATAACTTCTTTTAACTTCCAAATGAATAAGAGGATGCCACGTGTCCTGCAATTATATAAATAATAAATAATAATAAAAATTGCAGATTTATGGTGTTAACAGAAAGGGATGAGAATAAAAATTGCAAAAGGCAGAGTTTATATACTTATTCAGATGAACAAAGACTTGCTGATAACCATTACATGACTAAATCAAAATCTAGAAAATAGCGCAGAACTTACAGAGCAGCTGCTGTTAAAACAGATCAAGTAATTCAACGGCCTCTAGAGACGAATGGCTCTGTGATTGTTACTGATGGAACAAAAATTGGTGCCACATCCTGTCCATTTGTGGCTTCACGGAAATCCCGAGACTTAATTATATCACTCACGTTATCAGGTAGTTGAGCTTCACCTTCCAAGTATTTTACCACATCAGACATGCTTGGCCTAGCTGCACCCACAGCATGTGAGCAAAGCAACCCCAGCTTCAACACCAACTCAGCTTCCTCAACAACATACTCAGTTCCTAGACATTGATCAATGGCCTCAAGAATGTTTCCCCTTTCCAAGCACTCAAGCACCCAATCTATCAAAATTATTTTCTTGGGAGAAGCCTGGTGTTCCACCGGCCTTCTACCGCATACAACCTCTAGCATAAATGTCCCAAATGCAAACAGATCAGTGCTTGTATTTGCTTTTCCAGTACAAGCCAACTCAAGTGCAATATAGCCAAGAGTACCGGCTACATGGGAGGTTTGAGGATCGGTTCCATGGTCACAAAATTTGGCAAGCCCAAAATCCCCTAATCTTGCATTGAAGTTGTTGTCTATCAAAACATTGCTGGCCTTGATATCTCTATGAATGATAACCTGTACCCATTGTTGGTGCAAATAGAAGAGGCCTGATGCTACGTCTTTGATGATCTTAAATCTTTGCATCCAAATTAGCATCCCCTTGGGTTGGCCATAAAGAAACTTGTCAAGACTTCCATTGGGCATGAAATCATAAACCAAGAAGAGTTCTTGCTTATGCCGACAATAGCCAAGGAGGCGGACTAAGTTTAGGTGGCGCAGCCGGCCTATGGTTGCAATCTCTGCTACAAATTCCCTCATTCCTTGTCTCGAATCATGGGCAACTCTTTTGACAGCAACCTGTATATTCGACGTTGGTAGCACACCCCGGTACACCCTACCAAAGCCTCCCCTGCCAAGAAGTTCTCTCTCTTTGAAACCCTTTGTCACCATGGATAGAATCTTATGACTGAATTTGTGAGGGCCGTACTGGTACTCCCAATCCTCCAGCTCTTTTGTGAACTTTTTCTTCCTCGTGATTAGCAGAGCACCAAAGGTGAGGGCCAGGAGTACAAGAAGTCCTATGAAGGGAAAAACAATTGCCAATGCCAACATTATCTTTTTATTTTCTTTCACTTGTGGTGACCCGGGGATCTTGGGAAGGCGAGACAGGTTGATTGGTTCTGCTTGACCATTCATCTTAAAACTCCAACCTAGTATGTAATGAAATGAGGTAGGTAAACCTGTGGAGGTTGAAAAGCCTACATACATGTAGTCATGCAGGACTGGTGAAAGATCTTGCGTCAAGGACAAGAGTGGGAGTGTCACGACCCGAACCCGCCCCTATGGGTTAAGGACGTAACCGACCAGTAATCCTGAGATTACCTACGGCCTCAAACCAAATTAGACATAACTCGACAGAGTAAAGGGGCGAAACGGAAGCAATAATCAAAAACTTTGTCCATAGACCCGTGCTTATATGCACTACAAAACAAACCATACTCATATACGTTAATAACCCATAACAAGTACAGTATCACAAAATCCTTTACAGACAGGATCATCCAAACTGAGTCAACCCATATCAAAACTATATACAAATGTACACAAAGTCCTTGCCAACACGACAAACTATAAATACATGACAAAATGGCAAGGATGGGTCTCGTACGTGAGACACCAGGCTGACTCTCCAAAATCTCATGTTGTTCCTGGCAGACTTCGCTGGGACTAGGTTTGGAGTTCCCTCGGCTCACCTACAAACACATGAATGAGCGTGAGCGATAGCCCAGTGAATAATATCGAATACATAAATTACATAAGCAATATGAAGAACAACATGCTCCGAACGGCCTTGGGCCCAATGCATATTTCTGCTTAACATATATACACTTATACAAAATTCAGATTAAATGACTATAGTCCCAAACATACTGGCCTTTGGCCCAATCAGATTTCCATTCATGTCAAAACGGCCTTCGGCCCATTCATCTATGTCAGAACGGCCTTCGGCCCATTCATTTACGTCAAAACGGCCTTCGGCCCATACATTCGTGTCATAACGACCTTAGGTCCATTCATTTATGTCAAAACGGCCTTCGGCCCACTCATTCATGTCAAAACGACCTTCGGTCCACTCATTCCTATCAAAACGACCTTCGGTCCATTCATTTCTATCAAAACGACCTTCGGTCCATTCATTCTTATCAAAACGACCTTCGGTCCATTCATTTTTATCAAAACGACCTTCGGTCCATTCATTTCTATCAAAACGACCTCAGGTCCATTCATTTTTATCAAAATGACCTCTGGTCCATTCATTTTTATCAAAACGACTTCTAGTCCATTCATTTTTATCAAAACGACCTTAGGTCCAGTTACTTTCATGTCAGACTTTTGTCCACAATCCCAATCAGCAATTCGTAAAGCTTATAAGGGAATAAATAATTGGACATTCACAATTATTCGAATATCGATATTACTTACAGTGATCGGCTTGTGGATTCGCCCTGGAGCTTGACTCTACACATTTCATGAACACAAAAGGGGTCACTAACAGTTCAATCCGTTCTTTGATTCACATATTCTTCTTTAGGCTTTATTCTTATCTCATTAACTCATTTACAATGCTTAACATATGCCTAAGAGTGCTTACAAGTGAAAGAGAACGGAAAACGAAACACAGAACGAGCATACAAAATTTCAGAGAACAGGTGTGTAGACGTCCCCGAACGTCCCGGGATGGTTAGCTCCCGTTCTATTCATTTGGGGTCACTACAGCTCAGGACTCTCAAATTGTCACGGTTCTAAGTCTGAACCAAAGAGTCCAAATCCGGCAAATCGTTTTGAGAAAAACAGATTTTTGAAAGAAGTGCCAAACATGGACTGCTTTGCCAGATATAGAGTCGCCACCTAAATATTTTATTTTGGGGAAATTTAGGAAACCCTGAGTCGTTTGCCTAAGGCCACGTGTCTGTCATCACCAAAGTTGCCTCGGCTCGGGAACTTGGGTACGATTGGGGAAGGTCACTTCGTGAGCACCCCCGCTCGCCTGATCAAAGATCGGCCTCTACTAACCATGATATCAAGTTTTGAAAATATTGTGTGTTCTTATTCCGGTTATTAGCCTAGGTTTACTATGTGATGCGCACAGCATAGAAGTATAGACTGGATCGCCTGAATTGGAACAAAACATTTCCTGTTTGTTTTTTGAAAGATGGTTTGCTACTTGCAAGTAGGCTTAAAATGCAGATTTTGCCACCCTCAGGTGGGCTTAAGAAAAGATGGTTTTGCCACTATCTAGTGGGCTTAAAACTCACAGTCAATGATTTGTTCCAATCCAAATGACCCAACCTTCACCCACAGGCATTCAGGCAGATATATCACATAAGCAAATAGCCTCATGGTAAGCATGCTATTCATGGCAGTCACTCACATGCATGCAAGGATGCTAAAGCATAAAACTTACCGAGTACTCCAAGCCAAAAAAGAAGCTAATTAGAAATCCATGCATGATCCTAATTATACAGAAGTGCCTAATGCAACACATGCAAAATGCAACTATAGCAGGCTCGGCTATTCTAAACATGGCATATGAAATGCTACAGCTAACATGTATTCAACTTGGAATTGAAAATACAATGCAGTTAGTATGATGCGCCGAGCCCGGTGCATGCAAAACAGATGAATGATGCAAACATGCTGTCATACTATATGCTAATTGAAACATGTCCTAATCTAACCATCATAAGCTGGTAAATAAAAGGAAGAAAGACGTGGGGTTGGAAGACATACAACACACACACGCACACTTATTACAGTTGTGCCCTTGCGCAGAGGGTCCGAATAAATAATACAATCCGAATAATACAGTCCAAATAATACAGTCCAAATATATACAAATTCCTAATTAATTTACAAATTAACTAAGGAAAAAGATAAACTGGCATGCAAGTCAGGGACTGCCTTGACCATTCTTTAGATGATGGATGATGCATGTCTAGGCTGCCTTGCGCGGAAATCCACTGGGATACCCCAATTAGCCTCTGTTTCACAATTGTTCTTGGAAAGCGCGCCAAGCTCCGGAAGGTTGCTAATTCTTGATTTGCTGCAACAGAGAGCAGGAAAGGGGCATAGCAATGTATTTTCACAAATGTATGCATGCCTCGATCCTCGTGCCACCAATCACGCATCTCGATGCATGATGGCCGAGGAGTCGAATTGTGCAACTCAATATAGGATGAATGCACATGAAAACAAAACTAAAACCTAACTCCATCATGGATAATCCGGAGTGTCGGTGACTGGGGAATTGAGACACGTTCCGTCACTTGGAGTACGAAACGTACTTCATTTCCCGTGCTCGGGCTAACTCCTATCCCAAGCACGATGCAATATGCATGATATGCATGAAACGCAACTAAGATACAACCTAACATACACAATGCTATGAAATGGCATACACAATGCGCTAACATGTAACCTAGCATACACAATGCTATGAAATGAAATGGCATACACAATGCACAATGGACTTACACCAATATGAGTGGACCTCAGCCACACTCACATAAGAGGCCATCAGGTGAAAACAAGACAACTCGAAATGCGTGCACGCGTGCACGCAAACCGAGGACCGACCCTCAGGCACCGAAATGCCACTCTAATGAGATATGGCAAAGACATGGAATATGATATGCAAACATGCAAAAATCAGTAGCAAAATGAGGGGGAAAACAGCCCCGAAACAAGGCGAAATGACATCCGATGCATGGAATTTCTCCCGAAATGCAAAACTAGGTACATGAAATGGCTTACAGCTATACAAAGCATGCATAATTGGTACATGGAATGAAAATAAATAAGCAAGGAAGCCCAAAAATAATCATTTTTACAGTTCAAATCATGGCCAAACAACAAACACAGATAGGGCAAAACTAGCGTGCAAAAATGGCCCTAAATGTGAGATAATGAAGCAAGTGGTAGATGCAAAGCCCAAAAAGAAAAAGGGTCTTCTACAACACTGAAGAGGGACCAAAAATATGGCTACTTACAGTTTATGGTAACCTCCAAAACAATATACAAGTATGCTCAAAACGCCATGCAAGATAGGGCCCAAAAGAGGTCAAAACACAAAGTATACAAAACATTCATCAAACAGCCAAAGACCCTTAATGAAACATGAATATGGAGTCAAAATAAGACTGTTTTCAGTTCTGTAAAATGACCAAAAATAGAAGCATAATAGGCTAATAGATCATGCAAAAATGGGGACCAAAGAGGGGTATAATGACAAGTGGCACATGGAGGTACCAAACAGTGATGAGCCCTTCTTCAATGTTGAATAAGGGCTCAAAATAAGCTCACTTACAGTTTACATCATGCTCCAAAACAGATCACACACAGGCCAAAAATACTATGCAAGATTATGGCATACAAGAGGGATAATGAAGCAAGTGCAAGATAGGGACCTCAAATGACAAAAGTCCCTTAATGAAACATGAAATAGAGATCAAATAAAGGGTACTTTCAGTTTTGTCCGGAGCTCAAAACAGCAAGAAAACTAGCTAGAAAAATGTTGCAAAATTAAGCTTAAAAAGAGGGAATTGATGCTCACCCTTGAAGACCAAACTTTGGTTGCTTCTTGGCTTGAGAATTGGTGCCTCCTAGCTGCTGGAAAGCTCCTCAAGCTGCTGGAAATGGAAGTGGTGGAGTGGTGCTATGGTTTGATGAAGAAATGAGGTAGGGTTTTGGTGTTTCTTCAAGGAAATGAGGGAGATGGAGGGAGATATGTATATCCAAGCTCAAGGCAATTCTTCTAACCCCTTTGATCAATGCTGGAGGCCAGGTATATAGACCAAAGAGGAGGGAAAAGGAGGGAAAGAAAATGGGGGGAAAACAAGCCAAGTTTCCCCCCAAAAAAGGTCCCCTCCGGATATAGGTTTTTGGGAGGAAAAAGTGTACAACTGTAACAAACACAACCTGAGGATCATGGCCGGCCACTTTTTGGAGATGTAGGTGGCCGGCCGGCCACCCCCCATGGCCGGCCGGCCAAGGGTCAAAAGGGTCAAGGTGAATTAGTGGCCGGCCACCACAAATTGCTGTTCTCCCAGGTTCCCTCATCATAACCCTGTGGTTCAAAATTGCAAACTGTAAAACAGGAGAGAGAATAGGCCATTTTTAGGAAGGGTTCAAAAGGGTCAGGTTGAATTAGTGGCCGGCCACCAACTTTTGGTGTCCTCCCATGTGTGTACAACACAAATATGTGGGTTAGGATTGAAGAAAGTGACCCTAGGGTGGTCAACATTGGCTTGGAAGTGAAAAAAACGGGTGTCGGAGGGCGCCGGAGGATATATAACTGGTTGCTAGAACAATTGCTAGCCTCCCACCCTTCTACGGCCTTCCTGGTGATGAAACAGAGGTACCTGCCAAAAATGAACGAAAACCAATGCAAAACGAATGTTCGGGGGCCAAAACGCGCAGTTCGGGGCCCCGAAAACTGCCTGTTAAGCACCGAAAGTGACACTCGACCGTGAAGTGGGTCTCTCAGACTTCAGTGTCCCTTAAAAGGGAGTAAATAAGATGTACGCCAGAAATCGGGGCAATAGGAGGTGGTTAAGCGGTCCCGAACCGAGGCACACGGCCTGACAGCTCCGAAGACCAAGAACCGGGCTCCGAAATGGGCAAAATGGTCTACAGCCACAAAATGTAGCCCACGGCCACTGAGAGATGGTCTACAGGACCTCTCCCTCCCCTCAGGAAAAGAAACAGAGAAAATCGAGTCTGGTTCGCAAACCGAGGTAAGGCACAGAAGAGGGTTCGGAAATCCGGAAGCAGGGCTCACGGCCGCGACTCTGAGACTTCTGAACGAGCACAACATGCAACATCACCAAGCGCTCAATCGGTGATGTCTGAGTCTTAAGGTCGGTCAAAAATGGGGTGTCTACAAGGTGTAATGATCCCAAGACATGTGTCATATTTATCAGTAATTAATTATGTGTTTATGCGAATTAATTGAAGAATATCTGTTTGAATTGGAAAAATATCTGTTAGAACTATAACTTTGGGACCGAAATTGACGATCGTAATGGGTTCAAAAAACGAAATTGAGCACGCCTATGTGATACCGGGAATTTTTAGAACCATTTGGGGCGATAAATTGAAGACTGAATTTCGTCTGATTCGTTAGGCCATGTTTGGCTCAAAGTTTGGCACAATTGTTTATAAATGATATATAGATAAGTATAAGGGCCTTTGTTGACTCATTGACTCAAAAATAATAAAAGAAAAATCTAGAAAGAGAGAGAGAGAGAGAGAGAGAGAGAGAGAGAGAGAGAGAGAGAGAAGAATTCGTGGAGGGGAGAACCAAGGGAGGAAGAAGAGTAAAGAAATGGGAAATCAAGCTATCTTCTTCATTTAAACAATCAAGGTAAGAATTCCTCTCTAATTTCTTGAAATAAGGTTGATTCATGCATGACCTCATGGTAAATAAGTGGATTGAAGAAGAAATATGTTTAATTTGAGCATGTATGGCATAAATTGATGATTTATGTTTATATTTGGCATTCTTGAGGAAGAACCTCCATGGATGGCATTCTTGAGGAAGAACCTCCATGGATATGAAGAAATGAAGCTTTTACATGAATAGTTATGATTCTTCACCTCAATTCATGGTTTGATCTTGTACATGATGCATGTGGGTTTTGTTGAGAAGTTGTAAGGTCTAAATCAAGTGGTTTTCAAGTGTTTTGGGGCTTGGGTTTCATCACTTTGAAGTTGTTTTGGCAAAGGAGAAATTGAAGCTTGAGAAGAGTCCAGAATTTCAGATTTTCGCGTGGTTCGCTCGAGCGGAGGGATTCCCGCTCGAGCGTGAAAATCAGCCTCCCAGCAGTTTTGGAAAATTGTGCAGTCCGCTCGAGCGGACAAAGTGGCGCTCGAGCGGGGGACTTATTTCAGGAAATTTTGAGAAGTTGAATTACATGATTTTCACATGTCATTTGCATCATTTAGCATCTCATAATCATGAAATAGAGTAAAGAAAGGATAAAATGGCATGAATTAAGTGAGTTAATGATAATGTGTATTGAAGAAATGTGTTCTAATGTTAATAATTGTAGGTCAAGAGGCGAAGACCGTGCAATCGGTTTTGGAAACCCACTGTGAGTAACATTTCTGTAAAGATATGTTAGTATGATCTATGTTTAAAAGTGCTACGTTATGCTATGGTTTTGAAATGATAAATGTTTTCTGTGAACGAATGTCCAGTTTGCGAATCTAGTATGGCATCCATAGATAGTCCTAAGTGGACCAGTTTATGAGATCTCGGTATGTGTTTAATCGGTGTCCGGGACCGGTTACTCTAGTCGTTGGACGACAAATGTTATGTTCTATGGAGTATGCCATTATGTATGTTCTGATATGAGATGATTATGTTTATGAATGATTTATTTTATAGATATATGAAATGTGGAATTCGTTCACTACCCCTTTACCTTAATGTTACTTGCTGAGCTTTAGCTCATTGTTTGTATATATGTATTTATAGGTGAGCACTCTGGGAGTCAAGCCTAGGCGGAGTCCGAGCCGAGCCGCCGTTTTGAAGCCTACCCGATGTTTTGGTGCCTCCGAGTTGGGGCTAGGCCTAGAAGGCCATTAGGAAGCTTGGTTTTGGTTGTACGTGTGGCGTGAGCCTATGTTTTGTATGATTTGTACATGAATTTTGATTATATGTGATGTAATGTAGTGGGTAAATTAACATTTTTGGCATATAATGTATGTTCATATAAATGCACAGCTCTTTGGACTATTAGTGTTTTGTTTTCGCTTTCCCAAGCCCCGGTTATGTATGTTTTGTACAGAAAGGCCTGTGGTAATCTAGGATTACTGGCCGGTTACGATGCCAACCTTCTCGGGGCGTGTTTGGGTCGTGACAACAGGGTCCCCGCTCGAGCGTCAACTTCCCCACTCGAGCGGACCCTTAAGGCTTGCAAAAGTACTGGTTGCATGAAAAATACGCTCGAGCGTGGAATAGAGAGCTCGAGCGGAAGGCCTGCCTACAAAAACTCCCCGCTCGAGCGTGAGCTATCCCGCTCGAGCGTATATCCAACTCTGCAAAAAGTGCTGGGAGCACGATTTTCCCGCTCGAGCGGCTCTTCCCCCGCTCGAGCGGACATAAAAAATCTGAGTTTTCCAGATTGAGTTCTTGAGCTCCAATTCGAATTTCAACCAACAAAACATGCATGTTATGGCTCAAATCTCAAATATAGTTATGCTAACATGCCACCAATACAAAATTACAACATTAGGAAGCTCAATTTCTTACATCATTTACATGCATGCCTCAAATTAATCCAAATTCATCACCAACATATCAAGTTTCAACATGCAGAGCTTGCTCTTTCATGAGCTACTCTTGCATGTAAGAAGTACACATTATTCACAACTTATTTGGTGAAGAAGTGGTCAAACCCATGGATTTCATTCAAACTTCAATATAGATTGCACAAAGTAAGCTCAAACATAGAAATCTATAACAATTCTTTACATGCATGCTTCTATTAGCTTGAAATTCAACATATACAACTCAATCCCTTCACATTCAAACTAATTCATGCTCTTGGTCATCTATTAGACTTGATTTCACAAGATGATGACTAAAAAGGCATGAATTACTCACCAAGGAGTTTAATCTTCACAATCTATGGCAATCCTTGAGCTTAACCTCCAAAATTCCAAGCTTTAAGCCAACCCTCAATCTCCTATTCTCTCTCTTCTTCCAACCGGCCCTCTCTTCTCTTCTTTGAGTTTGTTATCAGTCAAAATGAGGCTAGGGAGGGAGAGATTGAGTGTTTAAAGCTTGACAACAAAACCCACTAAGGCCAAGATTATAATATTAAAGTAGTTGGGCTTTATTTCATCAATTTAATCGGTTTAATCTAATCCGAATCAATTTTCAATTAAATTTCACCGAAGGCTCTAAAAATTATGCCAATCACAATGGCGTAATCAATCTCGGGTTTTGTGGCCGATAGGGCCCTCAATTTAATTCCCAAAGTAGTTTACTCAAACAGATATTCCTACAGTGAACAGATAGAATTGCAAAATCACATATATTCACATCATGGCACATAAAATCATGTTGAACACATAATCATATTTAAATTAAGGACCAATTAGCATATTACGGGACAGGGGTATCACAGGGAGGTCAGGCTTGGGTACATTAATTGGAGAAAGGGTAACGTTAAGTTGCTTCTCTACTCCATTATATTCCACACAAACCTGCATTGGGTCACCACTTTTGAGGTTTAGATCTTTAAAGGTATCATTTTCACGTGTAGGAAAGTAACCTGCACTAGCAGACTTGTTTGATTGCAAGCTGTTAATATCGATGCCAACATGGTTGTCATCTATGTCCTCGAATTCGAGGTCTTGGTAGGTGTCTAGCTTAACAGCAACAATATGATTTGAACTAAGCCTAGTGTTGGTATTATTGAAGATCCCAATATATTGGGAAGGTAGAGCTCCTTGGAGCTCTTTGAAAGGTGAAACAACAAAGGCCAATCCATGTTCATGGCCACCAAGTCTTGGGTACTCCGGTACAATTGCAAAAATGAAAGTGGTAGAGAAGGAGATAACACTACCGTCGTTTGTGGAGTTCTTGAATTGGAGGGGAAAGTTGTAGAAAGCGTGACCGATCTCTCGCATTGTAGTATTGGTTAGCGTGAATAGGCCATTGGAATCAAGCTTTACACTTCCACCCAGCTTCAGTGCGTATCCATTAAACATGAAATGATCCAGAGGACTACTGGAATATACAAGTTTCACAAGGATAAATAACCCCACGATCATGGTCATGTAGGTCATGACTAGCATTTCTTCCAAATGTTACATAAAACTGAACTATTGCCTCCTTTGGTAGTCTTTTAGGTCCTCATGACTTGCTTATCTTAAAAATGCAAACTAAAATACTGTCTCCTTGAAAGTCTTTTTTTATTAAGTCATGACTAGCTTATCTTTATCCACACACATTTTCCACGCCATGGAAGCCTTTAAGCCTCGTCGCAGCTCATGAGGAAACTTCCGCTACCATTCTAGTCTAAACGTGGGTTCACATTTTTCTTTTTTCAACAAGTGTGTCCCGAGGATTCTAAAATGGTTAGTCTTCTTGGGGCTTTGCTTCTTTTCTCTCTCCAACTACTCACTAATATGTTCAATCTGTTCTTTCACACAATTAAATGGAATCAAGGAACACCACATACTTGAGAGTCAGAAATACATATTATTTTTCATGCAACATGCCAAGTATTTGTTAGACGCACAAAAAAAAAAAAACACTAGTATAACATGCCGAGTATTCGACGAAATTCTCAAATCAAATAGATATAGACTATTTAACATCTTTAACCAGAATTGAAAAAAATAAAAATAAAAAATGAAGAGAAGATGTGCTGTATTGGAATTGACATGTGCTTCATGGTGTGAATAAAGGGATAGAGAACTTTTGGTTCTTCCATTTTCTCTTTCACACTTTTTTCTCTCTTTTTTTTTCATTGGGCTAGCTGACTTATGATAGCTATGCTTCAATCACACCACCACCATCCATGTGATATCCTCATTAAAGAAATAAAGAACTTGCACTACAACAAAAACATACTTTAGTGGCACTACACTAGTGGCATATTTTTAGAAAATGCCACAAAAAATGATATTTAGTGGCACGTTTTGAAAAATGCCACAAAACAACAAACATAAAAGGCTCTAGTGACATTTCAATGAACAAGTGTCACAAAACTACAACAAAAACATACTTTAGTGGCACTACACTAGTGGCATATTTTTAGAAAATGCCACAAAAATGATATTTAGTGGCAAATTTTTGAAAAATGCCACAAAATGACAAACATAAAAGGCTCTAGTGACATTTCAATGAACAAGTGTCACAACACTACAACAAAAACATACTTCAGTGGCACTACACTAGTGGTATATTTTTAGAAAATGCCACAAAAAATGATATTTAGTGGCACATTTTTGAAAAATGCCACAAAACGACAAACATAAAAGGCTCTAGTGACATTTCAATGAACAAGTGTCACAAAACTACAACAAAAACATACTTCAGTGGCACTACACTAGTGGTATATTTTTAGAAAATGCCACAAAAAATGATATTTAGTGGCACATTTTTGAAAAATGCCACAAAACAACAAACATAAAAGGCTCTAGTGACATTTCAATGAACAAGTGTCACAAAACTATGCAATCCATTGGACATTCTTTTGTATTATTTCTATTGTTCCAATCGTCGCACATGCTATAGATTCACCCTTTAAAAAGTTTGAATATGTAATGCATGTGGACTTTTTTGTAAATCTCTTACATGAATAAAAAAATAAAAAGTAATTTAGAAATTTGGTTAACCAAATTGGAATTGTTTAATGGTTGGGATCATCAACTATTTTGTGTCAATTACTTGGGGGTGTTACAATGACTCCCTCAACTATCATCAAATATCATTTTACCCCTTATATATATAAACTCTTATATTTTGACCCTTTTAATTATGAAAATTGTACAAACATACTCCTCTTGTAATGTTGATGAAGAGTGAAAGTGACACATTTTCATAATTAAAAATATACAGATTCATAAATGAAGATTAAGTGATATTCGCTAATAATTGAGATGATCTTAATGTAGATAAGCCAATTTTATTGCTAAAAAAATGTTCATTTTTACTATCTTGGATGTGAAATTTCATTGTCTAAATACATGTATTATGATGAAATTTTGTCCTTTTCTTTTTGTCAAATTTCATATTCATAAAAAATCTTGTGTGATAGAGAACATTCCAACAATATAAATTTTATTAAAAAAAAATGAGATCTAAATCAAAAGTTGTTAAATATTTTAAGTTTTGAAATCATTTAAAAACTAAAACAATTGTCTTTGGTCAAGCATTAGATTTTCAAGGGGCAATTTAAGTAGCAAATATGTGGACGCCCCATTGCTACCTTCTAGTTTAATAAAATAATTATGTTTATACATTTATTTTATATTAATATGGATGTATGTACTATATAAATAATATATGTTGCATATATAATCATGTGGTGGTATAGAGGTGTAGTGGGAAGAGTGTGGTGTATAAGGTTTATGGTGCGGAAGGTTGGCAGTTCGAGTCTCCGCAAGAGCGGATCAAATTGTTCTACAACGAATTATCGTCATGAATGGCACTTGATAGCGTCACGAATAGTGCCTACCATGACATTAAAGTGTCACTGAAAGGTTTTAGTCTTGATGGTGTAATGACACTTACAAGTGTCACTAACTCTTTTTTTAATGGCGCTTGATAGTGCCACAAATAATATCTACCATGACATTAAAATGTCATTGAAAGTTTTCAGCCATGATGGTGCAGTGGCACTTGCAAGTATCTACCGTGGCACCGATAGAAGTGGCACTTGTTCAAAATGCCACAAGACCAAAAAATGTCATTAGAAGAATAGTTTTGTGGCACTTTCAAATGTCATTAAATTAAGAAAATGTTGTAGTGTTGGGTCATTTTCATTCTATTTTTCAAACAATGGCACATACTGATTATTTATTTATAAAAATGATATACAAGTCTATTTTTTAAATCTATTTTTTAGGATTAAAAATATATAAGGAAAATGATTGATTAATAATAAGAGAAGATAGGAGAGAGTTTTCTTACATAGATAATTGGATGTCATTTACTTTTGAGATTAGAATAGTAATCAGTCTGTTTGGTTTGAGTTTTTTGAATTAAGTTTTTTGAAAACTCAGTTTTTTGATTTTCGTGTTTTTTTGTTTTTAGTGAATATTTTTAAAATTTTAAATATGTTTTTTTACTTTTTTATATGCACCTTACTTAGATGTATCTAGAAAGTAAAAAATTTGTGAAAAAATATTTTAAAAATTTAATAAATACATAAAATATAAAAAATGTATTGAATTCTCGTATTTTTTTTGTATTTTTGGTATTTAGTAAATTTTTAAAAGGTTTTTTCACAAATTTTTTACTTTTTAGGTATATTTATGTTAAGTATATCTAAAAAGTAAAAAAAAATTGCTTAAAATATTAAAAAATTTAGTAAAAATAAAAAAATACAAAAAATAAAAAAATAAAATTTTCTGAATTTTTTTTTTAAAAAACACAACCAAGCATGATGAATGCTTTTTATTTATTTATCAAAAAAATATTCGTGTTGTCACACATTACATTCTTCATTGGGTTTCCGTCTTTACTCACCTCTTTCCCCTCCTTTTATTTTTTCTTTACTGGGAAGGCAGGCTGCACCAACTCTAATAAAGTACAGCATAACGTGGTGGTTGTGTCAGTGGTACCAGTTTGGTCTATTTTCTTAAATTATAAAAATATTTTTGCTTTCTATTCAAAAAAACAAAACAAAAAAAAAAGAAAAAAAAAAGAAAAGAAAAACAAACATGATCGATAAGTCATTGTCGGTGGTGGTAGCTTGAGGTACCCTACAGTGTTAGTGGCCAGAGGGCTATCAGAAGTTGGCTAGAGATTACGGGTAGTGACTGGAATCAATATTGAGATAGTTTAAGGAGTTATGCCGGACAGTTGTAAAGAAGCAATACATATTAAATTAGTAGACGTGACACACACGTAACTTATGACGTGGTGTTGAACGTTGATGACAGCATATAACATTGTGCGCTAGGGGGCGACTTATGAGAAAGTGCACCAAGGGGCGACTTAGGCAATGCGTCAATAAACGGCTTAGGTGATGCGCCACATGGGGCAGCTTGGGTTGTTCACCACAAGGGGGCTTGGATTGTGCACCAGGGGACAGCTTGGGTGGTGCACCACAGGTATATTACTATGTTCACCATGATATATGTATAATACCCCCCTCACACTCAAATATGGTTGAAGATAGAAATCTATTTAAGGTTGAAATAGAGAAAAAATGGAGAGACAATGTTAAAAAAATTAATAATAAGAAGAAGAATATATATAGGTGATGTGGGTGGTGAAAAAAAAAAGTTGGTGAAAAAGGAAAAAAAGAAAATAAAATAAAAGCAAAGAAAAATAAATAAATAATAAATATGTAAGACTTTTTAAAGGGACGTGGGGTGGAGTGCAGAATAATAATAATAAAAAAATTTTAAAAAAAAAGAAGATCGCATTGGTGTATGGCAAAAAGAGAAAAGTGAGAGTAAAAAAACAAAAACCAAGATTCAAGTTTGAAATAAAACAAGCGAAAAGAAAAGAAAAGAAAAAATTATGCTTTGAAGAGAGCTAAAAACCGAGGCGACGGTGGAAAAAGCTATGTAGATCGACAGCTGACAAAGGAGGAGATGGTGGCTAAGAGTGGAGTCAACAGATAAGAAGACAATGGCCAAAAAGAAGCTGGGGGATATAACACCAAGGATCCTCTAGAGTGAAATTTCCCTAAAGTTTCCTAGAGTATTACATTGTGTGGTTGAGATTTACTGGCAAGTCACATCAGAAAAATTGATGTGACTTGCCAGTAAATCTCAACCACACAATGTAGCACTCTATGAAACTTTAGGAAAAAATCACTCTAGAAGATCCTTGCTCGGGGATATAAGGCAATGATTGGAAAGTTTTATCATTGTAAAGAAAATATGGCAGCGGATTGGATTGGATTGGATTGGATTGTCCAATGGGCAGATGTGACAAAGTTACCGTCCGCCAAGAAGGCAAAGAATATCAAGAGTTTAACCTATAGCTCTGATATGATGTTACAGTATCTAAGAGAGAGAGAGAGGGGAGGGAGAGAGAGAAAGAAAGAGAGATTATATTATGTTTATATTCAATATTGTGTTGAATAATTAATGTAACAATATATATAAAATTCTTTATATATATATATATATATGAGGAGAAAAATTTAAATATAATAATTCTAAATATGATAATAAATATAATATAATATATATGATAAATAAAATATATAATTATTATATTTAACACTGTGATTCAAAATTCCATAGAACCTTGGTTCATGGCACCAAATGAATACATTTACCACCACAAAATGAGATGTAAAGCACCAAATATGTAGATGATACTTTGAATGATTGCTGGGCTTACAATATTAAAGGAGTGTTTGGGAATTAATTTTTGATAAAAAAAAGTCATACAGAAAGATAAAAATAATACTTTGATAACCTTTTTTTACTTTTTGATCCAAAAAGAAAGAGCTTTCGCTTCTTTATCCCTTCAATAAGTGCATGAACCATATGTTAATTACATCCATAATCTATTATCCATTTGATTTGGGAATTTTATTGAATACTTATGTCTTGTTTGAGAATATATTATTTTAATATTTTTTTTAATTTTTTGATTAAAATATGAGATAAAAAAAAGACTTATTTAATTTGTATCTTAAGATATTAATTTTTGAAAAAAAAAATTTAAAATTTTATTTGGTTCAAATTTTTTGAATTTTTTTTCTAAAATCACTTTCTCTTTCCTACACATCAATTAATCATTTTTTTTTCTCTCATCTCTCCTCAATTATTTTTTTTTCACACGCATCTACTCAACTACAACAAAATATCAAATCATCTCAAACTCTTAAACTTCAAAATTATTTTCAAAATATACAACCAAACAAATCAAAAAAAAAAATTCTAAACTCTCTGCCCAATTTTTTTTTTAAAAAATTTATCTCAAAACACAAACCCAACACACCCATGTTTGGGATGATTTTTTAATTTTTTATGAAAATATGTGTAAAAAATAAAGAGAAAATATTTTTTTTTGATTTTTTGATATAAATTATTAGTTTTTTAATTTTTTTTATTAATTTTTTAATTTTTTAATTTTTAAACTAAAATAATAAGTTGTCAAATGAGACCTTAACGTGTTACACTTGCGTTTTTTTAAGTCAACAATCCCATTTGGGAATTTTAACACACACTTGGCATGTTTAAATGGAAAAAGGGTGATGTATGTGGTGTTTTATGAATTTCTGTGAAAGAAGAGACTGGGAGACTAACATTTTAAGACCCTTTGTAACAATGAGATGTATTGATAAATATAACTGAATTTGTAAGGGCCATACTGGACTGGACCTCCCAATCCTCAACCAGCACAAGTGTTCATTGATTTTTATTTTTTTTAGTAAATTAAAAAAATTCTAAAAAACTCTTAATTTTTAGATCTTAGAGTAGATTAGAAGTCTCTAAAAATAAATAATAATAATAATAATAATAATAATAATAATAATAATAAATTAAAAGGTTAATTAAAGACAAAAAAATAAAAAAATACACTTTTTCATCAGTTTTACTTAACGAAAATAACCAGATAGTTTAGATTGAAAACAAATCAAAAAAATTAGGATTTAAATTGGTAAAATTAAAAATTAAAAATTAAAAATTTATTTTGTTATAAGGGTCAAACTTAATATATATATATATATATATATTTTGTTGTAATTTCCCCTAGTTTTTTTTTACATTCTTCATGTCATTAGTTATTTTTGGACATGTCAAGTTTTTTCATGACGGTAATCAATTTCTTCTTCAAAAAATTATCCTTCCATTTACTCTAGTTTCATCATAACATTTATATATGGATTTGCATTTTGTAAAAATAAATCAATTTGGAACTTTTATATCTATAATCAAGTGAACAATGAGAATGATGCAACATTTCATAGTTGTTTTATTATTATTTCAATTTATGGCTAAGAGTTCACATAAAAAGTGAATTTTTTACGGCATCCATTGCAATAAAACAGCATAGCTTACTTCCATGTAGTCTGTAATAGGGGTGAGCATGGTCCGAATTGGACCGGATTAGGATAAAATCAGGACCAATCCGTTATTTATGGTTCTTAAAAAATTGGAATCAATCCAATCCGTTTAAATCATGGAACCAATCCGAACCAATCTATTTAAATACAGATTGGATCGGTTTAGGACCACGGATTCACATAATTAAATAACAAAAATATATTTATAACACTTTAATTTTATAAAAATATAAACATAGCGTTATATTAGTTCCACAATAGCAACATATTTTTCTATAATAGCGACATACTGTTTTAAAATTTAAACAATCATAAGAAAATTGGTTTCACTATAAGTATTTAAACCATTACAAATTAAAACTAAAAACCAACAAACAAGAGTAATAAAAGAAGATATTATACGGTTTTAGGTTTGAGTTTAGATTTTACATAGAATTAAGAGAAGATACTGTGGGGGAGGATGTATAATAAAAATATAGACTATTGGTATACGGTTCGGATCGGTTCCAATCCGGAACCGTGGGGTTCAATCCGGAACCAATCCGTAGACTACGGATTTTTAATTCTTCAATCCAGAACTGAACCGCGGATTCAAAAAACCAATTCAAACCTATCGGATTGGACTGGACTGGATCGAATTACGGATTTCACGGATCAGTTGCTCAGCCCTAATCTGTAACAATGTTGTTTTGATCCCAAATGTGTTTTGTAATATTTGGTGACACTTTGTCATAGTGCTGTAAGGGTTATCCAACCCATGAAAATCACCCAACTCGAATCGTCCGCGCTTATTTGGGCGATTTCACAAAATTGTTAGGATTCGATACGGTTTAGGATTTTTTTTTTTTGGCGGAGAGCGGGCGGGCAGCAGCTTTACCTGCACCCGCACTCACTTGTCCGCATTTGTTTACGATTTTTTTTTTTTTTTTTAAATCTGGACCATCAGATTTTATTGTAAGTTTTGTAAGTGTGTAACCCTAATATTCTCTTCTCTTACTTACTTTAATCTAATTATCAAACCTGTAGGCTATAACATTATAACATTATAATAATGTCACACACACTTCCTTGAATACTTATTATTCAATTGAAATTTTTTTAATTTTTTGCAAATCTAGTTATATGATTTTTTTCTTTCTATGTTAACGTTTATTTAATTTTTATTTTAATTTTTTTGTAATCCAGTTTTAATGAGAATCTTCCTCAATCAAAAATATTTAAAAAGTAAAAATAATAAAAAAAATTTAAAAAAACAAAAAATAAATTTTTAAAGGAAAAAGCTCAATACGCAAACCGCCCACAACCAGCGCATATCTGTGAATAGGAATGACAATGGATCGGGCTGGGGTTGGGGACCACACTCCCCGTCCTCGACCCCTGATAGAAGAAATTTCCCCGTCCCTGGCCCCGATCCCTGACAGGGAGCCTATCATCGCCTTCGCCCCCGTCCCCGCCCCCTAACGAGGATCAGGTTTCCCCGACCCCGAAAATTCCCCGTCTAGAGAAAAAAAAAAAAAGCCAACAATACATAAGTTTGTGTATAACTTACAGATCAAATACAACATCAAATAATAATAAATAAAAAAAAACATCAACAGATCAACACAGCAGTGTACGAAAAGGCGTCGGAGTCGGAGTCATCAACAGATCAACACAATATCAACAGATCAACACAACAGATCAACCCTAACATGTCTCTCTCGCCGAAGACAGTGGAGGAGGAGCAAGATCGAGGCTATGCTGCCTCCAATCCACCATTGTACCACGGCGATAATGGTGGATTCACTGCTCACGAGGTCACTGTAGATCTGGGTAAAGAATGGGCGAAGTGGACTGCGGAGAGGAGAGGAAGAGACGACGAAAGATGGTGGTTGTCACACCCCAAACCCGAGTATGACCGGCAGTGGCCCACAGGGCATTAGCCCAAGGCACACGTAAGCCTAAATACGAATCCATACACATTGAATAACTATAAAATAGTCCATTAATATATAACCAAAACCCAATCCAGTGCCATGCCATAAGTATAAACGGCAAAACTAGCCGTAATCAATACCATCCAAACTTATGGGACATAAACAACCCACATATTAAAATAATCCTAAATGAACCTTAATAAAAATAAATATAAATATGCACAAACTTGACATAACAATCTAAAACAAAATAAATGAATATCCTAGAGGTCCATGCAATTTAGTCCCCGTTACGCCATGAGTCCACTCTAAGTCCTTCTAATACCTGGAAATGGTAAACAACTGAGTCAGCTGATAGCTCAGTGAGTAGCAACATAGATAATAAATACATTTTTGAAAACAGGGTTCTATTCCAAAATAAGATATGTATCACAGAAAACTAGATTGACATACAGTTTGGTAAAAAGAGTATGTTTCAAAAAAAAAGTTCCACAGTTTAACAGTTAAAATACTCATGTCTCTTGAGAACATGATAAATGACATTTTTTTACTTAAAACAGAATACAACATGAACACCAATAATTTTCTAGGTACCAAGAAAATAACAAGTAATATGTCACACAGTTCTCAATGCTATAAGCCCCGTTGGATCTAATATCGAACTAAGAGTCATCCTCAGGGTGGCAACCTGGGTTTTTTTCTCTAAGCCGATCCGATTAAAGGTCACCTAACTGAACGTAGGTCTTTTCCTTACAATCGTTGAGCAGTAGAGTCATCACGGCCCAACCCGGATCTGTTCCCTAGTGGCCAGAGTCACCACACACAGTGGAATAATTTCCTTGGACTAAATACACAGATGGTCCCAATAATCAATACACATCAATTTCACAAAACATGGTAGTTCACCATTATAAACATGAGACCAAACCAAATAGTTTACAGTATGCCAAGTTTACACATGTTTCAGAAATAATTTGATTCTATTGATAATATAATAATTTATCAAAACAGTTTAGTCCTGAAACAACAATTTAATTTTTCAACAGTTAAGGATATGGAACATTTATAAAAATATGCAGCATGAAACTACTCACCTGAAAATGAAATAATATAATCCTTGAATAGAGTATGAAAGTCCAACTAGTGCCCTGAACGAAGTATGAAGACTACACGTCACTACTAATTTAAAAATACTAAAAAGAATAATAAACTAAGTACCCTACACTAAAGTGCACTAACACAGTTCAACCCAACTCACCGTTACCCTTAAAATTACCCAAGATTGGGTTCAGACCAAAACTTAATTAAAAGTAACTTTAAGATAAAACAGAGTTTTAAACAGGTTTTCCCAATCTATTCGCTAACTTTGAAAATTAAAAACCCACTCCACGTTGTTCGAAAAATTCTAAAACCCTCCAGATATCAACTAATATATCCTAAGTTTCAAACCCAAATGGTTTCACTTGATTTGCTTATCAAAATTATTATCTAGAATTAATTATATCTAACCAGGTTGTTTTCTGCAGTACTTTAAAGAAATTAATGGTTCTCTTAGTATACATGAGCAATCAACGCAAGGCAAAAAATGTACAAAACAAGACTTGTAACCAGTTCTAATGACGCTAATTTGATAATTTTTGGATTTATACCCAAAGGGAATAACACTCCCGAACTTACTGTTTAAAACCAGTTTTCTGGACAGATTTGAATGCATCAGTTTATATGGTTTTTGACTCCCAAAAATTATGAAAAAAATCAGATATGCGATTCAATATGTAATTAATCTGTTGTAAAAATTTCAGTTCAAAATTCATTCGTTTGATATGGTTTCTTGATCTTTAAATTTGTGGTTCTGTACAGAATTTTCAAACTAAGAATTTCTCCCATTCTTTATATATAAATTTAATTCCTCAAGTTTCTTAACAGGATATCTATATACAAAATACATAAACCTACAACCTCTCCATCAATGAACTAAATAATAATAGAGTAAGGACAAAGAACAAAGCCAAAAGGAAGAAGAAAGATAAAGACTTACCACACCCAAAAATTCTTCCTTGTTTACAACCCTTATTTTTTCTTCTTCTTTTCTCTCAACCTTTCTCTCTCTCCTGTGGTGGCTCCTGCTGCTGCTATGAATAGTATTAGGCAACTTAGGGTTACATATGTATCTACACAAAAGGCCTTAAAATATTATCTTTTGCTTTAATTTATTTTCTCTCCCCATTAATTTAAATAAAATACAAATATTATTAGATCAAAATATGCTTACTAATTTGACACTTAATTTTATTATTTTATTACTATTATTTTTTAAATAATAAAATTTTCCTTTAAATTAAAGACTTTCACTATAAATTTATTTTAAGTTTAAAATTAATTAAAAGACTCTCCAAATATTTAATTTGCACTTTAGGATTCACCATCAAAATATTTAAGATTGTAATATTATTATTATTTAATTATTTACTAAATCTTTATATTCGGGTTCTTACATTCTCCCCACCTAAAAGAAAAGTTTCATCCTCGAAACTAACCTGAGTAAATCATGAGAATAGATGTGGGTACTTCTCGTGCATCTCGTTCTCGTGTTCCCAAGTCGCCTCTTTAACTAGATGATTACGCCACAATACCTTAACCAATTTAATGACTTTTGTACGCAACATTTTGTCTTTCGAATCCAAAATCTGAATAGGCATCTCCTCATACGAAAAATCCTCTCTAATCTAAAACGGCTCATAATCTATCACATGTGACTGACTGTGCACATATTTCCTCAGCATAGACACATGAAACACATTAAGCATTCCAGCCAACCTAGGGGGTAGAGCAACACGGTACGCAACCTCACCAACCTTCTCCAATACCTCAAATGGACCAATGTATCTAGGACTCAACTTTCATTTCTTTCCAAACCTAATCACTCCTTTCCATGGTGATACTTTCAAGAATACCATGTCCCCCACATGAAACTCTAAATCTCTCCTACGATGATCAGCATAACTTTTTTTTTTGGGTCTACTCTGAGCAGTCCATAATCTTTCTTTGATGGTGATAATTTTCTGTGTAGCATCCTCCACCAAATCAGGTCCCAACATTTGCCTCTCACCAACCTCATACCAACAAAAAAGAGACCTACACTTCCTCCCATACAAAGCTTCATAAGGAGATAGTCCTAAACTAGAATGATAATTATTATTATATGCAAACTCCATAAGCAGCAAATAATCATCCCAATTACCTCTCCACTCCAAAGTACAAGCCTACAACATATCCTCAAGGGTTTGAATAGCTCGCTTCGATTGCCCATCTGTCTGAGGGTGATAAGCTGAACTAAAATTTAGCCGAGTACCCATAGCTGACTGTAACGCACCCCAAAACTTAGACACAAAATGAGGGTCCCGATCTGATACTATTGACACAAGTGCACCATGCAATCTAACAATCTCCTTCACATACAACTGTGCAAATCGAGCTAGAGAATAGTTCATCTGAATTGCAATAAAATGTGCTGATTTGGTTAATCTATCCCCAACTACCCAAACTGCATCGTGATTACTACTAGTACAAGGTAATCCACACACGAAATCCATGGTAACATGATCCCACTTCCACCCTGGTATAGGTAAGGGTTGTAGTTTCCCCGCAGGTTTCTGATGTTTTACTTTAACCTGTTGACACACCAAACACTGAGCCACAAATTCTCTGCAATATCTCTCTTCATACCATTCCACCAAAAATGTTCATGAAGATCCCTATACATCTTAGTGCTTCCAGGATGAATGCTGTAACTAGAACTATGTGCCTCCGTCATAATCTCCTTTCTCAAATCACCACCAATAGGAATACAAATTCGGCTACGAAATCTAAGCAACGCATCACCACTAACCACAAAGTCTACATGCTTACCCTTTGCCATCTCTCCTTTAATACGCTCACACTGGGGTCAATCTCTTACTAAATGAATCCGTTCTCTCAAGATCAGCTGAACTGTTAATTGACTATAATAAGCCCTATCACCAGGCGTAACAACCTTAAGCCTTAAACGTCTCATGTCTTCTACCAAACAACTCTCAATAGACAAAGTAGAGACATTTCCAACTGCGACCTTCCTACTTAAGACATCGACAACCACATTTGCCTTCCCCCGATGATATAAAATATTCACATCATAATCTTTTAGTAACTTAAGCCATCTTCTTTGTCTCAAATTTAGTTCTTTCTGTGTGAAAATATACTTCAAACTCTTATGATCAGTGTAAATCTCACACGACTCTCCATACAAATAATGCCACCAGATCTTAAGAGTGAAAATCACTGCTGCTAACTCCAAGTCGTGCGTAGGATAGCTTCTCTCATGTATTTTCAACTGTCGTGATGCATGAGCAATCACCTTTCCATGTTGCATGAGCACATATCCTAAACCCTATCGTGAAGCATCACTATAAATCACAAAACCACCTCCATTTGTAGGTAAGGTAAGGATTGGAGCTGATGTCAATCTTTATTTAGACTCTTGGAAACTACGCTCACAATCATCATTCCACTCAAACTTTACTCCTTTCCTGGTGAGATTGGTAAGTGGCAAAGCAATATGGGAGAATCCTTTTACAAACCATCTGTAATATCCAACAAGCCCTAGAAAGCTGCATACCCCTGTCACAATAGTAGGTCGTGGCCAATCAACAATTGCTGCCACCTTCCGTGCTATCCACAGATACCCCATCTTTACTCACCACATGATCCAAAAAGGATACACTACTTAACCAGAATTCACACTTCTTAAATTTTGCGTACAGTCTCTTCTCCCTAAAGATCTGCAGTATTACCCTTAAATGCTTCTCATGCTCCTCTTTACTCCTCAAATAAATTAGGATGTCATCAATAAACACTACCACAAATTTATCTAGTTGGGGTTTAAATACTATGTTCATCAAATCCATGAATGCGACTGGTGCATTTGTGAGACCAAAAGACATCACCATGAACTCATAATGCCCATAACTGGTTTTAAAAGCGGTCTTAGGAATATCTTCATCCCTTAATTTCAACTGGTGATAGCTTAACCTCAAGTCAATCTTAGAGAATACCTAAGCTCCCTGAAATCGGTCAAATAGGTCATCAATACATGGCAAAGGACACCTATTCTTCATTATGACTTTGTTCAATTCCTTATAGTTAATACACAACCTCATAGACCTATCATTCTTCTTCACAAACAACACAGATGCTTCCCAAGGTGAAACACTAGGCCTAATAAAACCTTTTTCTAATAACTCCTGTAATTGAGTTTTTAACTCCCTTAACTCCAACGGTGTCATTCTATAGGGTGTTTTAGAAATAAGTTCTGTGTTAGGAACCAAGTTAATGGAAAATTCTACCCCACGATATAGAGGAAGTCCAAGTAGATCCTTTGGAAAAACATCAACACAATCACTCACTACAGGCAACTCCTCTAACTTCTATTCTGGCAGTTTGATACTCACCACACAAGCTAAATAACCATGACACCTTTTTTCTCAACATTTAGTTAGCCTGAAAGGAAAAAAATAAAACAAATAGAAGACCCTTTTCTATCTCCCTGAAAGAAAAACTCAAGTTGTCCGGGTATAGCAAAAACTACCCTCATTCTAAAGCAATCAATAGAAGCATGATGCTTCATCAACCAATCCATCCCCAAAATCACGTCAAAATCATTCATCTCTAAAGAAATCAAATCCACTGGAAAAAAAAAATCCTACCATCCAAGTCTACCTCACAAGATCTACAGACATCTTCCAATACTACTATTTCTCCTAATGGAGTAGATACAGTAATACAAACATCCAAAGGCTCACAAGGAAAAGACAATCGGTCTAGATATCTAGGTGTCAACTCTTAACCTTCAAAATGAAATCAAGAAAGATTCAACACAAATTTAAACAAAACTAACACAACCACATACTACTAAGGACTATAGGGACTTGGACCTCATCTAAATGATGAAATGCAAGATATGTAACTCGATAAGCCTATAGCTCTAATACCACAATTGTCACACCTCAAACCCAAGTATGATTGGCCGTGGCCCACAGGGCCTTAGCCCAAGGCACACGTAAGCCTAAATACGAATCCATAGACATTGAATAACTATAAAATAGTCTATTAATAAATAACCAAAACTCAATCCAGTGTCATGCCACAAGTATAAACGACAAAACCAACCGTAATCAATACCATCCAAACTTATGGGATATAAACAACTCACATATCAAAATAATCCTCAATGAACCTCAATAAAAATAAATATAAATATGCACAAAATTGACATAACAGTCTAAAACAAAATAAATGAATATCCTAGAGGTCCATGCAATTTAGTCTCCGCTATGCCATGAGTCCACTCTAAGTCCTTCTAACACCTGGAAATGGTAAACAACTAAGTCAGCTGATAGCTCAGGGAGTAGCAACATGGATAATAAATACAATTTTGAAAACAGGGTTCAATTCCAAAATAAGATATATATCACAAAAAACTAGATTGGCATATAGCTTGGTAAAGAGAATCTGTTTCAAAAAGAAAGTTCCACAGTTCAACAGTTAAAATACTCATATCTCTCGCGAATATGATAAATGACATTTTTTACTTAAAACAGATTACAACATGAGCACTAATAATTTTTTGGGTATCAAGAAAATAACAAGTAATATGCCACACAGTTCTCAATGATATAAGCCCCGTTGGATCCAATACCGAACTAAGAGTCACCCTCAGGGTGGCAACCTGGGCCTTTTCTCTAAGATGATCCGATTGAAGGTCACCTAACTTAACGTGGGTCTTTTCCTTACAATCGTTGAGCACTAGAGTCATCACGGCCCAACCCGGATCTGTTCCCTAGTGGCCAGAGTCACCACACACAGTGGAATAATTTCCTTAGACTAAATACACAGATGGTCCCAATAATCAATACACATCAGTTTCACAAAACATGGTAATTCACCATTATAAACATGACACCAAAACAAATAGTTTACAGTATGCCAAGTTCACACATGTTTCAGAAATAATTTGATTCCACTAATAATGTAATAATTTATCAAAACGATTTAGTCCTGACAACAATTTAATTTTCCAACAGTTAAGGGTAAGGAACATTTATAAAAATATGCAGCATGAAACTACTCACCTGAAAATGAAATAATATAATCCTCGAATAGAGTATGAAAGTCCAGCTAGTGCCCTGAACCAAGTATGAAGACCACACGTCACTACTAATTTAAAAATACTAAAAAGAATAATAAACTAAGTACCCCACACTAAAGTGCACTAACACAGCTCAACCCAATAATAAACTAGTTTGTTCATGTCCTGACATAGCATTTGTAGTTGGTATGCTTGGTCGATACCAAAGCAATCCCGGACTTGATCATTGGAAAGCAGTTAAGAAAGTGTTGCGATATTTGCAAGGCACTAAGAATTACATGCTCACTTATCAAAGAATAGATAGCCTTGAAGTGGTTGGTTATTCAGATGTTGATTATGCTGGATGTAAAGACACTCGAAAGTCCACTTATGGGTACATTTTTATGCTTGCTAATGGACCCATTTCATGGAAGAGTCATAAGCAGACTCTGACAGCCTCTTCCACTATGGAGGCAGAGTTCATAGCATGTTATGAAGCCACATGTCATGCAATATGGCTAAAGAATTTCATATCTGGATTACAACTTGTCGATTCAATTTTGAAGCCCTTACAGATTTACTGTGATAATGATGCTGCTGTGCGATTCTCCAATAATAACAAAACTTCAGGAGGATCAAAGCATATTGATATCAAGTATCTAGTTGTTAAAGAAAGGGTTCTGAATTAGACTGTTTCCATCTCTCATATTGGTACTACACTCATGTTAGCAGATCCTTTAACTAAAGGTCTCACACCTAAGCTCTTTCAAGAACATGTTGCGCGCATGGATTTAGTAGAAAGTTTATCATGTTTAGACTTGCAATGAGTGTATTATGTTCGGAATAAATGTTATGTTATAATCATCTTCTGTTAGTAATGATTATGTTTGTTGTTTTCATTCTTCATACTTGTGCATAATTTAGAAGAAGATGTAAACAACGGGACTGCTATAGATGAATCAACATTAATCATCATTATGTTGCTAATGTCATCTTTGTGTGTTAAGATTCACTTATTCATGTTGATGAAAAATATTAACACTATAACCATTGTACAGTCTTGATCAATGTGTAAATCACTGACTACAATGATTTGGTACTAATAATTTCATTGAACAAAATCTAATGGTGATGGTGCAATCTTTCAGTAGGAGAACGTTGGCCATATTATGATAATCTAGTGACGTAATATAATCATGCAAGCCAAGTGGGAGATTGTAAGAATTTTTCCTAAATATGGCTTAATGTGGCTTATGCATAATTATACTAGATTCATCTCATTAAGTACGATACATGTACATTAATTAGATGGTGACTAATTATTGATGAATGCACCTATATGTACAATGTATAGAAAACTAATGAAGACTAATGCTAATGCATTGAATGTGATGGATTCATTATGAATGAATCTTAGAGATGCATTATATATCTATTATGAATATGTAAGATACATTAATCTATCTAATGAATTCATTAATATAAAAGATGCATTATGTATCATGAATGTATAAGATACATTAATCTATTTAATGAAGTTCATTGAATGAATGGATTCTTTGATGGAAAGAATACTAGTATAAATAGTGTAAGGTCCCAAACCACACTCTCCATCAAAAACTCAAGTTGTCACCACAAGAAGGCTCCCATCGCCTAGAGAGAGAGAGAGAGAGAAGTGGTTTGAAGATCTTAGACAAGTAAAGAACTTAAAGATCAAGGTCTTCCATTCAAGATTTCCCTTGTTTCATAGAGGATTTTATACTATCATGGATCAAGGTATATATTTGTTTATTTTGTATAGTAAAAATTCATATAGTTTTCATGTACAAAATTGAATCCTTAATGGTTTTTAGTTTATGTTTCGCAAAATTTTCTATCATGTTTATGTTAGTAAATCAATCACAACCAAAGTTTGAAACATGGTCAAAACAAAGATGAATGAAGGAAATGATAAAATCTTCATGATTAGGCTATAGAGAGGAGAAAATGGTTTGATGGATCTTAGTCAAGCAGAGAGCCAAAGAGCCAGCTCTTCTTATATATAACTCGACTTTTGTCTTAATTTACAACCAAACTTTACTCATTAGATCTTGAGGTTAATTTGAGAATCTTGTTTTTAGAATAGCAACTCCATTTGGACAATGTTTGCCACAAGAAAGAGATATAAGCAAATACAGCACAAGCGCTACCCTTCGCAAGGTAAAAGCTTTGCGGAATATATTTACCATTCGAAATTTCAACTAATTTAATGCAATTCTCCAGTTTTGTTAAATAAAATTAATAATGTTGCTACCAAACTAATATGATTGTTGTTTTGTTGAATCATAATGTAAAAAATATAAAATTATAATTAGAAAATATAATTATTTTTTAAATATATATTCCATCTCTCTTCTTCTATTCTTTCCTTTTGGCTTCTATAAATAGATTAGCTTCAAACAATTAACAAATTGTTTCTGGGGGGTGGTTTGACCTTGTTGCAAGTTTCTAGTTTTTTTGTTTTCATAAAACATAAGTTTTTGTTTAAAAAAAAAAAGAGAAAAAAAATTATTTAGTGAGTTGTCGCAACTAGTTTCCAAGCATGTTCTCATCTTTTTCGGACATCAAACTCTAAGGTTTGATTTTTCTTTTCAGTTCACCATGTAGATTGGATAAGATTGTTTCAATCCGTGAGGTAATGATTTAAATTATTTATTTTGTAGAATATTTTGTGTATATTATTCAAAAAATAAAATAAAGCAGATTTAAATCAATTTGATAATTATATCTTATTTAATTTATTGTATTTGTCTCTAAAAAAAATAAATTATATATTTTTTTCACAAAATTTAAAAAAATAAACAATTTAAATTGTCAAAATAGACCTCTTAATAAACCTAACATAGAATGAATTGTCTAACTGGGGACAAGTCTCACCCATATAAAAAACTATCTTTTTATCATGGCCCAAAACCTCTTTAGAACATCCGCATCAGTATAGTCAAAATAATAAAAAGATAAAATATATCTAGTAAATCACAAAATTGTTCCTCCATTAGGCTCAAGAAATTTTTTGTAAATTAACTTTTTGTTAAATTTGCTATAGTACCTCAACAACTTTGTTGAGGCACTGTTCATTAGCTATGTAATTTTTTATTATATTTTTTAGAGCAAAACTGGGCCAAAATCTTTAAACCGGTCGTCCACCCGGATGTCCTCCCGGATATCCCACCAGGTGTCTCGTGAGTACCTGTAGCAGAAGAAGAAAAAATGCCGAAAATTAGTCTAATCGGTCAACCGGCCGGTCGACCGGCGGGTCAACTGTTCAACGGTAATTTTTTTTTTTTTTTTTTGGATGGTACCTCATCAATTTAATAAAAAAATAAAGAATAACAAATACAATAAGAAATTAATATTTTAATAAGATTGAGTTAGAATAAAAAGTTTAATTTAATGAATACTAAAAAAGTAACTAATTAAAATAACAAAAATAAATTATAAATTATAATTTAACTCAAAATTTATTGAGACTGACGTGATGTTACTATTGACACCTTAAGCCGAATGAGAGACACTATAGAGAAATATGCCTAACAATACCTTTTGAGGTTCAAAAAAAGATACAAACGTGCTGTGAGCACTTCGCGTGGGAATAATGTGAATTGTGAGATCATACAAATTTTGAACAGGACGCCATTTGAAAATTAGCTTAAAAGTTATACATTTTCAATATTTAAACTATCGTTTGGTAATATTTATGTTTTTAGTTTATGTTCACAAAAAATTTATAAATTGATTTTTATTTATTTTTAGAAAAACATAAACTATAAATGTATTTAGTTTGAACAAAATGTTTAAAAAAATTTAAAAACATAAACTAAAAAATATATTTGTTCAGGCTTAAAATATTTATATTTATTTTTTTATTGTTTATGACAATGGAATCTTACACATTATAATTAAAAAAAAATTAATTGAGAAAAAAAATTTATTTGAAAAAAAAAATTAATTGAAATTTTTTTTTGTTAGTTAGATTTTTAAATTTCTGTTTAAAAATTAACGTTTACGTTTTTTACTTAAATTTATAAATTGCGACGACCATCTATAAATAAAAAAAAATTATTAATTTTTAAAATTTTTATAAATATAAATTAAAAACTGAAAACGAAATAGTTACTAAATAAACCGTACGTCTTGAAAAAATAAAAAAGCATAATAATCTACCAACTCCTTGCTATAAGGGTGATTGGTGGTGTTAAACACCATTTATCACTTGACACCATTTATCACTTCCCACATATTTGTGCTCTAAAAACACAACAGAAAGTATTTAGATGCATGCACTACGTAGGCTTTTCGACCTGGACAGACAGGCATTTGTTTTCAAGATTAAAATTGTCAAAGTTGAACAGATTGACCAACAAGAAAAGGATTTTAAAAAGGTGTTGCCATTTTGCAATGGTGTTGGCCTTCATAGGATCTTTGTTGCTCTTCTAATCTCAAGGAAGAAGAAGAAGGTTATAGAAATGCTAGTGGAATTTGGGGGGTCCAGTATTGGCCCTCACAAATTTATTCATGGATCTTATATCCATTGCCACAAAGGGTTTTAAAAATGGTTAGTCTTGTTGGGGCTGTTCTTGTTTCTCTTGGGTACTCCGAACAGCCTTCTCTCTCTCTCTCTCTCCAAGTACTCACCAATCTATATTCTCTTCTTTCACACAATTCATTGAACACCACATGGTCAGAAATTCATGTTTTTTCCATCTAACATGCCAAGTGTTTGTTAAAATTCCCAAACACACTCGTGTTATTCGACAAAATTGGGATCAATTTATTTATTTATTTTTAAACATACACCAAAAATCACTTATCATCAATAGCCAATTCACATTAAATGATAGCTGAGTCATGAAGCAATGTTCTTGAATTGCAGCACCCACTACTCCCAATCACCCAATGTTGAAGCCATACCGGTCCTGTAAAAGGGGCTGACTTCTTTCCCATCCATCCAAACAAACATGGCCTAAAGGTCTTATTGTAAGAGAAGCAGTGAGCGAGCACTTGGCTCCACAGCTTCTCTCACAAATGAAGAGAAGTTGTGCTGTATTGGAATTAACGTATGGTTGATGCAGTGATTGAAAATGGTAAAAAACTTTTGGTTCTTCCTTTCTCTCTTTCTCACCTTTTTTTTTTTTTTTTTCTTTTTCATTCGGCATGACAGCTATGCTTCAACCACACTACTAGTACTAGCCCTGATTCAACGAATAAAGATGGGTCATTTTCTTCCAATCTTTTTTTTCTTCTTTGTTTTTTTTTTTTTTTTGAGAAAATAATCTAGACCCAGAAATGTTTTTTCCAAAAAGTGTCAAAATACAATGCTAATAGTCCTATATTCATCGTAGATTGCTTTCACATTACCTTCTCGACAATTGGTGAAAATTTTCCGGGTCCGCATCATTACTCTCTAGTGGTCCCTCAGTCGTTAAGTCGTTGCAAATCGAGACTAGTATGGTAGTGAAGTTTCCTTGTGAGCTCTGGCGAAATTAATTTAAGATTTCATGATATGGAAAATGGGTGTGGATAAAGTTAAGATTTGAGGAGACAATAGTTCAGTTTCTGTAACTACTGCATTTGAAAGATAAGCAAATCATGTCGTACATGATCATGGTGTTTTTTCTCCTCCTGAAATTTGCATCTTCCAATGGTACTTGAGATGATAGTATACAAATTTTCACTTTTGGCGACTAAATTTTTAGTCGCCAAAAGTCAATGTTTAGTCGCCGAAGAGCTTTAGCAACTAAATTTTTTGGTCGCAAAATTAATAGCCGAAGAGTAGTCAGGAAAGCTAATTGGCGACTAAAATTATTTTGGTCGCCAAATGTACTCATTTGTCGCCTAAATATTTAGTCGCCAAAAGGTTGGACAGTACATTAAATTAGACCCTTTTCGGCGACCAAACTTTTAGTCGTCTAAAGTCCCAGCTTTTTAGCTACTAAATGTTTAGTCGGCAAATAGTTCCTCTTTTGGCTACTAAATATTTGATAGTATAAAGTTCTACATTTTTTGCTACTAAAATTTTAGTCGGCAAAAGTGTGTTTATAATTTAGTTTTTTGTTTTTGGCTACGAAATATTTTAGTTGTCAAATGTTTGATTTTCTTTTGGCTACTAAAGTTTTAATCACCAAATGTCTATTTTTTTTTTAGCTACTAAATTTTTAGTCGCTAAATGTCTTTTTTTTTTTTTGGCTACAAAATTTTTGGTCGCCAAATGTCTTTTCCCAATTTCTTTTTAGCTACTAATTGTTTAGTCGCCAAAAACATGATATTATGTTTTATCGTGAAATTATAATTTCTCCACAACCTGTCTATATACAACGCACCATGTAATACATATAAAAACAAAATGATACATATTATCAATCATTCCACAATCTACATCCATATACCAAAAATAAATAACATTAAATATCAAAGTCCATACAAATCGACTATTGTCCAAACTAAAATAATAATTCCATACAAAATATATCATACAAAAACCAAAGCCCTCTGTATACAAAAAAATACATTTACAATCAAGCGAAATTACTATTTGGCATGGTACAAATTACCATCGTAATCTGTACTACAACAAAAGGTGATATATGTACCACGACAAAAGTTTTCTATGGACCATGACAAAACGTCCTATATGTACGCCGACAAATGGTATATATGTACCACGACAGTCATTATTTGTTGATTGCCAAAAGTTTTCTGTATCAATAATAATGAACTACACAAAAGCTAAGGACGACAAAAGTATTATATTAGTTCTACACAAAAGTAAAAATTCTTCTCCATACACCAATATGGATTATCCACAAGTCTACGCAACAAAGCCATCTACAAAGAAAAACAAAAAACGAAACATTAGAATTGGTTACAAAATATCAATTCAGTCAGGCATATGAAACATGTTCTAATATGCATTTAAGGTAGAACAATCGAGAAATGTCTTCTTGGAAATAAAAGAAAGTATATATATATGTATCATGCAATATTTATTCCTGCTAATTGCACAAACAATGTAATATGTAATTTCTTCGTCCTATAAATATATAAAGGCAATTATTAGAATATGTAGATGTTATTTTAATAAAGTTATTGCTTTTTTAACTAAGTGTTGCAAGTTTTTCGACTAAGTGTAATGTGCATTCAGGGGCTGTTATGAATTTTCGCCATCGGAAAGCCCTTTTTCAAATAAGTTTAGGGTGTATTCGGCTCTGACTCCCAATCTACGAGTTCGAATTACGTTCCGTTAGATCTCACAAGTCCTATTTGTCATGGCGAAGCTGTCCGTGTGAGCCACACGGTCGTTTGGGGGCTATTTTGAATTTTCGCCCTCCGAAAGTCTTTTTTCGACTAAGTTTAGGGCGTATTCGGCTCTAACACCCAACATACAGGTCTGAATTACATTCCGTCAGTTCTTACAAGTCCTATTTCTCATGGCAAAGCTATCTGTGCGAGCCACATGGTCGTTCAGGGGCTGTTTAGAATTTTCGCTCTCGAAATGCCATTTTTCGACTATGTTTAGGGCGTATTCGCCTCTAACTCCCAACCTACTGGTTCGAATTACGTTCCATCAATTTTGACAAGTCCTATCTGTTATGGGGGAACTGTCCGTGTGAGTCACACGGTAGTTCGGGGGCTGTTATGAATTTTCGTCCTCGGAAAGTCCTTCTTTGACTAAGTTTAGAGCGTATTCGGCTCTAACTCCCAACCTACGGGTCTGAATTACGTTCCGTCAGTTCTCACGAGTCCTATTTGTCATGGAGAAGCTATCCATGCAAGCCACATGGTCGTTCAGGGGCTGTTTTGAATTTTCGCCCTTGAAACACCTTTTTTTCGACTAAGCTTAGGGCGTATTCGGCTCTAACTCCCAACCTACGGGTTCGAATTACGTTACGTCAGTTCTCACAAGTCCTATTTGTCACGGGGGAACTGTCCGTGTGAGCCACACGGTGGTTCGGGGGCTGTTATGAATTTTTGCCTCTGAAACGCCATTTTTCGACTAAGTTTAGGGCGTATTCGGCTCTAATTCCCAACCTACGGGTCTGAATTATGTTCCGTCAGTTCTCACAAGTCCTATTTGTCATGGTGAATACGTTGATCTAAACCCTAGAAGTAGATTCAAATCATAAAATAAGAAGAAACAAAGAGAGAGGAGATCTGAGAGAGAAAGAAGGAGAACAAAGAGATTACCAGATAAAGAAGTTGAGGGAGTTCATACCATTGGAGGTCTCTTCTTTATGATGAGAGTACTAATAAACAACCATAAATTTCATTAATTTCCCATAAGCATCAAATGAGGAGAGTACTAATAAACAACCATAAAATTCATTACTGCCTAGAATATGATTTTAAGCATCCAAAAAAATATCTATGAATCAGTCAAAAAAGTCCAAAATATTGAGAGTACTAATAAACAATTGGTTCAATGAAATAAATTGACTTGGTCAAACAAGTGAACTGATGTCATAAAGCTAGATTCATATAAAGCTGAAGCAGAAGTCTAATAGTTTCAATACTAATGGAGTGACCTTTGACAACCACTTGCTGGAATAGGAGCTAAAGTGCTTGTACCACTTATAAAGACAACGTGCATCCAGTCCAACTTGAATTGAATCTAAACAATTTCCAGCCCATTAGCACTAATTTTTTTTTTTTTCATTAGTACTTTTTTTTTTTTACACTTGAATCAAACCTAACTTCAATAAGATAAAGAAGTGATAGAGGTAGGGGTGGCAATCAACATTTTCTATGCACCACTTCTACCATTCTAAGCTTCACTACTCATTTTGAGAAATAATATATATGCAAGGAATAGTACAAGTATCAGAAAATGAAGAATGAACACAAGTACAGAACCAAAATGATGCACCAGTTTAAGAAGAAAATCACAATCATATTTGTTTATGATTCTAATAAAAGAATTATCACCCTAAAATCCTTATTTCTAGCTAACTACAGATGGGGTATATTAAGAATGACATCAAATATAGCAAAATATGTAAGCAAGAAATTGATGTGATACTTTTGAATCTCTTAGTCTAACGCCAACTGCTTTGTCAATAAAAGATTTGACACCAATTAAAAAGAAGATCAGCACATTTACGTTACGTGTGACTGGGTGGAAAACATTTTCTGAAAAAAAGGAAAATGTTATACATAAATGCATATTTTTTCTCATTTTCTTATTATTGAAATAAAATAACCAAGGAAAGCTATCCTCCAAAGTTCATAGTTTGTCCCTCTGTTTTTCCAAAAACCAAAGCCCCAAATCCAATATATATATATATATATATATAAGTTAAGGAAATCTTGACTCTTATCCATCAATTTAAACTTCATGAAATCCATACATTAATACACAATAAATCAGGAATGAAGCCATCTACCAAGTGACACAACAAACTCCATTGCATATTACCTGGAAAACTTGACCACTTTGCAATAGAGATGGGTTTGGTGGGGTTTTGTGCTTTGTCCATTTGAAGCCAATACTAATTTCCCTTCTCGAGGTGTTTTTTTTTTCTGTTTTTTTTTTTTTTTTGAATGAACCCCTTCTTGAAGTTGAAAACCTAAAATTCACAACTAAAAAAAAAAAATCATAAATCAAATAAATTGCAATCTAACTTATCATACTGTGAACAAAATTAAACCCCAAACAAGGAAGCGTAACATGAAAACAGAATGGGAACCCATGGCTTACAATCTATCTAATCGTGTTAACGGACTAAAATCAATCATTAATTGAAAGAGTCCAACAAAATCAAACAATTTACCTGAAAAAATTACATAAATTTGACCATCTTTATAAACACAAAGACACGAGTCTATGGATACATCTATGCAACAGAGAAAAACTTACCCTATAATGTGAAGGAAGATAAAGTCAAAACCCTACGGCAGAGAGATTGAGGGAGAACCAGAGCAGATCAGTGATGAATTATTCATCATCGCGTCGTTGTTTGTCAATTTGGGGATACAACAAGCGGGAGAGCGAGAGTGAGAGTGAGAGTGAGAGTGAGAGCGAGAGAGAGCGCGAGACCGAGAGGGAGAGTGGGAGAAAACCTGGTATTGCGGCGGTGGCGGTGGCAATGTGCGACGTCGAATGCTTCCCAATGGTGAGCGCTGGCGGTAAGGTAAGGTGTGGTGGTGACTGATGTATGGGAGAGAGAGAAGTGTTTTGTATTCCTAAACAGAGGGAGAGTACCTGGGTGGGCAACAAATAGCTTTTCATTTTCCCACCATAATTTTGGCACCTTTGGCAACTAATGTAAAATTTTGTCGGCAAAAATTGAAGTAATAACGACTAAATTATTTAGTAGCCAAACCAACTCTAACGGGTGACTAAAATGTTAGTCGCTAAAAGTAGACATTTGGCGACTAACATTTTTTGGTCGGAAAAATGAATGTACCGTGACTAAAATTTTTTTTAGTCACCAAAACTTTACATTTGCCGACCAATTTTTTTGTCGCCAAAGGTTTACTTAACGGTGATGAAATATTAGTCGCCAAAAGTACTATTTGGCGACTAATTTTAATTTTAGTCGGGAAAAACCAATATTACCGATTAATTTTTTTTTTGGAGCCTAAAATTTGGACTAACAACGACCAATCAAATTTTTAGTCGCTGAAACTTGAGTTTTTACCGACTAAATTCAAATTTAGTCGCCAATTGTAGGCACCCCATTTTTGACCGCCCTTAAGACTTGGGTGTTACTGATGGTTTGCTCGATGATGAAAGGTGTGCAGGGCAAAGGTTCAATTTCTTCGGCAATGAGAGGGTCAAATCCCAACTTCACACACCATTTTGGACCAAAGCTATTTTCAATGGTTTTTAGACCTTAAAACCCTCTCTTTCAAAACATTTTTGAAATAAAGTTTCTACGATATTCCGAGGCTCACATTTTGTCAAAAAAAATGCGCTTTTCGATAAACCGAGCAAGGACAAAGTGGAAATGAATGAAAGAGAGATGAAATCTTTGAAAAATCTTTCAAAACACCTTGCTTAGGGGTTTGAAGTTGAAGAAAAGAGGAGAAGAGGGGAGAAGCCAAGTTGGAGAAGAAGATAGGCAAGAATTGCTAAGAGAGGGACAAGCAGTCCTCGCTAAATCAAGCTTATTTGTCTATACACTTTGAGTTAAGCTATGAGGCCACCACCGTTGGAAAGAAGACTTCCGGGGATTCATTTTTCATTCAAGAATCTCTTAAATCCGAGACCGGAGGGCGGAGATATGATTGGTTGAAGTTGGGCATCATCCCGGTTGGACTGAAACTGAGCAGCCTTCACTAAAACAAGCATAACTTTTTGTACAGTTGGAATTTTGATGCAAGGCTGGTGCCATTGGAAATCTTACTTCCAGGGTTTCAATTTTGACACAAGAATGACCTAAAAAGGAGTTCATATGAAGAAGTTATGCCCGTTTGAAGTTGGACCTGCAGAGTAGATTTTTTCTGCTGACCGGCCAAAACAAATGGCCGACCGACCAAATAGATGGCCGACCGGCCAGAAAAGATGGCTGACCGACCAAGTTTGCTAGCCGATGACCTTCCGGAGTATTCTACAGATTGAATGGATGCCAGCTGTGCCAGCTGGAATGCACAGACTCTGCTCCCCATGCACGTGTGTGGCTGTTTTGCACCCTTTGCACCCCCTTTGACCCTCTTTTTTGCACCCTTTGCTCAAAGCTTCTTGGGGAAGCTTTGACCCCTTGTCTTGGCTTCCTCAAGAAGCTTGCACCTTTACATTAGCTTCTCTTAGAAGCTTGGTCCTTTTGACCCTTTTGTATAGCTTCTTTGAGAAGCTTTATGCCATTTCCTTGCTCTATAAAAGAAACCCATCCTCCTCCATTGTTTTGGTTTCAGAAAAATCAGACCTAATACATACATATAACATATATATCACCCTCTCTCTCTATATCTCCCTCTCTCTCTACATTTGGGTGTGTTAGAGTGTTCAAAGACCATTATCCTTGGCCATTTACACACCAACCCATAGCACAAGGCCTCCATCCTCCATTCCAACCATTTGAGGCTAATTTTCAGAGGTCAAGAGCTCCTTTTCTTGGATCAAAGGCTGCTGCATTGCTGCTCTTCAAGGGTGAGTCACTCTCTTCCCTTTTCTAGCCTTCTTTTGCATGCTTTCTTAGCCACACTTGCTTGCTGTTTTG
>NW_021024896.1:214144-239645 GCF_004153795.1 Camellia sinensis
TGAAATGATTTGGATAAGTAAAGGAAAGTGGAATGTAACATGGACATAATTGTCATGAAACTGTATTGTAACATAATTGGTTCATAAGTGTTAACCATCTATCAAATGCTATTGTTTTAGTCATTTCTTATATCTGGTTTAAGGCCTCCCATTTCAGTCTAAGTCCCTTCTCGGACATGGTTGTATGCGTGACTTGTTGCCTCTAATCGCATGCTTGTATTGTACCATATTAGCATTGCATGATGAGTTGCATTGTAGCATTGCATGTTAGGAACATTGCATGTTTGCCATGATATGTTGCATTACATTTGGCATGCTTTGCATTTTAGTGATATGTTGCATTTTCGAGCCATGTTTGCATAACATGCATTGCATTGCTTGGTTTGGGGTGTCAAACCAAGTGTGAGGGGGGAGAAGTGTTCATACTACAAGTGATGTAACGCGTCTCAACTCTCGGTCACCGAGGCCCTTGACTTTGGCATGATAGGGTTTTGGTATTCATTTATATGTTGCATGCATTTTCATTGAATTGCAACCTTGGCTCCTTAGGCCATTACGCATCAAAATGCATGATTGATGGCCCGAGGGTCGAGGGTCATGCTCCCTTGAGTCCCTTGCATGATAGGGAGTGTGCCCGCGCATACATGTGCTTGAAATTCTATGCCATGCACTGTCTGTCCTTGTTGCTGTCAAAAACCAGCTTCTGCAGGAAATTTCTGCCGACCGGCAAAGAATATGAGGCCGATGGACTTGAAAGCAGCCGATGGAAATTTCCCATGGCCGGTGGTCATTTCACTTAGTCCGTGGTGTTATGCAGTTCTCATTGAAGATACCCTGAGACTTTGGCAATTTTCAGAGGAGCAGGGCAGCATTAAAAGAGGCAGCAGTGGCATGGTATGGGTTTCTGGGCTTTCGGGGGAAGATAAATCCGAGCATGCATCATTCACGTATCCCGAGGCGGGGGCTGCGACCATCCTCTCTTTGCATTTAATTTGTTAATTAGATTAGAAATTTTGTAATAATTAATTTAGTATTATTTATTCGGATTGTAATATTTATTTGGACCCTCCGAGTGAGGGCAATTCTGTAATAAGTGTGGGTGAGTGTGTGAAAGTCTTCCAACCCCCACTTCTTTCTTCCCTTTTATTTACCTGCTTATGATGGTAGATTAGGGCATGTTTAAATTAGCATACCTTATGCTATGTATGCGTGCATCCATACATTTATCTTGCATGCACCGGGTTCAGTACATCATGCTAACTGCATTTGTACTTCAATTCCAAATTGAATACGGGCATCAATTGATTACATTTCACATGCCATGCTTAGATTAGCTGAGCCTATCTTATGTTACATTTTGCATGTGTTGCATTAGCCATCTTAACATGAACTAGGATCATGCATGTGATTACTAACTAGTTTCTGTTTTGGCTCGGAGTACTCGGTAAGCATTTATGCTTTAGCATACCGCATGCATGTGAGTGTTGCCATAACAGCATGATTACCATGAGGCTAGCTGCTTATGTGATATAACTGCTTGAATGCCTGTGGATGGAGGCCGAATTGCTTAAATTGGGATAACGCATTAAAACTTTGAATTTTAAGCTCACTAGATAGTGGCAAAACCATCTTTTCTAAAAGCCCACTCGAGGGTGGCAAAACCTGCATTTTAGCCTACTTGCGAGTAACAAACCATTTTCAAAACAAACGCGAAATGTTTTGTTCCAATATAGGCGATTTGGTCTATACTTGTTTGCTGTGCGCATAACGTAGTAATTCTAGGCTAATAACCAGAATAAGGACACATAAACGTTTTCAAAAACGGATATCATGGTTAGTAGAGGCCGATCTTCGGATCGGGCGAGAGGGGGTGCTCATAGCTGACCTTTCCCAATCGTACCCAAGTTCCCGAGCCGAGGCAACTTTGGTGATGACGGACACGTGGCCTTTGGCACCGAGTCAGGGTTTCCTAAATTCCCCCATAAAAAATATTTAGGTGGCGACTCTGTATCTAGCAAAGCAGTCTATGTTTGGCACTTTTTTTCAAAAAATCTGTTTCTCAAAACGATTTGCCGGATTTGGACTCTTTGGTTCAGATTTAGAACCACAAACAAAATCGAGTCCGAACTGTAGCGGGGCCCCACGCGGGCGCGTCCACACCAATAAGCAATATTGATTGACTAAAATATTTTGGTAGCGATCTCTTGAGCCAACGCTGACAAATATAAATTTTAGTCGCCAAAAAATGTACTTTTGGCGACTAAAATTTGATTAGTTGCCAAAAATGGCTGCCAAAGGTGCGATTTGTTGTAGTGTGAGTTCATCTTTAAAGGGAACGCATTGAACTTGGATCAAACTGCAACGGGCCCATTGAAGCTAATTAATACTACATTCCTGTAGATGGGTCACAGTTTCTATGATGTTCCCCTCCATTTCAAGAACTCGACAAATGGTAGTGTCTTCTCTTTCTCTACTACTTTTATATTTGTGATTGTACCAAAGCACGCAGATATCGGTAGTAATGGAATGGCCTTTGTTATTTCACCTTCCAACGATTTCCAGGCAGCTCTACCTGATGGATATCTTGGGCTCTTGAATGATGTCAACATGGGAAATAGTTCCAACCATATTGTTACTGTTGAGCTAGACACCTTTCAAGACTTAGAATTCAAGGACATAGATGACAATCATGTTGGCATCAACATTAACAGCTTGGAATCAATCATATCTGCTCATGCACGTTACTTTCATGCTGGTAAAAATGGTACCATCAAATATCTAAACCTCAAAAGCGGTGACCCAATGCAGGTTTGGGTGGAATATAATGGAGTAAGCAAGCAATTTAATGTTACTCTTTATCCAATTGATGTACCCAAGCCTGACCTTGTAGGCACCCCATTTTTGACCGCCCTTAAGACTTGGACGCGACTGATGGTTTACATGATGAAGAAAGGTGTGCAGGGCAAAGGTTCAGTTTCTTCGGCAAGGAGAGACTCAAATCTCAACTTCATACCCCTTTTTTGGACCGAAACAATCTTGATCAAAATATTTTAGACTTGAAACCATCTCTTTCAAAACGTTTTGAAAATAAAGTTCCTACGATGTTCCGACGCTCGCATTTCGTTAAATGTTGCGCTTTTCGGTAAACCGAGCAAGGACAAAGTGGAAATGAAGGAAACATAGATGAAATCTTTGAAAAATATTTTAAAACACCTTACTTAGGGGTTTGGAGTTGAAGAAAAGAAGAGAAGAGGGAAGAAACTAGTTTGGGAGAAGTTCGGCATGAATTTGGGTAGGAGAGAGTCGAGCAGCCCTCGCTGAATCAGGCCTATTCATTTGCATACTTGGATTTTAGCTATGAGGCCACCATCATTGGAAATATTACTTCCGGGGCTTCATTTTTCACTCAATGATCTCCTAAATCCAAGTCCGGACGGGGGAGATATGGTTGGTTGAAGTAGGGCATCAACCCGGTTGGACCGAATCTGCGCGGCTTCACCAAAACAGGCATAACTTTTTCCACAAATGAAATGTTAATGCAAGGTTTGAGCCATTGGAAAGATAATTTCTGGGGCTTCAATTTGGATACCTGGATGACCACTTTTGGACTTCCCAATCACTGGCCGACCACCTTTCTTTCCGGCAGACCAATTTTTTGTCCTGAAAAACCAGAAAAAGTAGCAGGCCGACCATAAAAGGTGGTCGGCCGACCACTTATGCCCAGAAAGCTCAAAATTGATAGATATTCTCCCTTCAGCTGTCTTCCACAATCTCCAGCTATCCAGATCAGATATTTTCGACCCAAGCTTGTTGAGGAAGCTATTCTCTTCATATTAGAGGGTTAGAGCACATTTGGGAAGGAGAGACAACTTAGGAGACTTAGAACATTTTGAGAGCTTCTCTCACTAAAAGAAAATTTCCTCTCTCTCTCTCTCTCTCTCTCTTCCTATATTGTGTGTATAGAAGCATATAAGTGCCCAAAAGTGAGTGTTCTTCCCATTTCTTGAGCCTCCACCCTTGATCAAACTTGCCTATCTTGAAGCGGTGATCCTTGGAGGTGTATTTGGAGCTCTTAAGGCTGATTTTGGTCCAAGAAGGACCTGTTTTGGTGCTGAGCTTTAAGGGTAAGACTCTTCTCCTCTTAAGCTCATTCTTGGTGTACTTGTATAGCCATCTTTGCATGCTTCTTTTGGCCTGGTTTTCAACTGAAAAAACCTTTGTTTTTATGGATTAAAAATGATGGTTTAAGGCCCTTTTGGAGTTAAGGGTGATCTACCCACTTTTGTAGCTTTTTGGCTATGTGTTGAGCCTTGTTCTAAAGCTTTTAAAACAACCCTTCTTTGGCCTTTAAACCACTGAATTCCAATGGAATTTCAGAGGTGGAAAAGTTATTTTGAGGTCCCAAATGGGAGGGGATAGCCTCCCCTCCTAGTTTCCTCATGCCATGCCTTGTTGGCTTTGTAAAAGAGCATATTTTTTTGGGTTGTTTTAGCTTAAGCCAAGCATGTTTTAGGCCCTATTTTGCCATGTTTCAGATCTGTTTTGTGGTGGATAGGGCCCTTGTTGCTTATTTCTCGCACTTGTAGTGCAATCTCGCTTTCTAGCGTAACATGCTTTATGTTTTAGCCTAACTTCCTAACATGTGCTAGCTTAACTTTGGCCTACAATTGTTCATATCTCGGCATGTTTAAGCTCTGTTTTAATTTGTTTGGATGGTTTGTGTATGGCCTTGCATGGTTGTGGTTTGAGTGCTTAGAATGGCCTAAAAAAGAGCATGCTTTACGGGCTTGTTCTGGTGCATGACCAGCATGTTTTTAGCTCATATTTGACATATAGAAACTCTGTTTTGAGCTGGATACAGCTCTCATGCATTACATTACATAGTTGTAGTTCATGTGCGTCAAGAGCCCAATGAGTTGGCATGCTATATTGCTTTGTTTTGGTGCCTGTCCATAGCATTTTCAGCATTGTTTTGGCATGTAGAAACATTGTTTTGAGGTGGTTGAGACTTGCATGCATTGTACCATATAGCTATGGTTTATGTGCTTCATTGGCCTCTTGCATGAGCATGCTTCATTGACTTGTTTTGGCCTTTGTTCCATGCACTTTAGCCACTGTTTTGAGGCTGCATAACTCTGTTTTGAGTTGATTTTGTTGTTTAAGGCTTGCCTTGTGTGGTTATGGTGTAATGCTCTTGCATGCCTAGTTGATTAGTCCATTTGAGCATGAGTGCTTGAACCATTTGCATGTTGTAGTAGTGTCTTGCACACAATTTCAGAGCATACTTCATGCCATTCATGCCACTTCCTTACATGTTTCACTTTCATTGCTTTGAAAGTAGCCTTGAGCCTCTTGTCGGTTTGAGCATGAAGTTGAGACGTTCATGCTTAATGGCTTTAATCCTCTTGAGGGTTTCTACTAGCCAACGGCATGAGGTCTTCTTCATGCTCAATGCACTTGAGGCTTAGGCCCTTTTTCCCATTAAAAGACTCTCATTTGGACTTAATCAATTAAAGGATGAATTGGTAATGCTAAAATGAGTAAATAAAATTGACCAAGTAAAACGGCAAGATAAGCATAACTTTTGTTTGCATTACATGTGTCAGATGTTCGATCGGACGTTATATCGAACACAAGGCGGATTAGTCCATTTCATACTCAAAGTAATGAAATGAGCTAATCCCTTTAGTCGCCAACACACTTGATCATGCATGATAGGGTGGTGGCATTTTGTGTGTATTTGTGCATTCATGTCATATTAAAATGCGCAATTTGACTCCTCGACCATCATGCATTGAGATGCGTGATCGAGGACCACACTCCCTAGACCTTGTGTAAGGATGGGGAGGAGTGGTCGCGCACACACATGTTGAAAATACCTTGCTTTTTCTCCTCCTTGCCTTTGTTGCAGAAAAACCAGAATCCAGGGGGCAAAAAGTGGTTGACCGACCAGGTTTTCTAGCAGGCTGACCACCTTTTTTGATTTCCACCATAAGGGGTGGTCGGCAGGTGTTTCCCAAGCCAAGAGCTGGTCGGCAGCCTTCCCCAGGTGGAGTTTCAGCCTTCTGGAGCTTTGTGCAAGTTTCTGAAATCAGTTGCAAACAAAGGCGAGACGAGGCATCGCGATGGAATTTCCCGACAAAGCGCATCAAGCATTCATGCATTCTTTGACATCCAAAACAGAGCTGGGGCAGTCCATTTACATGCTAGTTTATTGCTTGATTAGTCAATTTGTTAATTAATTAGAGTTGTGTAATAATTAGCTAGAGTAGTTAATTATTTATTCGGACTGTATTATTTATTCGGACCCTCTGAGCGAGGGCACAATCGTAATAAGTGTGCGTGTGTGTGATGTATGTCTTCCAACCCCACGTCTTTCTCCCTTTTATTTATCGACTTATGATGGTTAGATTAGGGCATGTTTCAATTAGCATACTTATGCTTGCATGTTTGCATCAATTCATCTGTTTTGCATGCACCGGGCTCGGCGCATCATACTAACTGTATTTGTATTCCAATTCCGAGTTGAATACATATTATCTGTTGCATTTCATATGCCATGTTTAGAATAGCCGAGCCTATTGTAGTTGCATTTTTTCATGTGTTGCATTAGGCATTTCTGTATAGTTAGGATCATGCATGGATTTCTAACATAGCTTTTGTTTTAGCTTGGAGTACTCGGTAAGCGTTTATGCTTTAGCATCCTTGCATGCGTGTGAGTGATTGCCATGATAGCATGCTTACCATGAGGCTACGTGCTTATGTCATATAACTGCCTGAATGCCTGTGGGTGAAGGTTGGGTTATTTGGATTGGAACAATTCATCGACTGCGAGTTTTAAGCCCACTTGAGAGTGGCAAAATCATGTTTTCTAAGCCCACCTGAGGGTGGCAAATCCATGTCTTTGCCTACTTGGGAGTAGCACCATCAAACCACTTTAAAAAACAAACATGAAATGTTTTGTTCCAATTCAGGTGACCCAGTCTATACTTGTTTGCTGTGCGCATCACATAGTAAATCTAGGCTAATAACCGGAATAAGAACGCATAATGTTTTCAAAACTAGATATCATGGTTAGTAGAGGCCGATCTTTGATCGGGCGAGTGGGGGTGCTCACGAAGTGACCTTCCCTAATCGTACCCAAGTTCCTGAGCCGAGGTAACTTTGGTGATGACGGACACGTTGCCTTAGGCAACGAGTCAGGGTTTCCTAAATTTCCTAAAATAAAATATTTAGGTGGCGACTCTGTATCTGGCAAAGCAGTCCATGTTTGGCACTTCTTTCAAAAAAAAAAATGTTTTCAAAAACGATTTGCCGGATTTAGACTCTTTGATGATTCATCGGTCTTGCATTGCACTCTACGAGATTAGTGAGGCCCAAGGGCGCGTCTACAGACCTCTCACTCTTATCATTGACACTAGATCTCACCTGTCATGCTTGACCAAATACATGTAGGCTTTTCGACCTCTAGAGGCATACTTACTGCATCTCATTACACACTAGGTTGGAGTTTTAAGATAAATGGTCAAGCTGAGCTGATTGACCTGTCTCACCTTTCCAAGATCACTCAGACTCAAACAGAGAAAGAAAACAAAAAGAGAATGTTGGCATTGGCAATTGTGTTGCCCTTTATAGGATTTCTTGTACTCCTAATCTCAAGGAAGAAGAAGTTTATAGAAGTACTGGAGGATTGGGAAGTCCAGTATGGCCCTTACAAATTCAACTATATGGATTTATCCATTGCCACAAAGGGATTTAAAGACAAAGAAATTCTTGGTAAAGAAGGTTTCGGTAGAGTGTACTGAGGTGTGATACCAACATCGAATATACAGGTTGCAGTCAAAAGAGTCACCCATGATTCGAGACAAGGAATGAGGGAATTTATAGCAGAAATTACAACCATAGGTTGCCTGCGCCACCCAAACTTAGTTCGCCTCCTTGGCTATTCGTGGCATAAGCAAGCACTTCTCTTGGTTTATGATTTCATGCCTAATGGAAACCTTAACAAGTTTCTTTATGGCCAACCCAAGGGGATGCCAAATTGGATGCAAAGATTTAAGATCATCAAAGACGTAGCTTCAGGCCTCTTCTATTTGCACCATCTATGGGTACAAGTTATCATTCATAGAGATATCAAGGCCAACAATGTCCTGATTGACAGTGACTTCAACACAAGATTAGGAGATTTTGGGCTTGCCAAATTATGTGACCATGGAGCTGATCCTCAAACCTCTCACGTGGCAGGTATTCTCAGCTATATTGCACCTGAGCTAGTCCGTACCAGAAAAGTAAATACAAGCATTGATTTGTTTGCATTTGGGACATTTATGCTAGAGTTGTTTGTGGTAGAAGGCTAGTGGAACACCGTGCCTCTCCAGAGAAAATAATTTTGATAGACTGGGTGCTTGAGTGCTTGGAAAGGGGAAACATTCTTGAAGCCATTGATGAATGTCTGGTAACTGAGTATGTGATTAAGGAAACTGAGTTGGTGTTGAAGCTGGGGTTACTTTGCTCTCATGTTGTGGCTGCAGCAAGGCCCAACATGTCTGATGTGGTGAAATACTTGGAAGGTGAAGCTCAACTACCTGATAACTTGAGTGAAATTATTAAGTCTCGGGATTTCGAAGAAGCCTCAAATGGAGAGGACGTGTCACCAATTTCTATTCCAACAGTAATAATCACAGAGTTATTTGTCTCTAGAGGCCGTTTAATTACTCTATCTCTTTTAACAACAGATTGTCACGACCTTGGTTGTTTCCAAGCTATCTGTGCAGCACTTAGACAATCTCAAGCTTCACTTGATGATGCTAAGTTAGCCTAACTCACAAACTTAAAAGAAAGACAAGTAAGAGGAACACAAGAGAATTTGAGAGAATGCCTTATATTCACAATGAGAAAGCTTTACAACTCTTGGATCATTGATGGAACAAATGAACCCCTCTCCTATTTATAGGCATCTTAGGCTTTCTCTAGAATGTTTTAGAGCATACAAGAAAAGGACTATGGGGAAGCTTCTTATGGAAGCTTTCCTTACCCTACAAGAAGGTTCTACAATCCACCCTAAAACTATCTATACAAATATCTACCTCATTCTAGAAGTAAGTACAAGGATCTTTTACCACCTCTATTTCTCTAGGAGGTTCTAGAAGCTTCTGTTACTTCCATCCCTCAAATATTCACTTGAATACTCTAGAACCTTTTCTTAGATCCTTTCGTGTACATTATAGAATTATGTACCATATTCCCATATTTTCTCAAGTCTTCTAGGAGCTTCCAAAATATTCCATTAGCCTCTCTTCCTTGAGACTTCCTCTTGGAAGGCAATTATGTCTAGGTAATTTGGCAGGACGTGACAAGCTACTCTGTAAGTACTAAACTATTTCTTAGATTTTGTCTAATGTTGTTTTGGGGGAGAGTTAACTTTTGTTTTGTGCATTCCAATTAAGTATCTTCCATAGTTTCTTTATTAAAGATTTTAATTTCTAGTGTAAACATTGACAGCATATTTGGGGGAGAAATGCATTATTTCAACATAATTAAACTTTGATAATTGTACGAGCAATAAATAATGTTCTCACATAATCCCGTTGATCAAGTTTGCGCTCCTCCAAACGTTGTCGCTTTACTCCCTGAAAACACAAACGTGAGCTAGCCGGCGGGTGTGTGCCGGATACCTCTCCGAAGCCTAAGTCAGCAAAATAGACAAATAGACAAAAAGCTCTGTGTATTCGAGAATCAAAGTTGTGTTACCTCTTCATAGGTGATGTTGTGAGCTTTTATAGGTTTCGCGTGGCACAATCCTAGTAGGACTTTTATTCCTCCATGCAGAGTCCTCCTAGGAATTACACTCATGAAAGATAATGTTCATCTTTCAACACCCCTCTCACTGCTTAAACCAAGTGAGATGGTTTTACCTCGACAGCATGACAAAACGACCGAGCTATCTCAGCCATGCTAAACTGGCTGAAATGACCGAGCTTTACCTAGCTCGCTCCTCCCCTCCACTGCGTATATATCGGCCTTTCTTGCTGAGACCGTGCTATCCATAACAGGATGGACCGAGCTAATCCATAGTAAGGTCCTGAGAAAAGCTCAAAATACGTTGGCTCAGAAAGCTATGGCCGAGCTAACAGTTATCACTCTGACTGTGGTGACCGAGCTAACTTCAAGGCTCTTTTGGACCAGGCTAACTTGTGAGGCCCTTTTACCCAGCCCTTCTTACTGCGACCCATAGAACGGCCCATTTCCCAGCTCGGCCCAATTTACTCATAAATTACCCTCTCAATTGCCCCTTAATTCCATCTGTGCAGGCATGATAGGGATTACCTATTACCAGTCGAGCTAAAAAGTTTTAGCTTTTCAACCGAGCTAAATCCACACCGTGCTACCCATCTGTCCGGTTAAAATGTCTCTTCAGTCGTTGTGACTGAATCGCTTCTTATTCCAAGGACACGTGGCAAACTCTTATTGGCCCAATACAACTGTCCAGCCGTCTTCGTACTTCACAATATTTGAACAGTCCCGCCTAAAAGCCTTACACAAAGAAAGAACCCTACTTTTTGAATCATTCACTCGCACTATTCACCTTCTCTCTCTCTCTCGTTTGAGCCTCCATTTCTGCAACCACTGTTTTTTGCAAAAGCTCGTGTTCTTCCTTGCGACATTGATCTTCATCAACTTGCCTCCATTCTAGTAAGTGACCCAATATTATTTTCTCTTTGTTGATTTCGTATCTGTTTTGCAGTACACAGCATGTGTATTTGTATGTTTTTCAAAACTCATATTCCATTTTGGCTTTCATTTTTCTGGGAAAAACCATGTAATTGAACCACTTGCATTCATGAATAATCTGAAGAATGATGTATTTGATCCAAAATCACATTCCAACCGAACTAGGAAGTTGTTTGTATTAGATGTGAACCTAGCCACACTAAACAACCGAACTAACACTTAATGCCATACTCTTGGTTTTAATAAGTCTAAATACCTTGTGCTTTACTTAGCTGAGCTAGTGAACTGCCTTAGGTTCGTGCAATACTACGCTAGAAAACCTCAATTGCCGACCGAGCTATAACTCGGGGCTAAACCAGCTCCCTTAGTCAAAACCGAGCTAAGAATGCTGCTCCAATAGTTTCAACTGAGCTAAAGTCCCTCGCTCAAACCGAGCTAAGAATGACAGTATCCCACGTAGCCGAGCTAGGACTTTATTTTTCCTTTTTTTGCTTTTAGCACGGTCCACCGATCTATGTTTAACACATTTTTCTTTTTACCTTGCAGACTTAGGTTGGCCAGGCACTCACTTGAACGTTTCAGCCGAGATATTCCATATCATCTCAGCACCGAGCTAATACTTGAGTTTAATTTATACATAATTTAAACCCATATGGGAAAATATAGATTCTTAGTAAACACACCAGGTGCTATGGCTGAGTTCCGAAGGGACTACCATATCCCTAATGATGTCCATCTTTCTCTAGCCACACTAGACACCACACCTTTGGGAAACCCAGACTTCGTTCCCTTTACCCTTTCTTCCCATTGTAGAAACCGGATTGAGATTCCATGTACAGCTCTTCCTCTGTGAATTTCTCAGACAAACCAACCTCTGCCCCACCCAGCTCTCCACCAATTCATACCGTATAATAAATGGCATCGCCGAGCTAAACTGCCGGCTTGGCATCAACCTCGGTTTGGCCGAGATATTTCACCAATACTCCTTAGGCCAAAATGAAGATGGTTGGGTGTACTATTTAAGAATAAGGCGCCGTCGTGAAAAAATAATAAAAAACACCCCAGATAAAGACTTGAATGACGACGTTTTTTTCTGGGTTTCTAGGAACTTCGAAGACCAAGAAGCCCAGATCCCGAGCGACCGAATAAACTGGAACAAAGGAGTCGCCGGTATAATTACCTCGGCTTAGTTTTCTGCCTTCTTCTACCTCGATTTTCTTATCTTGAACCGTACTAACTATTGTCTTTTTTACTTCATGCAGATTTGAATTTTCTCAAGTCCCAGTACAGCTATCCCAACCTTGACGCCCTTCGCGTTGCGCTAAGATACCCCAATCGGAGTTAGGCCGAGCTACTCAACTTCGAGCCGACCTACCGATATAGTAACCGCAGGAAGACCAGGGTGACCGATTTCTTGTTGGAGCCCTCCTCTGAACCTGATCCAACCCTCCCCCAAGTCAATCTTATCCCTCTAACTGCTGAACAAGAGATGGCCAAGAAGAGAGCTGTCAGGTCGCTCATTACCGGGACAAACCCGACCGAGGTACAACAAGAAGACCATACTCAAGAGACCGTGGTGGCTCTTCCGCCATCAGCCTTCATCATCACGGCCTCGCAAGCGTGCTCGGTCTTCTACAACAGAGCCATGCCTTGTTGATGAGGACGAAACTATGCTTCCGCCAACCACACCACCGAGCCCACAGCCTGAGAGCTCAGACCGAGCTAACTCTGATTGGGCACTGAGATTGACTTACCAAAACCAAGCCGTCAAAGACACAGATTCAGTGGTGCCAGACAAAGACCACATGCTTGCCTTCAACCTGGCTAAGAGCGTGTGTCTGCCCCCTGACATGGATCACCATGCCCACCTCACCGAGCTAAAGGCTATCCGCTCGGCCACCAAATCAGTGGTGCTGGTGAGTACTCTTTCCTTTGTTTTCCCATTTTGTGCATCTGTTATCTCAGTTCTTACTCAATAATCGTTTATCATACTTATGCAGGCCATGCAAAAAAACCATATTGCACATAAGCGTGTGCTAGAGTTGCGCAAAACAACAAGGCAGACTGTGGCTGAAGCTGACAAGAAGATGGCCGAGCTAAAAGAGGCTTAACAAAAAATGGCCGAGCTTCAAACAGAGCTCGGTAGGCTTACAGGGCTCGTAGACACGGCGGAGGCGGATAAGCAAAAAGCATTGCCCGAGCTAAAAGATCACTATCTGCGTGAGCTCGCCACAACTGAGCAGATGAAGAAGGTCGACATAACTGCTCTTGAAAAAAAGATGGAGGACACGGAAGACCACAGTTATAAAGAAGGTGAAACAACCTATATCAAACAATGTGAGGCTGCAAAAGATATCTTCTTCAAGTGTAGATGGAAGGCGGTGGTCGCCCAGCTCGGTCATGGTCCTGAGACCGAGGTCTTTCAAAACCCTCCTCTACACTACATACTGAGCTATATGACGGCCTATGCCTCAGCCATTCAACAACAATTCCTTCAAGTTGATGATGATGATGATGAAGAAAACGAGCCCAACAATGCCCCAACTATTGTCAATGATCCTGTTCTCCAGTCAGCTCGGGTGGAGCCGCCGGTGGAAGACTTGACGACCGAGCTTCCAGCTGAAACCAGGCTCAGAGTTGATTTGGATGCAGATCTTGATGATCTATTCGCTTGATCTTGTATTTTCTTTCTTTTTACTTTTTGGAAATAAATTGTAACCGGGCTCAAACCCCACATTTTGTACTTGACTTAAATATCCAAGGAAAATCTTCTTTTGTTCCATCTGTTATTTCGGTTTACTTTTATGCTTGTAATTACTTTCCAAATGTTATCTGAATGCTGCATAACATTTTCCAGCCGAGATACTCATCTCAGTCTTTTACCTTGATATCTCTGATTATATCTGCCAATCTTTTCAGCCCAGGTCTTGACCTCGTCTAAAGATCACAATAAGTTGTATTCCAGCCAGCTACACTTCAGCCTTGATCCTTATCTCGGCTGAGGAGTACTAAGTGTTGGTTTTTCCAGCCAACCACTTGTAGACACCCCATTTTTGACCGACCTTAAGACTCAGACGTCACCGATTGAGCGCTTGGTGATGTTGCATATTGTGCTCGTTCAGAAGTTTCAGAGTCTCGGCTGCGAGCCTTGCCTCCGGACTTCTGGACTCTTTTGTGCTTTACTTCGGTTTGCGAACCAGGCTCAGTTTTCTCTATTTTCTCTTCGCGAAGGGAGGGAGAGGTCTTGTAGGTCATCTCTCAGTGGCCGTAGGCTACGTTTTGTGGTCGTAGGCCATTTTGCCCGTTTGGAGTCCAGTTTCCGGTTTTTCGGAGCCGTTGGCCGTGTGCCTCGGTTCGGGACGCTTAACCACCTCCATTTGCTTCGATTTTTGCATACTTCTTATTTGCTCCCTTTTGAGGGACACTGACGTCTGAGAGACCCACTTCATGGTCAAATGCCACTTTCGGTGCTTAACAGGCAGTTTTCGGGGCCCCGAATTGCGCGTTCTGGCCCCCGAACATTCGTTTTGCATCGGTTTTCATTCATTTTTGGCAGGTACCTCTGTTTCATCACCAGGAAGGCCATAGAAGGGTGGGAGGCCAGCAATTGTTTCAGCAACCAGTTATATTCCTCCGGCGCCCTCCGATGCCCGTTTTTCTCACTTCCAAGCCAATGTTGACCACCCTAGGGCCACTTTCTTGCACCCAAAACCACATATTTGTGATGTACACACCTGGGAGGCTACCAATATCATATGGCCGGCCACTAATGTTGCTTGACCCTTTTGAACCCCTCCTAAAAGTGGGTTGTTCTCTCTCCTGGGTCACTTTTTCCAGTGTTTGACCACATGGTTGTGTTGTGCACACATGGGAGGCCACCAATATCATATGGTCGGCTACTAATTCTCATTGACCTTTTTGACCCTTGGCCGGCCGGCCATAAGAGGTGGCCGGCCGACCACCTGCAGCTTGGATAATTGGCCGACCATGATCCTCAGGGTTGGTACATTACAAATATGTATTCATTTTTCCTGGATTTGGTATCCGGGAGGGGGTTGCCCTTTTAGAGGGAAACTTGGTTGGTTTTCCCTCCATTTTTTCCCCCCTTTTCCCCTCCTTTTTGCCTTTATAACAGCAGCTCCAGCTGCTGGTTTGGAGGTTACCAAAAAATTCCCTAAGAGCTCTTGCATTGTATCCCTCTCATCTCTCTCATTTCCTTCAAAAAACACCCAAAATCCTATCCCATTTTCACACCACTACCTAGCACCACCACCACTACTCCATTTCCAACAGCTTGGGGAGCTTTCCAGCAGCTAGGAGGCACCACTTCTCAAGCCAAGAAGCAACCAAGGGTTGGTCTCCAAGGGTAAGTACCAATTCCCTCTTTTTGAGTTTAATTTTGCAACATTTTTTTAGCTATTTTTCTTGCTGTGTTGAGCTCCGACCAAAACTAAAAGTACCCTTTATTTGAGCTCTATTTCATGTTTCATTAAGGGAATTTTGGCATTTGAGGTCCCTATCTAGCACTTCCTTCATTATTCCTCTTGTATGCCATAATCTTGCATAATATTTTTAGCCTATGTGTGATCTGTTTTGGAGCATGATGTAAACTGTAGATAGGCTTATTTTTGAAGCCCTTATTCAACATTGAAGAAGGGCTCATCACTGTTTGGGACCTCCATGTGCCACTTGTCATTATACACCCCTCTTTGGTCCCCCTTTTTTGCATGATTTATTAGCCTATTGTGATTCTGTTTTTGGCTCTTTTTCAGAACTGAAAAACAGTCTTATTTGGCCCATTCTTCATGTTCATTAAGGGTCTTTCATGGTTTGAGGCATCCTTTATATACTTGTGTTATATCTCCCTTTTTGGCCTCATTTTTGCATAGCATTTTTTGACATATTTTCATACTGTTTTGGGTCCGGCTATCAACTGTAAAATGCTTTATTTTTTGCCCCTCTTCAACATTGTTGAAGGGCCTCTTTGTTTTTAAGGCCATCAATCACTACTTGCTTCTTTGGCCATCTTTTGGCCCATTTCTTGCATGAGAGTTTAGTCATACCTGTGCTGGTTTTTGTGGTTTTCCATAAACTGTAAAAGATCATATTTTTGGCCTTTCTTCAACTTTGTTGAAGGGCCCTAATTTGTTTGTGGTCAGCAGCTGTGAGTTGTTTCTTTACCTCACATTTAGGGCCATTTTTGCATGCTAGTTTTTCCATATTTGTGCTTGCTGTTCGGCCATGCTTTGAACTGTAAAAATGCTTATTTTGGGGCTGCCTTGCTTCTGTCTTTTCATTCCATGTACCAATTATGCATGCATTGCATAGCTATAGGCCATTTCATGCGCCAAAATTCATGTTTCGGGACTTGTTCCATGCATCGGGTATCATTTCGCTGTGTTTCGGGGCTGTTTTGCCCCTCGTTTTGCTATTGATTTTTGCATGTTTGCATACCATATTCCATGTCTTTGCCATGTCTCATTAGAGTGGCATTTCGGTGCCTGAGGGTCGGTCCTCGGTTTGCGTGCACGCGTGCACGCATTTCGAGTTGTCTTGTTTTCATCTGATGGCCTCCTATGTGAGTGTGGCTGAGGCTCTCTCATGTTGGTGTAAGCCCATTATTGCATTGAGTATGCCATTTCATCTATAGCATTGTGTATGCTCGGTTGTGTATTACCTTATTGCATTGTGTATGTCATTCCATTAAATTGTGTATGTTAGGATTGTATTTTAGTTGCATTTCAGGCATGTCATGCATATTGCATCGTGTTCGGGATAGGAGTTAGCCCGGGCACGGGAAATGAGGTACGTTTCGTACTCCGAGTGACGGAACGTGTCTCAATTCCCTAGTCACCGACACTCCGGATCATCCATGATGGAGTTAGGTCTTGTTTTGTTTTCATGTGCATTCATTCTATATTGAGTTGCACATTTCGACTCCTCGGCCATCAAGCATCAATATGCGTGATTGGTGGCACGAGGATCGAGACGTGCATATATCTGTGAAAATACATTGCTATGCCCCTTTCCTGCTCTCTGTTGCAGCAAATCAAAGAATCAGCGATCTTCCGAGGCTTGGCACGCATTTCAAGAACAGGTGCAAACAGAGGCTAATTGGGGCATCGTCATGGATTTCCGCGCAAGGCAACCCAGGCATGCATCATTCATCAGAGTCAAGGCAGTCCCTAGCTTGCATGCTGGTTTATAGCTTTCTTAGTTAATTTGTAAACTAATTAGGAATTTGTACATTATTTGGACTGTATTATTCGGGACCTCTGCGCGAGGGACAACTGTATAAGTGTGCGTGAGTGTGATGTATGTCTTCCAACCCCACGTCTTTCTCCCTTTTATTTATCCGCTTATGATGGTTAGATTAGGGATATTTACATTAGCATACAGTATGACACATGTTTGCATCATTCATTCTGTTTGCATGCACCGGGCTCGGCGCATCATATACTGCATTTGTACTTTCAATTCCAAATTGAATACATGATAGTGTGAATTCATATGCCATTTAGAATAGCCGAGCTGCTATAGTTGCATTTTGCATGTGTTGCATTAGCATTTCTTGTATACTTAGGATCATGCATGATTTCTAATGAGTTTCTGTTTTTGGCTTGGAGTATCGGTAAGTTTTATGCTTAGCATCCTTGCATGCGTGTGAGTGATGCCATGAATAGCATGCTTACCATAGGCTAATGTGCTTATATGATATAACTGCCTGAATGCCTGTGGGTGAAGGTTGGGTTATCTGAATTGGAATAAATCATCAAATGTTTCAAACCTACTGCGGGGTAGCAAACCATTTTCAAATAAACAAGCATGAAATGTTTGTTCCAATTCAGGCGACCCGGTCTATATTTGTATCTGTTGCAGCATCACATAGTAACCTAGGCTAATAACCGAATAAGAACATACAATGTTTTCAAAAATTGATATCATGGTTAGTAGAGGCCGGTCTATGACCGGGCGAGCGGGGGTGCTCACGAAGTGACCTTCCCCAATCGTACCCAAGTTCCCGAGCCGAGGCAACTTTGGTGAACGGACACGTGGCCTTTGGCACGAGTCAGGTTTCCTAAATTTCCCAAATAAAATATTTAGGTGGCGACTCTGTATCTGGCAAAGCAGTCCATGTTTGGCACTTCTTTCAAAATCTGTTTTCTCAAAATGATTTGTCGGATTTGGACTCTTTGGTTCAGACTTAGAACCGTGACAATTTGAGAGTCCTGAGCTGTAGTGACCCCAAATGAACAGAACGGGAGCTCGTTCCTCCCGGGGCGTTCACGGACGTCTACAGTTTCTGGCGACTCTGCTGGGGATTTAGAGAACTTGACTCGAACTCATGATATCTGTTTTTGACTACACTTGTGTGTTTCGTTGTATTGCATTTGCATTGGTGCGTCTAGGACACCGTGTTTGCCATCTGCTATTCCTGAACGGTTTGCCGGAGGCTTGTCTTGTCAAGGCATGACCATAATGCTGACCGGTTGTGGGCTCTACCAGTATGGGAACATAAACCCCGGTTTTACCGGGGCACCCTTTTTGACCATTCGACCTAGTGCATATTCAGGTCCATAGTGACCATTCCAAACTAGGACAGGTTACTTACCCAATATAAGTTGTTTGAAGCCGCTGCGTGCGTAGTGAAACCCTAGCTCCTGACAAAATAGGACAGGGAAACCCTACCCCAACATAGGGGTGTTTTGGCTCTCAATTATCTGTTATATGCTGTCAGAGTGTGTCTCTACAGGAATGCATGTATCAGTTTGCAAGTTTGGGCATCAGGCCTGCGGGCACCAGTTCAGTATTTTGGGATTCAGGTTACCCGAAGGTAACGGTTTACAGGCCAAATTTTGGGGCAGAATTCAGTAGAGAGCACACTCATTCAAATAGGCTCATATCTGTTTAGGTGAAAACAGGCTGTGATGCTCTCTGTTTTCCCTTTTGCTAGGTAGTCCTGGAACCATAGCTTTAGAAGGCTCCGATATCCCCCGGGTACATTGGACTAGTGCTAATCGACTTTGTTAGGTCAGAAGTTCGATTCAAGGGAAACCGGTGTTCCTTCGCTGAGGCAAGGTAAAGAAAAGTCGGTCAGGGCTCATCGGTTCATCTAATCCGTCAGTCGCCAGTCACATCACCTTTGTTTAGACTCAGCAGACCGTGATGGCACAAGGTTCGGAAGAATTTGTGGCCGTGATAGCAGCGCTAAATCAGGGAACTGCCATGCAGGCTGAGACCAGTATTGAAATGCAGCGCCCATCTGGGGCATCTGCCTCACATCCAGCTTTGGGACCCCAGCCGAACTTTGACCCAATTCTGCCAGTTGAAGATTTGCAGTATCCGAATCCTCGAGAAAGGTTGACTCAAGCTCAGGTGCTCAGACCCCTGGTGCAGCCTAATGAGAGAACTCAACCCTTTCATGTTGATGAGTTCAATCTGACTGCAGTGAAAATTGCAAACCTTGAGAAGCAATTCAAAAAGGCACAGGGCCTTAACTCCATACCCGACATTGAAGATGGGCACACCGAGGCTGCCATCCGGCTCCCAGACAGATTCAAAATGCCATATATTGACCGTTTCGACGGGTCTGGAGATCCAATGGTACATATCCGACTCTTCTTAGATGTCCTGAAGCCGATGGGTCTGACTAAGCCACAGAAACTCTCTCTGTATGGAAGAACCCTGTCGGGTGTAGCAGCCACTTGGTATGCCAAATTGGAGGATACAGTGAAGCAAAACTGGGAAGAACTGGCTGAGGCCTTTGTCGATCAGTATTCCTACAATACCCAAGTTGAAATGACCATCCAAGAGCTTGAAGCAACTCGCCAGAACCCAACAGAGCCTTTTGTGGAATTCGTTGTAAGGTGGAGAGCAAATGCAGCACAAATGACAGATCATCGCCCTTCTGAGAGGGATCAAGTGCAGATGATGGTGCGAAACCTCGAGCATGATATGTTGCAAAAGTTGATAGTCGCTCCGCTATTCACTTTCAAAAGTTTGCATAAACTGGGGGTTCAGGTCGAGAATGCGTTCAACAACGGGATCATTCCCAGAACAAGTGGACCGACAAGGAGGGCGATTGCAGGGAGTACCAATGCCAGAAGTAGCACTATTCCCAAACCCACTGAAATCAATACAGTCGTCATAGCCAACCCCTTTGCCAAACCAAGCCTACGACCAGCCAGCCCAGCCCAAGTTCAGGGCAGAACTTTCACTCCCCTCTATATGAGCCTGACTAGCGCACTAAAACTCCTGATGGAAAAAGGGCATCTCAAACCCCTCGATCCTCAACCTCTTCCCGACCCACTCCCAGCCAGACATAACCCTGCCAAGTACTGTATGTACCATCAGCAGCGCGGTCATGGCACCGACTGTTGCTACCGTCTTCGTCATGAGATCCAAAATCTCATCGATAATCAGACGATAGCTCCACCTTCAAACCTCAATGACCAAACATCTCCTGCCTACCTCAATCTCATCCACATACTGCCATCCACCTATGACCCTAGCATATACATCACCCCGGCTCATCTATCCAAGCCTGAGGTGTTTATCCCAGAAAGCATGGACTTATGCATGATGGGTGCACCTGAACCTCAACCATCTTAAACCCGTGAACCCACTACTTCTGAGTTGATGGGAATGATTAAAGATCTTCAAAGAACCGTGACAAATCTGGCCTCCGGGACATTGGCTCCATCATCGACCACACCACATACCGAGAACTTCATGTCAAAAGGCCCCCCGATGTTGGGACGGGCTGCATTTAAGGAAGGCCAATCCCTCGGCAAAGTGGAGGCGAGTGGAAGAAACAAGATAGGGGCGGACGTGGATCCCAATGAACATCTTCTGTTGGCTGTTGAGGCTTTGAAAGCCGAGGGACTGGACAAAGAGCAAGTCCTCGCAGTTGTTGCAAAAGCTGTGGATGACACTTTCGCTACTCAGGTTGGGGGCAGTCCGAATCAAAGGGAACATCGGGAGAAGGGCTGTCATACCAGAGACGATCCTGTTATCTCTAATCCTCCACTCGGAAGAGATAGGCAAACCAGGCCAGCACCTGCCAATCCCTTTTGCTGGTGCGCCCAGTAAAAATCCACAAGCCTTGAAGTACCAACCCCGAGGTCAGAGGGTCTTCCATGCCCTCTATATGCCTTTGTCCAAAGCTCTCCAAATCCTTGTTGGACAAGGCCATCTCAAACCCCTTGAGCCTCGGCCTCTCCCAAACCCTCTCCCGGCTACACATAATGCTACCCAGTACTGTGCATACCATCAACAAACTGGCCATACTACTGACGACTGCTTCCGTCTTCGCCATGAAGTACAGGATCTATTTGACAATGGGCTCATCCTCCCGCCGAGCTCAGCAAAGTCTATCGGCACTAGATCGGTGAATTTGGGGGGATAATGTTATGTGATCGGGAGATGAACCACCTACAGGCGGCGCTCGATTAACTCCGGACGTGGGAATGGCGTGCACTGTTCTGAGCAATATGCAAATACCAGTTTTTGTGCTTTCTGACTTGGGTATTGGGTCAGTCTTGTCGCGTCGTACAGAGTCAGTCTTTTCTTACTGAGTCAGTTGGGTCTGTCTTGTTGTACCGAGTCAGTCCTGTTTTGTTAGAGTCAGGTGATTCCGGGGGTGTTACCTCGAGCATCACTATTTTGTTTTGTGTTTGTCTTTTTGCTTTCTTTTGAGTCTGTTTCTATCTTAGAGCCAGTAATACCAACAGATTTAAATGAAACAGTAGTAATTTTTGCACTTCTGTGTTCGCTTCTACCGTGCGCCAATTGTGCCAGAAAATTTGAATGAAACGGCAGTGCATTCCACCTGCTCTCTTGTGCCTTGAAATCATTGTATCGACCTAAGTTTTTCAAAACGTTTTTGAGCACTGCGGTGAAAACGAAGAGGAAGGCATTCCTTGGGATTTGCAAAACTTTGATCATTTGAGAGAAAAAGAGGCATGCTAAGCCCTTAATGAATGAAATCATGCTTGTTAGCATGAGTACTGAGAAGGACCCTGGCTTGATCCAGACTGGTTTCACACTCAGCGCGAGCGATTTGTCGCTTTCTTAAAAACTTTCAAAAACAAAATGTTTTGCGCGGTCCTGCGAAGACTTGTGTGGAATCGCTCTTGCGATTATGCAGCTTAGGATCGCTCTCAGCCTCGAGACTTGAGCCCTTGCTTTCAAACTTGGACCTTGGATTTAGAGCGTTCAACGGTCAACCGCGATATGAGGCCTGTGTGGCCAGATTTGAAGCAGCCCTCGAACAAGAGGCACCCAAAGTCAGGTCAAAAAGATCAGAAGATCAGAAGAAGCTTGCAAAGCTAGAACAGAAGTACCCCTCGAACTAGGGGCAAAGATATCAGACATGCTCGAAGAGCTGAAGATGAGTCATCTTACAAATCAACAGCCACTCTCCTGAATACGGATAGCTTCGAAACCCTATAACCATTTGGCATGGACCAAGCTACACTTTTACCCTTGAGAGGCTCGCTGGGCCGAAAACCCGGAAGGGCGACCCAGGCAAAAGTTAGAGCAAGAAAAAGAACAAAAAGAACAAAAAAAAGAAAATCAAAAGAAATGAAAAGAATGAAAAGATACAAAAATTGAAATAAAAAAAGGAAGAACAAAGCTTGCAAGGTCGAAAACCTGCAACAGGCGCCTTGGTAAAAGTTAGAGCCTAAAAAGGAGAGGTTAAATACCCGAGTGTACCTTAACCCCGAACTACGTGAGGCTTGATTCCAATCTTTGGGATACGTAGGCAACTTCATTCTGAAGTCCAGCCGTAAAACAATCCAAATTCGATTGTGTCCATGCGATGGTCCTGGTCATCTTTGTCTTCTCTGTATCTGAGGATTTGGTTGTGTTCGTCACTCTGAGGACTGACTACAATGCGCCGCGGTGCTATCCAAACAAGGGGCAACTTTCCGTTGCCATTTAGTGTGCTGCGGCGCCATTCAAACAAAGGGGCAACTCTTTGTTGCCATTCAGTGTGCCGCGGCGCCATTCAAACAAGGGGCAACTTTCCGTTGCCATTCAAAACGCCGCAGTGTCATTTCAAACAAGGGGCAACATTCCGTTGCCATGCAGTGTCCTTCAGACAAGGGGCAATTTTCCATTGCCATGGATCCGAGGTTGCGCATCTCAAGAGTAGGTCCCATGCTCGTTGAGCAGTGGTCGTTTGCAAAAATAGTTTTTGAGAATTTTTACTGAGGTTGACTAATCTTCTCGAAAAGTACTCCATTTTTCAAAACTGGACCATTTCTTGGACCCAAAAAAGGAAAACTCTCAGTGCTCATAGCCTAACTTGCATGATTTTAAATCAGAAAATCGAACAAGCATGTTGATCTAACTCTCATTTTGGTCAAAATTTCTTTAGCAAAAACAAAAATGGTCAAAATGATGAACTAGGGGCACAGTTGAGTCAGGTGTTCTGTCTTTTCCCCATTGTTAACATACATGCCAGAAAATGCGCCATACTTGCCAAGAAGGGCACTCTACCTACCAGAAAAGGCACAACTAAAGACGACAGCGAAAGGGCTGAAAGCTCTCTCATCCTCCAAACAACGAGATATCAAGCCAAGTGCGAAGCACAAGATTGGAATGGATCAAGATACTCCATTCCCTCATCCGGCGCATCGACAGATGTCACCGAAGGAAATAGCCGCGAACTGATTATGTTGGGCAAGAACCCGCAACTTTCTGTTTATCCATCAACCACCCAGGGGAGGGATAAAAAATGAGAGATTGAAGAATAGAGAGATGTACGAAGAGAGAAAAAGTGAGGAAAGGGCTTTTTTTTTCAGAAAACAGAGCCTGAGGGCCGAGTGATGTGAGAATCACAAATAAGAAAAGGGTGGGAAACACTACCCGGTGAAATAGGCTCCCTGTGCACATCTGAGTATTGTGTCTTCTGTTTTGTCTCGATTCTTACTTTGAGTCAGTCCGAGTGTGTCTCGATGTGTCTAGGTTGTGTGCCTTTTATTTCCTTGTTGAGTCGTTTTGCTGTGTTCAGTTGTAGGCTCAATGCTCGGTCGAGAACTCATTTCTCAATTTCAAAAAATCATCTTGTGCTCAGAGTGCTGTGCCATTCTTCACATTTGTGCAAAACAGGATTTGTTCTTTCATAAAACTGCAGGGTCTGCCCCCGATAAGTGTGAACAGTAAAACAAGGACCTATCTGAAGCTATTTAGGTTCCGGACTACAAAGCAAAAGAAAAGAAAGAAAATTGAAGCATCTGAGTAAGTTTCACCTTCAGCAAGTTCCGTGATTATATTCCGGATGTACCTCTTCAGGCCTTTTAACACTACCGAAGTGTGAGTGCGCCTCTACCTCAAGTGTAAGCCTGCTTCAAGTCAGAATGACAGTCCAAGCAACACCCGAGGGTTTTACATGCAGATGTTATCTCTCGCCAATTTGAACAGGGTGTGCCCTTTTTGAGCTGAGTATGTTGTGAAGTCCTCTAAGAGGTAAATCAGAGGCACCAGAGTACATATTTGATGCTCCTCTATTGCATAGAATGTGAACTTTCATATATACTGTTATTGCATGCGTGCCACGCATCGTTATGATTCATGCATAGAATATGCTTACTTTCGATTCCACATAGAATATGCTTTGCTTGTTTCATGCATAGAATATGCTTGCTTTCAATATTGCATAGAATGTGCTTCCATACTTGCATAGAAAATGCTTGTATCTTTTGCATGGAAAATGACCCCATACTTGCATAAAAGATGCATTTTATCGCACTTTCTTGTGCATTTTATCTCACTCGCACTGTCTTGTGCACTTACACTTTGTATCTCACTTGCACTGTCTTGTGCATCTTGTGGCCGTATCTCACTCGCACTATCTTGTGCATTTCAAATCACTCACGCTGTTTAGCGTATCGCGCTGTTTAGCGTATCGCACTGTTTTGTGCATTTCTAATCACTCGCGCTGTTTAGCGTATCACACTGTTTTGTGCATTTCTAAACATTCGCGCTATTTTGCGCACCTCAATCGCACTGTTTTGTGCAGTTTACATTCGCGCTATTTTGAGCATCGCACTGTTTTGTGCAGTTTATCATTCGCGCTATTTTGCGCACCTCCATCGCACTGTTTTGTGTAATTTATCATTCGCGCAATTTTTGCGCACCTCAATCGCACTGTTTTGTGCAGTTTATCATTCGCGTTATTTTGCACGCCTCCATCGCACTGTCTTGTGCATTTCATATCAATCGCGCTGCTTAGCGTATCGCACTATTTTGCGCATTATACCATTTGCGCTATCTTGCGCATCTCACCTGTACTTGTTAGTGCATTGTATCGCGCTATCTTGCGCACCTTATCTGTATCGCACTGTTTTGTGCATTCACCCTGCTCGTACTGTTTTGTACACCTTTAGCATCGCACTATTTTGTGCATCTGTTTAGCACTATTTTGTGCATTCACTCTGCATCGCACTGTCTTGTGCACTCACCTGGTCCAGGAGACCTTAAATCCTCCGATCTAAGGAGACCTTAAATCCTGCATCATCACTCGCACTGTTTTGCGCATCGCACTTGCATTTATTCGCACTGTCTTGTACACTCACCTGGTCCAGGAGACCTTAAATCCTCCGGTCTAAGGAGACCTTAAATCCTGCATCATCACTCGCACTGTTTTGCGCATCGCACTTGCATTTATTCGCACTGTCTTGTACACTCACCTGGTCCAGGAGACCTTAAATCCTCCGGTCTAAGGAGACCTTAAATCCTGCATCATCATTCGCGCTGTTTT
>NW_021024896.1:241941-320738 GCF_004153795.1 Camellia sinensis
TTTAGTTTTTGTGATATATATCTTATTTTGGAATTGAATCCTGTTTTCAAAACTGTATTTACTATCCATGTTGCTACTCACTGAGCTATCAGCAGGGTTTAGGATTACCATTTCCAGGTGTTAGAAGGACTTAGAGTGGACTCATGGCGTAGCGGGGACTCAATTGCATGGACCTCTAGGGCATTCCTTTAGTTTAGAGTGTTATGTCAAGTTTGTGCATATTTATATTTATTCTTATCGAAGTTTTATTTAGAATTATTTTATTTTGTGGGTTGTTTATATCCCATAAGTTTGGTTGGTTTTTGATTATGGTTGATTTTGCCGTTTATAATTGTGACATGTCTGGATTGAGTTTTGGTTATTTATTATTGGACTATTGTTCAGTTGTTCAATGTGATTGGATTCGTGTTTAGGCTTACGTGTGCCTTGGGCTAAGTCCTTGTGGGCCACGGCCGGTCATGCCCGGATTTGGGGTGTGACAATTGTGGTATCAGAGCTGTAGTTATCGAGTTACATATCTTGCATTTCATCATTTAGACAAGGTCCAAGTCCCTATAGTCCTTAGTAGTGTTTGGCTTAGTTCGTTTTGTTTAAACTTGTGTTGAATCTGTCTTGATTTAATTTTGGAGATTAAGAGTTAGTATCTAGATTTCTACATGGATTGTCTATTCCTTGTGTGCCTTTGGATGCATGTATTACCTTGTCTACTTCATTACGAGAATCAGTAGTATTGGGAGATGTTTGTAGATCTTGTGAGATAAAGATGGATGGTAAGATTTTTCTAGTGGATTTGATTTCTTTAGAGATGAAGGATTTTGATGTGATTTTGGGGATGGATTGGTTAACGAAGCATCATGCATCTATTGATTGTTTTAGAAAGAGGGTAGTTTTTGCTATGCTGAGACAACTTGAGTTTTTCTTCCAGGGGGATAGGAAAGGGTCTTCTATCTGTTTTACTTCTTCCTTTTAGGCTAATCGAATGTTAAGTAAAGGGTGTAATGATTATTTAGCTTGTGTGGTGAGTATTGAACTGTCAGAATAGAAGTTAGAGGAGTTTCCTGTAGTGAGTGATTGTGTTGATGTTTTTCCAAAGGATCTACCTGGACTTCCTCTAGATCGCGAGGTAGAATTTTTCATTAACTTGGTCCCAACACAACACTTATTTCTAAAGTCCCCTATATAATGGCACCATTGGAGTTAAGGGAGTTACAAACTCAATTATAGAAGTTGTTAGAGAAATGTTTTAATTAAGCCTAGTGTTTTACCTTGGGGAGCACCTGTGTTGTTTGTGAAGAAGAATGATGGGTCTATGAGGTTGTGTATTGATTATAGAGAACCAAACAAAGTCAAAGTGAAGAATATGTATCCTTTGCCACGTATTGATGACCTATTTGACCAATTATAGGGAGTTCAAGTATTCTCTAAGATTGACTTGAGGTTAGGCTATCACCAGTTGAAAGTAAGGGATGAGGATTTTCCTAAGACTGCTTTTAGAACCCATTATGGGCATTATGAGTTTTTGGCGATGCCTTTTGGTCTCACAAATGCAACAGCCGCATTCATGGATTTAATGAACATAGTATTTAAACCCCAACAACATAAATTTGTGGTAGTGTTTATTGATGACATCCTAATTTAATCGAGTAAGGAAGAGCATGAGCAGCATATGAGGGTAGTACTGCAGATCCTTAGGGAGAAGAGATTGTGTGCAAAAGTTAAGAAGTGTTAATTCTAGTTGAGCAGTGTATCCTTTTTGGGTCATGTAGTGAGTGAAGATGGGGTATTTGTGGATAGCATGAAAGTGGAAGCAATTATTGATTGGCCACGACCTACTTCTGTGACAGAGGTACGTAGCTTTCTAGGGCTTGCTGGATATTATAGACAGTTTGTGGAAGGATTCTCCCGTATGCTTTGCCATTTATAAATCTCACTAGGAAAGAGGTAAGTTTGAGTGGAATGATATAAAGGGAGATATTGTAGAATTTGTGGCTCAGTGTTTGGTGTGTCAATAAGTTAAAGTAGAATATTAGAAACCTGCGGGAAAATTACAACCCTTACCTATACCAGAGTGGAAGTGGGATCATGATACCATGGACTTCGTGTGCGGATTACCTCGTACTAGTAGTAATCACGATGCAGTTTGGGTTGTTGTTTATAGATTAACCAAGTCAGCACATTTTATTGCAGTTCGGATGAACTATTCTCTAGCTCGATTTGCACAGTTGTATGTGAAGGAGATTGTTAGATTGCATGGTGCACTTGTGTCAATAGTGTCAGATCGGGACCCTCGTTTTGTGTCTAATTTTGGGGTGCGTTACAGTCAGTTATGGGTACTTGGTTAAATTTTAGTTCAGCTTATCACCCTTAGACAGATGGGGTATCGGAGAGGACTATTCAAATCCTTGAGGATATGTTGAGGGCTTATGCTTTGGAGTGGAGAGGTAATTGGGATGATTATTTGCCGCTCATGGAGTTTGTGTATAATAATAGTTATCATTCTAGTTTGGGAGTAACTCCTTATGAGGCTTTGTATGTAAGGAAGTGTAGGTCTCCTTTGTACTGGTATGAGGTTGGTAAGAGGCAAATGTTAGGACCTGATTTGGTGGAGGATGCTACACGGAAAATTATCACCATTAGAGAGAGATTATTGACTGCTCAGAGTAAACAAAAAAGTTATGCTGGTCATTGTAGGAGAGATTTAGAGTTTCATGTGGGGGATATGGTATTCTTGAAAGTATCACCATGGAAAGGAGTCATCAGGTTTGGAAATGAAGGAAAGTTGAGTTCTAGATACATTGGACCATTTGAGGTATTAGAGAAGGTTAGTGAGGTTGTGTACCGTGTTGTTTTACCCCCTAGGTCGGCATGAGTGCATAATGTGTTTCACGTGTCTATGCTGAGGAAATATGTGCACAGTCCGTCGCATGTGATAGATTATGAGCCGCTTCAGATTAGAGAGGATTTTTTTCGTATGAGGAGATGCCTGTTCAGATTTTGGATTCAAAAGAGAAAAGGTTGCGTACTAAGACCATTAAATTAGTTAAGGTATTGTGGCGTAATCATCTAGTTGAAGAGGCGACTTGGGAACGCGAGGATGAGATGCGCAAGAAGTACCCACATCTATTCTCATAATTTACTCAGGTTAGTTTCGAGGACGAAACTTTTCTTTTAGTGGGGGAGAATGTGAAGACCCAAATATAAAAAAATTAAGTAAATATTTAAATAATAATAATAATAATATTACAATCTCAAATATTTTGATGGTGAATTCTAAAGTGCAAATTAAATATTTGGAGGGTCTTTTAATTAATTTTAAAACCTAAAATAAATTTATGGTGAAAGTATTTAATTTAGAGGCAAGATTTATTATAAAAAAATAATAAATAAATAAAAAAATAAAATAAAATTAAGTGTCAAATTAGTAAGCGTATTTTGATCTAATAGTAGTTGTATTTTATTTAAATTAATGGAGAGATAAAATAAAATAAAATAAAACAAAGGACATTTTTGTCTAGGTCATTTATGTTATGTATAACAAAGAAAAGAAAAGAAAAACCCTAGGTTCCTAATACATTCTATAGCAGCAGCCACAATAGCCATGGGGAGGAAGAAGTTTGAGAGAAAAGAAGAAAAAAGGGGACTGCAAACAAGGAGTAATTTTTGGTTGTGGTAGGTATCTTTCATCTTTCTTTTTTTTTCTTTGTTTTTGTTCTTTATTCTTACTCTATTATTATTTAGATCATTGATGGAGAAGTTGTAGGTTTATGCATTTTGTATATATATATACTGTTAAGAAATTTGAGAGTTAAATTCATGTATAAAGAATGGTGTAATTCTTAGTCCAAATTCTGCACAGAATCACAAACTTTTAAAAATCAAGAAACCATATCAAACGGATGAATTTTGAACTGAATTTTTACAGTAGTACACCTACATATTGAATTGTATATCTGAATTTTTTCATAATTTTTGGGAGTCAAAATCCATATAAATTGAGGTATTCAAATCTGTTCGGGAAACCAGTCCGAAATAGTAAATTCGGGAGTGTTGTTTTCTTTGGGTATAAATCCAAAAAATTATCAAATTAGTGTCATTAGAACCGGTTACGAGACTAGTTTCGTATGTTTTTGGCCTTGCATTGATTGCTCGTGTATATTAAGAGAACTGTCAATTTCTTTAAAGTGCTGCAGAAAACAACCTGTTTGGATATAATAAATTGTAGATAATTATTTTGATAAGCAAATCAAGTGAAACCAATTTGGGTTTGAAACTTAGGATACATTAGATCATATCTGGAGGTTATTGGAATTTTTTTGAATAGCGTGGAGTGGGTTTTTTGTAATTTCAAAGTTAGAGAATATGTTGGGAAGGCTTGTTTGAAATTCTGTTTTATCTTAAGTCACAATTAATTAAGTTTTGACCGGAACCCATCTGTCTTGGGTGATTTTAAGCGTTGAAGAACATGAACTTAGCTAATATTTAAGAGTAACGGTGAGTTGGGTTGAGCCGTGTTAGTGCGCTTTAGTTGAGGTTACTTGTTCCTATTTTGTAGTATTTTAAATTAGTTGTGACGTGTAGTTTTTTTTTTTATATATTTCGTTCAGGGCACTAGTTGGACTTTTACACTCTATTCGATTAAAGGATTATATCATTTCGTTTCAGGTGAGTAGTTTCATGCTACATATTTTTATAATGTTCCCCTACTACCCTGAATTGTTGGAAAATTAAATTGTTGTTTCAAGACTAAACTGTTTTTGATAAATTATTATATTATCAATTGAATCAAATTGTTTCTGAAACATGTGTGAACTTGGCATACTGTAAACTATTTTTTTGGTCTCATGTTATAAATGATGAACTACCATGTTTTGCGAAACTGATGTGTATTGATTATTGGGACCATGAGTGTATTTAGTCCAGGGAAATTATTCCACTGTGTGTGGTGACTCTGGCCACTAGGGAACAGATCCGGGTTGGGCCGTGATGACTCTAGTGCTCAACGATTGTAAGGAACAGACCTTTAAAAACAACTAGGTGACCTTCAATCGGATCGTCTTTGAGAAAAGGCCCAGGTGCCACCCTGAGGATGACTCTTAGTTCGGTATTGGATCCAACGGGGCTTATACCTGAGAAATGTGTGGCAGATTATTTGTTTTTTATTGGTACCCCATGCAGAAAAGTATTGGTGTTCATGTTATAATCTGTTTTAAGTGAAAAATGTCGTTTATCATGTTCTTTGCGAGACATGAGTATTTTAAGTGTTAAATTGTGGAACCTTCTTTTTTTGAAACAGATTGTATTTACCAATACTGTATGCCAATCTAAGTTTCTGTGATTTATAGTGATGTTTCATGATAGGGTTTAGGATGTGTGCTCATACAGCATAGGAAGGTGATTGCTTATGCGTCATGAAAGTTGAAAGTACATGAGAGAAATTATCATACATGGCGTAGCGGGGACTCAATTGCATGGACCTCTAGGGCATTCCTTTTGTTTAGAGTGTTATGTCAAGTTTGTGCATATTTATATTTATTCTTATCGAAGTTCATTTAGGATTATTTTTGATATGTGGGTTGTTTATATCCCATAAGTTTGGATGGTTTTTGATTACGGTTGATTTTTCCGTTTATAATTGTGACATGTCTGGATTGAGTTTTGGTTATTTATTATTGGACTATTGTTCAATTGTTCAAGGTGAAATTGAATGCGTGTTTAGGCTTACGTGTGCCTTGGGCTAAGGCCCTGTGGGCCACGGCCGGTCATGCCCGGATTTGGGGTGTGACACAAGTTCTGTCAAAGAGGGGCAACTGTAGACACCCCATTTTTGACCGACCTTAACACTCAGATGTCACCGATTGAGCGCTTGGTGATGTTGCATATTGTGCTCGTTCAGAAGTTTCAGAGTCTCGGCTGCGAGCCTTGCCTCCGGACTTCCGGATTCTTTTGTGCTTTGCCTCGGTTTGCGAACCAGGCTCAGTTTTCTGTGTTTTCTCTTCGCGAAGGGAGGGAGAGGTCACTTAGGTCATCTCTCATTGACCGTAGGCTACGTTTTGTGGTCGTAGGCCATTTTGCCCGTTTGGAGTCTGGTTTCCGATTTTTCGGAGCCGTTGGCCGTGTGCCTCGGTTCGAGACCGCTTAACCACCTCCATTTGCTTCGATTTTTGGCATACTTCTTATTTTCTCCCTTTTGAGGGACACTGAGGTCTGAGAGACCCACTTCGTGGTCGAATGCCACTTTCGGTGCTTAACAGGCAGTTTTTGGGGCCCCGAATTGCGCATTCTGGCCCCCGAACATTCGTTTTGCATCGGTTTTCATTCATTTTTGGCAGGTACCTCTATTTCATCACCAAGAAGGCCATAGAAGGGTGGGAGGCCAGCAATTGTTTCAGCAACCAGTTATATTCCTCCGGCGCCCTCCAACGCCCGTTTTTCTCACTTCCAAGCCAATATTGACCACCCTAGGGCCACTTTCTTGCACCCAAAACCACATATTTGTGATATACACACCTGGAAGGCCACCAATATCATATGGCCGACCACTAATGTTGCTTGACCCTTTTGAACCCCTCCTAAAAGTGGGTTGTTCTCTCTCCTGGGTTACTTTTTCCAGTGTTTGACCACATGGTTGTGTTGTGCATACATGGGAGGCCACCAATATCATATGGTCGGCTACTAATTCTCATTGACCTTTTTGACCCTTGGCCGGCCGGCCATAAGAGGTGGCCGACCCATGGGGGGTGGCCGGCCGGCCACCTGCAGCTCCAAAAACTAGCCGGCCATGATCCTCAGGGTATGTATATTCCAGCTATATACTTTTTTCCCTCAAAAAACCTACATCCGGGGGGAACAACTTTTGGGGGGAAACTTGGCTTGTTTTCCCCCCAATTTTTCCCTCCTTTTCTCCCCCTCTTTGATCTATATACCTGGCCTCCAGCTCTGTCCCAAGGGTTACCAAAAATTCCCTAAGAGCTCTTGCATTGTATCCCTCTCATCTCTCTCATTTCCTTCAAAAAACACCCAAAATCCTATCCCATTTTCACACCACTACCTAGCATCACCACCACTACTCCATTTTCAGCAGCTTGGGGAGCTTTCCAGTAGCTAGGAGGCACCACTTCTCAAGCCAAGAAGCAACCAAGGGTTGGTCTCCAAGGGTAAGTACCAATTCCCTCTTTTTGAGCTTAATTTTGCAACATTTTTTTAGCTATTTTTCTTGTTGTGTTGAGCTCCGACCAAAACTGAAAGTACCCTTTATTTGAGCTCTATTTCATGTTTCATTAAGGGAATTTTGGCATTTGAGGTCCCTATCTTGCACTTGCTTCATTATTCCTCTTGTATGCCATAATCTTGCATAGTATTTTTAGCCTATGTGTGATCTGTTTTGGAGCATGATGTAAACTGTAGATAGGCTTATTTTGAGTCCTTCTTCAATATTTAAGAAGGTCTCATCACTGTTTGGGACCTCCATGTGCCACTTGTCATTATACCCCTCTTTGGTCCCCTTTTTTGCATGATTTATTAGCCTATTGTGATTCTGTTTTTGGGCTCTTTTCAGAACTGAAAACAGTCTTATTTTGGCCCATTCTTCATGTTTCATTAAGGGTCTTTCATGGTTTGAGGCATCCTTTATATACTTTGTGTTATATCTCCCTTTTTGGCCTCATTTTTGCATAGCATTTTGGACATATTTGCATACTGTTTTGGGTCCGGCCATCAACTGTAAAATGCTTTAATTTTGGCCCCTCTTCAATATTGTTGAAGGGCCCCTTTGTGTTTAAGTCCAGAAACCACTACTTGCTTCTTTGGCCATCTTTTGGCCCATTTCTTGCATGAGAGTTTAGTCATACCTGTGCTGGTTTTTGTGGTTTGCCATAAACTGTAAAATATCATATTTTGGGCCCCTCTTCAACTTTGTTGAAGGGCCCTAATCTGTTTGGAGTCAGCAGCTGTGAGTTGTTTCTTTACCTCACATTTAGGGCCATTTTTGCATGCTAGTTTTGCCGTATTTGTGCTTGCTGTTTGGCCATGCTTTGAACTGTAAAAATGCTTATTTTGGGGCTGCCTTTCTTCTGTCTTTTCATTCTATGTACCAATTATGCATGCATTGCATAGCTATAGGCCACTTCATGCGCCAAAATTCATGTTTCGGGACTTGTTCCATGCATCGGGTATCGTTTCGCTTTGTTTCGGGGCTGTTTTGCCCCTCGTTTTGCTACTGATTTTTGCATGTTTGCATACCATATTCCATGTCTTTGCCATGTCTCATTAGAGTGGCATTTCAGTACCTGAGGGTCGGTCCTCGGTTTGCGTGCACGCGTGCACGCATTTCGAGTTGTCTTGTTTTCATCTGATGGCCTCCTATGTGAGTGTGGCTGAGGCTCTCTCATGTTGGTGTAAGCCCATTATTGCATTGAGTATGCCATTTCATCCATAGCATTGTGTATGCTCGATTGTGTATTACCTTATTGCATTGTGTATGTCATTCCATAACATTGTGTATGTTAGGATTGTATCTTAGTTGCATTTCATGCATGTCATGCATATTGCATCGTGTTCGGGATAGGAGTTAGCCCGGGCACGGGAAATGAGGTACGTTTCGTACTCCGAGTGACGGAACGTGTCTCAATTCCCTAGTCACCGACACTCCGGATCATCCATGATGGAGTTAGGTTTTGTTTTGTTTTCATATGCATTCATTCTATATTGAGTTGCACATTTCGACTCCTCGGCCATCATGCATCAATATGCGTGATTGGTGGCACGAGGATCGAGACGTGCATATATCTGTGAAAATACATTGCTATGCCCCTTTCCTGCTCTCTGTTGCAGCAAAATAAAGAATCAGCAACTTTTTGGAGTTCGGCACGCATTTCAAGAAAAGGTGTAAACAGAGGCTAATTGGGGCATCGTCATGGATTTCCACGCAAAGGCAACCCGGGCATGCATCATTCATCATCCGGAATGGAATCAAGGCAGTCCCTGGCTTGCATGCCAGTTTATTTATTTTCTTAGTTAATTTGTAAACTAATTAGGAATTTGTACATTATTTGGACTGTATTATTTGGAATGTAATATTCTTTTATTCGGGACTGTATACTTATTCGGACCCTCTGTGCGAGGGCATAATTGTAATAAGTGTGCGTGAGTGTGATGTATGTCTTCCAACCACGTCTTTCTTCCCTTTTATTACCGCTTATGATATGGTTAGATTAGGGCATATTTCAATAGCATACAGTATGATAACATGTTTGCATTCATTCATCTGTCTTGCATGCACCGGGCTCGGCGCATCATACTAACTGCATTTGTATTTCAATTCAAGTTGAATACATGTTAGCTTGTAGCATTCCGTATGCCATGTTTAGAATAAGCCGAGCCTGCTATAGTTGCATTTTTGCATGTGGTTGCATTAGGCATTTCTGTATACTTAGGATTCATGCATGGATTTCTAATGAGTTTCTGTTTTGGCTTGGAGTACTCGGTGAGTTTTTTATGCTTTAGCATCCTTGCATGCTTGTGAGTGACTGCCATGAATAGCATGCTTACCATGAGGCTAATTGCTTATGTGATTATATGCCTGAATGCCTGTGGGTGAAGGTTGGGTTACTTGGATTGGAATAAATCATCAACTGTTTGTTTAAGCCCACTAGATAGTGGCAAAACCATCTTTTCTCTAAGCCCACCCGAGGGTGGCAAAATCTGCATTTCAAGCCTACTTGCGAGTAGCAAATCATCTTTCAAAAACAAACATAAGATGTTTCGTTCCAATTCAGGCGACCCAGTTTATACTTGTATGTTGTGTGCATCACATAGTAATTCTAGGCTAATAACCGGAATAAGAGCGCATAATGTTTTCAAAACTAGATATCATGGTTAGTAGAGGCCGATCTTTGATCGGGCGAGCGGGGGTGCTCACGAAGTGACCTTCCCCAATCGTACCCAAGTTCCCGAGCCGAGGCAACTTTGGTGATGACGGACAAGTGGCCTTAGGCAAACGAGTCAGGGTTTCCTAAATTTCCCCAAAATAAAATATTTAGATGGCGACTCTGTATCTGGCAAAGCAGTCCATGTTTGGCACTTCTTTTCGAAAAATCTGTTTTCTCAAAATGATTTGCTGGATTTGGACTCTTTGGTTCAGACTTAGAATCGTGACAATTTGAGAGTCCTGAGCTGTAGTGACCCCAAATGAACAGAACGGGAGCTCGTTCCTCCCGGGGCGTTCGGGGACGTCTACACCACTCTTCAGCCTTGATCCTTATCTCGGCTGAAGAGCAATAAGTGTTGGTTTTTCCACCCAACCACTCTTCAGCCTGGATTCTTATCTCGGCTGAAGAGTACTAAAAGTTTGTTTTTCCAGGCAACTTCTTCAGCCTAGATCCTTATCTCGGCTGAAGAGCAATAAATGTTGGTTTTTCCAGCCAACCACTCTTCAGCCTGGATTCGTATCTCGGCTGAAGAGTACTAAAAGTTGGTTTTTCTAGCCAACTTCTTCAGCCCAGATCCTGATCCTAGTTGAAGAGAGTTCAAAGTTGGTTATTCCGACCAACTCTAAGTGAAGTGTTTGGTTTTTCCAGCCAAACGTCCTGCAGCCTGGATCCTTACCCTCGGCTTAGGAAAAGTGTTGGTTATTCTAGCCAACCTCTTTAGCCCAGATCCTAATCCTAGCTAAAGAGGGCTCAAAGTTGGTTATTTCGGCCACCTTTGAGTGAAGTGTTTGGTTTTTCCAGCCAAACGTCCTGCAGCCGGGATCCTTACCCTCGGCTTAGGAGAAGTGTTGATTTTTCCAGCTAACCTCGTCATCCCCGATCCTAATCTTAGCTGAAGAGAGTGCAAAATTGGTTATTCCGGCCAACCATGCTTTCAATGCCCTTAACTCACTAAAACAATCTTTTACAGAAGGAAACAACTATGCTAAAAAGAAACTACGTGTTTTATTGAGAAAAGAAAAAATTACAAATGCTAGAAAAAAAGTTAAAAATAAAATAGTTTGAGATTGGCAATGTTCCATGGCCTGGGAATGGCTTTGCTGTCTTCGTCTTCCAAGTTGTATGTCCCTTTTCCTGCTAATCCAACCACTTTGTAAGGTTCTTCCCAATTGGGCCCTAACTTGCCATCTCCGGGTACCGGGGTGTTTCCCATTACTTTGCGCAGTACCTAATCTCTAATCTTGAATTGCCTTGGATGCACTGTCTTATTATACTTTCTGGATAACTCTTGTTGGTATGAGACAATGTGAACCAGTGCTCTTTCTCTTCTTTCTTCTGCTAGGTCGAGCTCTAATGCTATGGCGTCTCCATTTAAGTCTAGATCAAAATTTTCGCTTCTAATTGTGGGGAGGCCAACTTCCAGTGGAATTACTACTTCCATGCCATAGGCCAAGGAAAAAGGCGTTTCTCCAGTAGACCGCCGAGGCGTGGTGCGGTAAGCCCATAAAACATGAGGGAGCTCCTTCGCCCACTTGCCTTTTGCTCTTTCCAGCCTTTTCTTTAATCCATCTAAGACGACTTTGTTTGATGCTTTTGCTTGGCCATTTGCTTGAGGATATGCTGGTGTAGAATTATGGAATTCTATCTTGTACTCTTTACAAAAGCCTCTAAAAATTTTGCTGTCGAACTGAGTACCGTTGTCAGATATTAGAGCTCTTGGTATGCCAAACCGAGTGATGATATTCTGTCAGACGAACTTCTTCACATCTTTCTCCTTTATTGATGCTAATGCTTTTGCCTCCACCCATTTTGTGAAGTAGTCTGTTGCTACTAGAAAGAACTTTCTGTTGCCGGGTGTCGTGGGAAATGGTCCTGCTATGTCCAAGCCCTACATTGCGAAGGGCCATGGGCTAGTTAAGGGTAGAAGTTCTCTGGCTGGTTGATGTATTTGGTGTGCGAACTTCTGACATTTCTCGCACTTCTTGACATACTTCTCTGAATCTGCTTGCATGTATGGCCACCAATATGCTTGCGAAATGGCTCTGTAGGCTAATGATCTTCCTCCTTGGTGGCTTCCGCATACGCCTTTGTGTATCTCGAACAAGAATGCTTCAATTTTGCTAGGATGGACACACTTTAGATAAGGTCCTGTGAAGGATTTCTTGTATAGGGCCATAGATGGGGAGAGCCAAAATCGCTGCGACTTCGCTCTTATTCTGTTAGCCTCTTTTTTTTCTTCAGGTAAGATGCCGTCTTTTAAGAATATTATAATGGGATCCATCCATGAGGGGCCTAATTCGGCGCAACGTACCTCAGCTACTTCAGCAATAAGTAAAAGAGGAGGTGGCGAGGAACAAGTTGTCCAAGCTCTCTATGAGCCTCCCAAAGACCTCACTAATCAAACTTGAATCCTCTTTGCAGCAACAGTAGCGAAAGACATTGGTATGTCAGCAAGAGCAGAGTCTTCTGTTTTTATGCAAAAACTGAAAATTGTGAATGCGTGTCTCTTGGGCAAGAACAATAAGCTTGTAATCTTTTCTTTGTAATAATTGTATTTTCTAAAGGATCCTTTGGATAATTGATTTTCAGCTGAACCTCAATATGTATTTTCGCTTCTTGTTACTTACATTTCCTTCTTGAACTCATGGAATCCCTTTCACACTTCATTGCCCCAACATGCACATTGACAATGATTGGTATATTCAGCTTCATTGAGGTGATAGCCCATCTCACAAAAAAATTAAAAATAAAAATCTAACAATCACAACTTTTGTAAAAGCCTAAGTCGAGTGAATAATAAAGCCAAAAAATAAAGAACAAAAGCATTTGTATCACAAAGAAGAAAAAGCTCGACAAGTCACCAACTTCTGCCCACTCTATTTTTTTGCCCAAACTACTCTCTCCTCTCTCTCTCTCTGTGAACGTTTTTTCACTTTTCCAAAACTATCCCTCTTTGCAATGTTAAATTGTAAATCAATGGGACAGCCATAAGAATTGTGTATTGATCTTCACGGCATAAAAGAAATCCATTTGGAACATTTACATATGGATTTGCATTTTTATAAAGGCAAATCAATTTAGGATTGTTATATCTATAATCAAGTGAAGAATGAGAATGAAGTAACACTTCATAGTTATTGTTTTATTATTATTTCAATTTATAGCTAAGAGTTCACAAAAAAGTGAATTATTTACTTTGAACCCATTCCTTTATAGCAGCAGGACTTACTTCCATGTAATTTGTAACAGTGGTGCTTTGGTGACACTTTGTTTGGTACATCTATCAAACCTTTTCTACATGTCCACCTCCAACGACTGGCTTTGTCAAATGCAGTTGCAGTAGCCATGCGATCATTTCGATCTATGGCTTGAATAATTTTTGGGAACTGATCTCTCACAATTGGAATGTATTTTTCCTTACACTTAGTTAAGGTCGCTTGTACCTTTTGATGCAACTTTGGATTGGATTTAATAAACTCGGTTGTGAAGTTTAAGAAAACGAATCCTTGTTCTTTCGCAACTATAGTAGCAATGAGGCCTAGCCCTCGTAAATCTGCATTTTTGCTTTGAGGGTCTGACCTTAAAGTTGAGAGACAAAGGTCAATATGGGGAAATGCCATGGAACATGTTTTTGTTATTAAACCAACCTAAGCCAAAGTTTGAAACATGGTCAAACAAATATGAATGAAAGAAATGATAAAATCTTCATGATTAGAGGGCAAATAAGGGAGGAGAAGATGGTGTGATCAATCGCACAAAGGAGTTGGCTCTTTTTATATACAGGTTTACTTTTGTCTTAATCTACAAGTACTGTTGACCTTTCATTTACTTTGTTTCTATCTTGAAATTAATTTGCAAATATTGTTTTGTGAAAAGGAAATCTATTTAGATACTGTTTACCACAAGAAAGGGATATAATAAATAATAGCACAAGTGTGTTTTTTTTTTTTTTTTAAACACGGAATGTGACACAAATGTCTCATTGGGGAACTAACTTTTTGTGAGACATCAGTGTTTGATCTCTGTGTTCCTAACATTATTGTATATATACACATGCTACTGCACATCTCGTATTACATACTAGATTGAGTTGTGTTGCCTTCGTAAGATCCGCCATGACCAACAAGGAAAAGATTTTCAAGATGTCGGCATTGGCAGTTGTGTTGTGTTACCCTTCATAGAATTTGTTGTACCCCTTCCCAATCTTGCTCTTCTAATCTCAAGGAAGAAGAAGAAGTTTATGGCCCATACAAATTCAGTTATACGGATCTATCCATTGCTACAAAGGGTTCTAAAATGGTAAGTCTTCTTGGGGCTTTGCTTCTTTTCTCTCTCTCCAACCAACTACTCACTAATATGTTTAATCTGTTCTTTCACACAATTTCAATGGAATTAAGGAACACCACATACCTAAAAAGTCAGAAATACATATTATTTTTCATGTAACATGCCAAGTGTCTGTTAAAATTCCAAAGTGTGGTTGGTATAGACACAAGAACATTGTAGTGTAACATGACAAGTATTTGACAAAATTCTCAAATCAAATAGAAATAGACTATTTAACTACTTTAACAAACATTGCACCACACACCCCCCCTCAAAAAAAAAAAAAATTTGAGAAACAACATTCACATTTTCTGTTAAACACAAACAAAATGGACCCCACTGCTTCTCTAAAAAAATGAAGAGAAGATGTACTATATTGGAATTAATATGTGGTTGAATGAAGGGATAAAGAACTTTTGGTTCTTCCATTTTCCCTTTCACAGCTCTTTTCTCTCTCTCTTTTTTTTTTTTCCTTTCTTATTTGGCTAGCTGACCCACATTATGATAGCTATGCTTATTTCCCCTTGTTTTATTTTTTCCTCACTAGGTAGGCGAGCTGCACCCACTCCAGTCAAGAGCAACATAATCAACGTTGGCAAGTTTTTGCTTTTTGTCATTTGATAACGTTCGCAGATTTTTGCTTTTTGTCAAAAACAGAAAAATAAAGAAACATGTTTAATAAGTTATTAACGGTGGTAATAGCTTGAGGGGCCCTCCAGAGTTGTTAGCCAGAGGGCTGCCAGAAGCTGGTCAGAGATCACGTTCAGAAAGGTGTCTGGAGTTAGCTAGAGGTCACTAGAGGTGCCAGAGGCCAGTGGCAGCCGTGGGTGGTGGTTGGAAGAGAGAAAAAGAATGAAAACTTGCTTTGGATACAAGTAAAAACACCCTTTTTTGTTTCAGATTTTTTTGACAACTTTGAAATCAATTTCCAGTTTTCAAAAAAATAAAAACGAAAACAGAAAACAATAAGGGAAGAATTACCAAACAAATTTTAGTTGGGTTTGGGCTAGTGTTCAACGCAACCCAACCTCAGATCGACTGTCAAGCCTTTTGCCAAACTTTTAACAGCAAACCATTGTATGATTTCCCCAAACTTTTTCCAACAACATTTTATTTCATCAATCAACCATAATCAATGCTTGCGTGGCAATAGCTTTGTGAGAACATAAAAAACTTCAATGAAAATTTTCTACATCAATCATTTGAAAATAATAAAGCATAAATAAACATAAAAATTTATGTTCCTTAATCATATTACAAGTGCAGGATAGATTGTTAGCTCTAGCCACACGGTGAGGCCCCAGCACCCACATGGTGAGGTTGGCACCAACGTGACAAAAGAAGATGGTGGGGGCAGCATAACCAAACCCACTCAGTGTTGTCCTTTAACCACTCCTCCTCTCTTGTGTATAAATTGAGATGAGTGAGGAGAGGTTGATCAGTGCAGTGTAGTAACACAGACTGAGAGAGAAAACACAGAGAGCCTAATCTGTGAGTGAGAGTGCTATAGAGAGAGTTATGAGGTGTGATTACTGTAATCTTCCTCCGGGATAATTCTATAGTGGATATCTCTCCCGTGGACGTAGGCAATTGCCGAACCACGTAAATCTCTTGTGTTATTATGTGTGATTTATTTATGGTGTCTCATACTTCTAACAAGTTGTATCAAAGCCTCGTCGGTCGCATTTTGAAACAAAATAGTGGGTTTTTCGAAACTGCCTAGAAATCAAGTTGCTTGGAATCAGGTTTTGAGCATACCAGGAGCAAGGTCCCCAAGAGAGGAGTCCAGAACTACAAATTAGAGCCTCGGAAGCATCCGTACGCGCCGTCACGCACCTTTTGAACAAAGCGCGTGACTCCCAGCCTCTTACACACGCTTCACGTGCCGTTTGAATTTCTTGCGTATCATCTTAGACACAGTCACGCGGCCTCACACGCACGGAAGGAAGAAGACGAGTTGGAAGGCCCGCGCACGTGGTTCTGACGTCAGCGTGATGTCACTGAGCCGTTTACCGGAGCCGTTTACCAAGCCGAGCCAAAGCCACGCCGTTTACCAAGCCGAGTTGACCAAGCCGCTGACGTCAGCCGAACTGGAGAAATTATCCGGTGCTTCTCAGCCACACCAGATTTAACCAATCTGAACCATTCAACATGTTTTGGCTTGATCTAAGCCATTTTGAGTCCGTTTTTGACGATCTAATAGTACTTTTCAACTATTTGGAGTATTTCGGATACATCCATATGGTTAGAATTTTGAATCAGAGTTTCTGTAAAAAGAAAGAATACAATAGAGGAATCTACATCAACTCCAGGATCTATGTTCAAGTTAACTCCTTCCAATTATGCAATTTGGAAGTCACAAATGCAAGACATCCTGTTTTATAAAGACCTATTTGACCCTATTTTTGTAAAAAAAGTTAAACCTGAAGAAGTGAAAGATGATGACTGGATAAAGATGAATCGCAAGACTATCGGTTGTATCAGACAATGGATAGACCACGGTGTGTACCATCATGTCGCCGAGGAGACAGATGTCTATTCTCTATGGACAATGTTAGACGACATGTACCGGTCAAAGACTGCTCAGAACAAAGCCTTGGTGATGAGAAGGCTTGCCAATTTGAAGTTGAAGAATGGTATGTCTATCGCCGAGCACACCAGTGAATTTAAAAATCTAGTGAATCAGCTTATAACCGTCAAGATGCGCTTAGACGATGAAATGCAAGCCGTACTACTGCTCAGTTCTTTACCTGACAGTTGGGAGACGTTGGTGGTTTCTCTCAGCAGCTCTGCACCAGAAGGGAAGCTGACCATGAACATGGTCATAAACACCTTGTACAATGAAAAGACAAAGAGGAAAGTGTGACAACCCTCACCGCTGTTTACTGATTAACTGCTGATTACTGTTAAACTGAGACTGATCATAATAATTGACTGAAATTTTGAACTGATTGATTGTCTGTATCTGTTTAAGTGCATTTCTATCTGTTCGACTGTTAAACTATCTGTTCACGTTTTATGTTTAAACTGCAAATTAAAGGCCTTATCGGCGGCCGAACCAGAAATTGATTAATGCTTTATGCTAGGTAGAATTTATGTGATTTTATGGTACATTTAATTGAAATGTGATTTAGTATGATTAGATAGATTAAAATAAGTTAAATTACACAAGTTGCATTATTTACAACCTTGCCACTTAGTGGCCCACTTCATACCATATGTTGAGACTTGAATTATACATTGTTTAGCATCATTTCCTCAGCCATTCCTTGAGTCCTTAGCCGACTAGAGATAAAGAGAGTGAGGAAGCTTGAGTTCAACAATTTTAGCTTGGTGATTTGAGGGAATTGAAGGTTGATTGCATGTTTGGGCTCCTACACCTAGAATTGGAGACTTAAGGTAGAGATTATACCTTCTTGTTCATGTATTCAAGTTATATGTTGCATGGTTTATGGAAGTCTAGCGATTAGGTCATGAATTAGCGTAATTTGTTGAATCAAAGCTTAATCTTTGCATGCATGGGCATGTTCTTGCATTTTGAAGTTGTTCTTCACAAATTTGCCACATGCACGTTCATATTTTGAGTATAGTTCATGATTTTACCATGTTTTTGGAAGAATTAGCTCATTAGAGCATGTAATTGAAGCTTTGAATTGGGTTAAACTCATGCATGTCATGTTTGAATTATGTTCATGAAGATTGGTTTGAAATTGGATTTAATTGAACTACCTTTGGGCTTTGATTTCTCAAATTGACCTTTGAAACATGTTGTTCTATGAGTTTACAAATGTTTTCCAGAAAATTAGCCCGAAAGGATCGATTTTGATGCATTAGACTTGAGTTTTGAGCTTGAGGTTCAAATCTGGAAATTCCAGATTTTGGACTCACGCTTGAACGAGGAGTTCTACGCTCGAGCGTAAGCCTTGTGTTCATGCAGTCCACTCGAGCGAGGAAATTGGCGCTTGAGCGTGAAATGCGTGTATCTAGTACTTTGCATGTGTTTACAGTCCGCTCGAGCGAGGGAATGCACGCTCGAGCGAGGACATGTGTCTCATGCTCGAGCGTGGATCGAGCGCTCGTCGAGCGTGATTTTTGTGCATCCAGTATTTTTATTGTAGCTTACAGTCCGCTCGAGCGACGGAAGTCACGCTCGAGCAGAGATCATTTGTCTGCATGTCCGCTGGAGCGTAGAAATCCGCGCTCGAGTGAGACCCCTGCTTTCTGAAAATTCTGAAAAGTATTCTAAAGTGCATTTTTGCATCCTCATTTCATCCTAGGCATTCTTAGGCCTAGTTTAAGGCATCTTAATGAGGATATTGATGTAGAACCACACTGAGGCAAATTAGGGATTAAGTTATTTTTTTTCCAACCGTATAGCTTAGTGTGTGTTCATTCTACAACTGTGTAGAGTTGGCATCCGGAGACGCTCTAGCTTATCTGTAGCCCAAAACTCTGTGAATAACAATGTTGTAAAGATATATTCAAAAATGAATATTTTCTGAATGATCAACTGAACTATTTTCTGAACTGTTTACTATCAACTGAATGAATGTTTGTCCTCTATTCTGAACTATGTTGTGGCATCCTTAGCACCTGCTGTTACTGTTACTGCTACTGTTACAGAGATCTCTGTCAGTTCCTAACTTGGAACTTCTATTTACTATTAAGATGGCCATCATTGACTGTTCGATCTTTCAAGACCTACTGTTTACTGTACTGTTCTGCTATTGGATGTACCACACATGACTGTTATGACTGAATGACTGATATACTGAATCAATTGACTGTTTTTAATACTGAAGGGACATTCATTCTTAACCTCTTTACGCATTATGTTATTTACTGGGCTTTAGCTCACTGTTTATATATATATGTAGGTGTTCAGGCACCAGACCGGAGCTAGGAGCGTGGGTTAGACTCCCTTTTGTTAGAGCCAACCAATGTGCCTCACTGCGAGTTTCCGAGCCTGTCAAGCTATGGCTTTGGGGTGTTTTAATTTCCCCTGCCTGTCTCTGCATCTATTTTGTATTACTGTATAGACTGTTGGCACTGTACTGTACCGTTATGGTAGGGATTTGGTCCCTAACCTTCTGATGTACGCTTGTATATACTGTTCCTGTTATGAATATGAATACGTATAAAAAGTCTTTTCGCATACAGACTGTCACAGCTCATTGGACATTGTTTATTTACTGTTTTGGCTTCCGCCATGCCCCTATACTCTGTATTATTATTTGACTGTTAAGCAGGCCTCCGGTAATCTCGGATTACTGGCCGATTAGGGTGCTAAACCCATAGGGGCGGGTTTGGATCGTGACAGAAAGACATGGGAGGGAATCAGTTCCATGCTCTTGTCACAGAAGATAGATGCAAAGACAGAGGTAAAGGAAGAAGTAGAGAAACAAGCAAGAGTAGGGGCAGTTGGAACAACATGAATAAATCTAAAGACAACAAAGGTCGAGGTAACTCTAGCTTTACTTGCTTTCACTATGGCCAGGAGGGTCACATAAAGAGAAACTGCCCAAGCCGGAAAGACAACAAACGTCAAAGCAGTAAATCAAAGCGAGATGAGAACACGACAACCACAACAGCTGATGAAATACTTCTTGCAGTTGGTGAAGAGGAGGATTGCCTTCACGTGGCTGACCATAGTTGCACAGAATGGGTGATAGACTCAGCTACATCCTATTACACCACTTCTCACAGAGAACTCTTCAACTCGTACAATGCTGGAGATTTTGGCACTGTTCGAATGGGGAATTCTAGTTATTCGAAGATTGTGGGTATTGGAGACATTAGCATTCAGACTAATGTTGGGCACAAGATGGTTCTCAAAGATGTGAGGCATGTTCCAGATTTGCGCCTCAATCTTATCTCCGGAAGCGCCCTGGACCGACAGGGCTATACAAGTACATTCAGAAATGGCCGTTGGAAGCTGACAAGAGGAGCTTTGACAAACGCCAGAGGAGAGATGTCTTCAACACTGTATAAGACTCAAACGAAGATTTGTCTGGAAAGTCTTAATGCAGCAGAAGACAAGGAGTCACCGGACTTATGACACAGAAGACTGGCTCACATAAGTGAGAAGGGATTGCATCTGTTGGCAAAACAATCCACGATACCCCTATCCAAAGGAAGAGCCTTGAAGTCGTGTGATCATTGCCTTTATGGAAAGCAACATCAAGTATCATTCAGTTCAATGAGCAAGAGAAAAACATAAGTGCTTAGTATGGTATTCTCGGATGTTTGTGGCCCAATCGAAGTGGAGTCACATGGCGGCCGCAAGTATTTTTTGACTTTAATTGATGATGCGTCAAGGAAGTTGTGGGTGTATTTCCTCAAGACAAAGGATGAGGTATTTCAGCACTTTCAGGAGTTTCATGCAATAGTGGAAAGAGAGATCGGGAAGATGTGGAAGTGTTTTCGCACAGACAATGGAGGCGAGTACACTTCCAATGCTTTTGCAGCATATTGTGCCAGCAGAGGTATCCAGCACGAGACAACAGTTCTTGGCATCCCACAACACAATGGTGTGGCAGAGAGGATGAACCGCACTATTATTGAAAAAGTCAGATGTATGCTCAGAATGGCAAAGTTTCCAAAGTCATTCTAGGCTAAAGTCGCCCGTACAGCCTGTTATCTCATCAAAAGGTCGCCTTCAGTCCCGTTGAATTTTACGATACCTGAGGAAGTCTGGTCCAGAAGAAAGGTATCATATTCTCACTTGAGAGTCTTCGAGTGTAAGGCTTTTGCACACATCTCCAAGGAAAACAAACAGAAGCTTGATGACAAGTCCACTCCATGCATATTTGTGGGCTATTCAGATGTAGCATTTGGGTACAAGTTGGGGACCCAGTGAACAAGAAGATGTTCAGGAGCAGAGATGTTGTGTTCCATGAAGACCAGACAGTAGTAGATTTTGAGAAATCTGCAAAGTCTAGAGATGTCATCACTCCAGACTTGTTTCCATCTCCCGAGCTATCACAAAATGCTAGATGTGATGATGTGCAACAAGAAGTGCCAAAGTTGCAGGATCCTATGCCAGAAATTGAGGATCAAGAGGAAAGAGATGAAGACCTAGATGAAGAGGGTGTTGAACAGAGGGAGCAACCCTCTCAACTAGAGACAACTGGGTCTCAGTTATGGAGATCTGGAAGAGCTTCCGTGCCATCAACCAAATATCCCGCTTCTCAGTATATTCTGATTACTGATGAGGGGGAGCTCGAGAGTTTTTTGGAAGCAAAGATTTATACAGAGAAAGACTGTTGGATGCAAGCCATGAAAGAGGAGATGAATTCTTTGCAGAAGAACCACACTTATGAGCTTGTTCCATTTCCAAGAGGTAGGAGAGCCTTGAAGAACAAATGGGTATACAAATTGAAGAAAGATGGCAACGGTAAAATACTACAGCATCAAGCTCGCTTGGTGGTCAAAGGTTTTGGGCAGAAGAAGGTAATTGATTTTGATGAGATCTTCTCCTGCCTTTCTCCATGGTAATTTGGAGGAAGAGATCTATATGGAGCAACCAGAAGGATTTGAAGTTAAAGTGAAACAGAATCTAGTCTGCAAACAAAAGAAGAGTCTCAATGGCCTGAAGCAAGCGCCGAGACAATGGTACAAGAAGTTTGATTCATTCATGGTGGATCACAAGTACACAAGAACGGTAGCAGACCAGTGTGTATATTTTCGAAGGTTTTCGGATGGAAACTTTATCATTCTACTATTGTATGTCGATGATATGCTGATCATCAGACATGATATTGCTATGATCAACAAGTTGAAAAAGGACTTGTTGCAATATTTTGATATGAAGAATTTAGCCCTAGCACAGCAGATTTGGGCATGAAGATTGTTCATAACAGGAAAGCTAAGAAGATATGGCTGTCACAGGAGAAATATGTTGAACGGGTGATTGAAAGGTTCAACATGAAAGATGCTAAGCCAGTCGGCACACCATTGGCCAACCATTTCAAGGTGACAAAGCGTTTGTGTCCCACGATCAGCTCTGAAAGGAAAGAAATAGAGGAAATCCCTTATTCTTCTGTAGTAGGGAGTTTGATGTATACAATGGTGTGTACCCGGCCAAATATAGCTCGCGCAGTTAGCGTTGTGAGCAGATTCCTCACCAATCCAGGAAATGAGCATTGGGAGGCAGTCAAATGGATTCTTCGGTACTTGAAGGGAACTTCAAAGATGTGTCTATGTTTTGGGGGAGCTGAACCAATTTTGGAAGGTTTTACGGATGCCGATATGGCAGGAGATCTTGATGAAAGAAAGTCTACATCAGGATTTCTGTTCACTTTTGCAGAGAGAGTTGTCTCATGGCAGTCCAAACTACAAAAGTGTGTTGCTTTATCTACAACAGAGGCAGAGTACATTACTGCCACAGATGCTGGAAAGGAAATGTTGTGGTTAAAGCGGTTTCTCCAAAAATTGGGTCTAAAGTAGGAAGAGTACAAGATACATTGTGATAGTCAGAGTGCAATTGATCTGAGTAAGAATTTCATGTACCATTCCCGTACAAAGCACATTGATGTTCGGTATCATTAGATACAAGAAGTGATGGAAAAGTAGTTAATAAAGCTGGTGAAGATTCACACGGATAAGAATCCTTCTGACATGATGACCAAAGGTGTCACCAGAGACAAACTGGAAGTTTGCAAGAATCTGACCGGGATGGACTTCAAGTGCAAAGTCAGTTATCTATGTGGGCGTAGAGGGGAGAATTGTCAGCTCCAGCCACATGGTGAGGCTCCAGCGTCCACATGGTGAGGTTGGCACCAACGTGACAAAAGAAGATGGTGGTGGCAGCACAACCAAACCCACTCAGTGTTGTCCCTTAACCACTCCTCCGCTCTTGTGTATAAATTGAGATGAGTGAGGAGAGGTTGATCAATGCAGTGTAGTAACACAGACTGAGGGAGAAAACACAGAGAGTGTAATCTGTGAGTGAGAGTGCTATAGAGAGAGTTGTGAGGTGTGAGTACTGTAATCTCCCTCCGGGATAATTCTATAGTGGATATCTCTCCCGTGGACGTAGGCAATTGCCAAACCACGTAAATCTCTTGTGTTATTGTGTATAATTGATTTCTGGTGTCTCATACTCCTAACATAGATAACAATCCCTACTTTGAAAAAATTGAAAATTGGAAGAAACATGCTATGATTCAAAATTCCACAGAACCTTGGTTCATGGCACCAAATGAGTACATGTAGCACCACAAAATGAGATGTAAAGCGCCGAATATGTAGATGATACTTTGACTGATTGCTGGGCTTACTAGATTTTCCACTTGTGCTCCAAACCACCACAAATTCTTGAAATACAGACTGCTGCACTGATTGGATAACCAGAAACTGCACAAATTGGGAGTTGGGATTTGAAAGAAAAAAAAACTGAGAACAACAAAAGAATGTATCATAATTATGCAACCAATTAACAATTGATATTGAACAGCATATTAGAACATAATCTTCTAAGTTTGGACCAATATCTACTTGAACAATCAGTTCTGGATTAGATCTCTACGTTGCATGGGGGTCAAAGCATGTCCACGTGTAACTTTTCTACCTCCCATTCAATTTAGTTTCAAGTGTTGAATATGCATATATATACCATCTTGTGTGGTGTCAATATGGGTATTCCAGGCTAAAGTAAAGGGTCCAAGAAACATCGGCAAACAAATAAGATGAACAACCGCAGAATCCTTAGGAGAGTTATGCAGTATGCTCATGAGAACTTTGAGTAAAGTGGTATGTACCTGTGACTTAATGGACCTTAAAACTTTGTAATCTTTATATAGATAGTTGGATATATAAACTGTTATAATGTCAACCAACCCAAAATTACGGTGCTACTCCATAGATGGATTTGATAGTAGAAGACTATACATGATATGTTATTTGCTCACAAGTATATAGAAGACATTCTTCAGCAACTTTCAACCAACAAGCCTACCTTGAGGATTAATACAACTTGATCAAGAATGCAATAAATTCCAACACAACCGATGCACAATATAGTTTGTAATAGATAGGCGTTGAGGACGCACGGGTACTCCAAAATGGATGCCATGGTGTCCAATACGTAGGAAGCACGGGGCGCTCCAAAATAGATGTAAGTATCGGAACACTGACATGCCTCATTCACATGTGTCCACGTGTCAAACATGCCTATTTTTTTGTTTTTTTCTTGTAGGACACTTTGAGGACACTTCACTGACATGCGTGTATTGTGTTCTGGTGAATTTTTTTTTTTCATAAATATTTTAGAAAGTTGATTTGGATCGAAGTAAAAAAATACACCCACATGTATATATATATATATTGATGCCACTTTATCTATGTGTCCTAAATTTATATTCATATAAATAGCAAACAAAAGTATATTGAAAAGTTTGCCATATTCCCTCCATGTTCATGTCTTATTTTTTTAAAATCATTTTGTCCCATGTCCATGTTCGTGCTTCTTAAATAGGCATTCAATCTCCAATAGCCCGCACACAAGATATACCAATTCCTTCAGCACTATGTAAATAAGATACTAAACCAACTAAACCACTACCATCTAGATAGCAGTGACAAAGATGCCAAGTACACAAAAGAGAGGAAATTAGATGTGAAAAGATATGTGTAGGAGGCGTAATTTCTACTACAAATATATATTCAAGAAAGTTATGAAAAAAATTCAGAATTAGCTTACTTGAGATAAAATCATCTGCATAATCCTTAATATCAATTTTCCCATGGGCCATTGCACCAACCTGTACATTCATGGGGCCAAGAATGTAGTACCAATCAAGTGCATACAAAATTTTATAGCATAAGTAGCTTTAGACATACCACAAAAACAAAATTCACATCATCTCTAACAGCAGCCACATAGTCTCTTATATCAACCAATTTTTCTGAAATATAGGAGAAGCCTGATATACAAGAAAGCAATTTTATCATTTCTGCTTGATGCCAATTCATCAGATAAGAACACTTAAAAGGATTGCTTACCTATTTTACGAGAGTTGAGCGGTAAATATTGTGTCACCGGGTTCTTGATCACACGCAATAGTTTTTCACTCTCACCAACAGCAGTTATACTCAATTTTTGTAGCAGCAGCGCTGAAATGATTATTAAGAGACTTAGTAGGAGAAAGACAATGGAATTCCTACAAGGCAAAACAATGGAAAGAAATGATAGTATATATAGCAAAATAAGTGTTTGGGTAACTTACACATGATACCAGAAAAGCGCTTATATGTCCTTGGAATACGAACATATGGTTTAATTTCAAATAGAACACACCATTCTCCGTTTTCACATACAATGCTCGTAATCTCCCAGCTTTATTTAGGGGGCTATCTAAAATTGTTAGGATAGCTGGAAAGCATAACTTTATGATCAGTGTGGTTGGAAAAACAAGTTAATACAATTTAACATAAGCCTCATAAATACAAACTAGAGAAGTAGCCAACTGGCTGCTAAAAATATTGTAATGAAACTAAGTTTTTTGGACAATGCAACTATGTAGAATATAGAGAAAATATAGGGATCATGAAAAAACTTTCATAAAAATGATCATGAAAGAATTATAACCTTTGGATTACCTTGATTAGTGTGTGGTGCTTTATTTTAAGTATAATTCAAGGGCCATAAATCTTTCATGATCATTTTCATGAAAGTTTTTTCATGATACCTAGTAGAATAAAATGTAAGCCGATCAAAATGGCCAACGAACTCCACACTGCTGCACTATTTTGAGGCTGAAACCAACAAGTTCTCCTGAACTGAAGCATCCTTGTTCACTACCAATTGCCAAATCAAATAAATCAGGAAAAAAAATCCTCCAAATGGTGACCATACCACAGTCAAGCCAAAGCTTCACTCTATTCCCATTACCCAATTTAAAAACAATGCTCTTAGAAAATTCATCTCACCTTCATAATGCTCTTCCACAAACCCACCCCATACGGCCCATGACTGTCCCCAATCCCCTCCCAAAACAACAAAGAGGACAGGAATATGGTATAAACACTCAAAATACCTTGGTTTTAAGGCTACACAGATTACATAGTTGGAATGTAATTAGACAGTTCTAAATGTGGAGTAGTTCTCCTTCCACTATGGCCCTCTTTTATTTATCTCCTGCAAAAATCCTCTATTTCATAGTCTTTTTTTTTTATTTTTTTTTTATTTTATCCTTTTCGAATGTTTCATCTTATAATAGGATAATTACACCAAAGAATAAGAACTAGCTTTTTCTAATCATTATACTCGGTGTTCTAGAATGAAGGTGATACAATGTTTTCTGAATGTGGGTGTTCTCTAATGAAAATGTACAATGTTTTGGGAACATAAATTGTTGGGATCTGGTGTTTCCTGATAACCATGATTTAGACTTATACATACCAATGTCGACCATATGCAAACAGCAAAAAAGTTAAAACAACTGAACTTTTCAACAAAAGGATATGGACCGTAACACCAAAGTTCAGTACCTGATGAGCAATATCTGGCCGGTAATCAGCAGGATTTTTTATATTACTTCTCAGAAATTTGTCATGATCTGAGCTCAAAAGCTGGTAAAACTGTATGGATATAAAAAAGCTATTAGGCAAAATTACATGCATCATGTGTGTGTGCACACAGATGAAGAGATACTTTAAACCCAATGATGGAAGATCCTTAAGAAACCCAACGAAACACAAAACTAGAACAAAAAATTTGAAACATTCCCCAATGATGGAACATCCTTATGAAATCCCAACTAAAATGCTGGAGCCTAAATCCTTAACCCTCAAGAAACACAACTACAATAAAAGTTTGAAAGCACCAAAATCCTAAACCCAAGAAAAATAAGTTTAAGAAAGAATATAGAAATCGAAAAAGACAGAGATAATAAAATTTATACAGACCTTTCCGAGTTTTGCAACTTCCAAAGAAGCCTTCTCAAGAATGAAAATAGCCCCAGTCTGGGCCTTGTGATCATACGGTTGAATTGGAATACCGGCAAGTTCGTCTACATTTTCTGTTTCTTTCTCTTCATCTGCTGCATTTTCTATCTCCTCTTTACCCATTACCCCATCTATTTCCTCTACCATAAACTGTTCTATGTCTTCTGTATCATATTTCTCTTCTCTACGCTTCCGTTTACGCGGTTCTGTCTGTGCCATTTTATGGTTCAAGCTTTAAACTTTTTTAGAAGAAAACAAGATCAGCATTGATACAATATTTTTTTATTATTCATAAAAATTAAGAAGCAAAGAACCAAAAGGACTGAGAGACTAAGCTTAAAGAAAGTAGGTATAAATTTTCTTGTAAGTAGAATCTTTTATAATTTGCATGTTTATGGGGAGAATTAATGTGTTTCTTTCTAATTTTTTTCCCTCAAATTCTCAACAACCAAACAACAATACAAACAAATTTTCAGCAAAATATATAAACAGAAACAGAATAGAGGCCACATAGATGAAAGACTCAAACTTTGAAATAGTATCTGAAACTGTTCTCACCTTCTGTCCTCACGCCGTTAGAAGAAGCGGAGGAGGAGGAGGAGAGGAGACAACGGCGGTAGTGAGAGAAGAGCACGAAGAGGGGGAAATTCTATTTCCAGACACTAAATTTCCTTACTCCAGATAGTTAATGAATTTTTTCAGAATCACAATTTTATTCTTTAACAAAATAATTATCTCACCCACCACCATCTCACCCACACATCTCACAATTTCTCCATACACATCTTGATAGGATATCACACAAATCAGAGCAACCAGAGCAGGGCAAGCCGCAGCACAATCAGTCCACTACAAGCAGTGCTAGCTCATCCAGTGTAATAGAATTATAACTGTATTAGTTAGTGGTTGTAACTAGCTGTAGTTAGAGTATGTTGAGTTTAGAATTAGTTAGAACTAGAGTTAGATTAGATGGTTATGAATGTATATAAATATCAATGTAATCTGTCATTGTAAAAGATATGATGAAAGTATAATATAGAAAATTCATTTCATTCTCTGAAATTCATCATGGTATCAGAGCAGTGCCTGCTCTAGTGAGCTTCAGAGATGTCATCCATGGCGTCTTCAATAGCACCACCTACTCTTCTAGCCAATCTTGGTCTCTTGATTTCTAATCTCTCTTCTTTAGTCAATGTAAAGCTTGATTCAACAAATTTCATAATCTAGAAAACACAGTTACAGAATATACTCAGAGCAACTGATCTTCTTGATATTCTTGATAGATCGTCTTCATGTCCTTCTCCTTTTGTTCTTGATTCAACTAGAAAAGAGATACCTAATCCTGAATTTTCTAAATGGAAGATGATTGCTTAGCTGTGTTACTGCTACTCTCTCACCATCGATTTTCACTTCGATTCTTCATCTCAAAACTAGCTCAGAGGTATGGCTAACTCTGAATAGGCGTTTTACCTCTCTTTCTAGATCTCATATCCACCAATTGAAGAATAAACTGAATTCAATTTCTAAGAAAACTGAGTCTATGGAACTCTACTTGAGTCATATCAAAGAATTGGCTGATCAATTGCATCTTGCCTCAGCTTCGGTTGATGATAAAGATATAGTTCTCATCACGTTGAATGGATTGCCAAGTGAATACGATGCTTTTAAACTACTATTAGAGCTCGTTCTGAAGGGATTATTATGGATGAATTATCTTCTTTACTGTGTTCTGAAGCTTTACATATTGAAGACAAACAAAAATCTTCTTCTGAGCTTTCTCTGGCCTATGCTACTATGAAAGATAATGCTTCTTCTTCAAAAGGTTTTTGTACATATCATCATGGCAGATCTAACTACAGAGGAGATTCTCAAGGTAATTACAGAGGGAATAGTTCTGGTGGTAGATATTCTTCTTCTTCTAGAGGAAGGTATCAGTCCAAAAATCACAATCAAATTCGATCTACATTTGGTTCAGTTTGTCAGATTTATGGCAAGCCAAATCACTCTGCATTTGAGTGTTGGCATCGTATGGATCCTCATTTTCAGCAGTCAAATTAGTCTTCTCCACATCATTTTCCTGCTTCATCTGGTTCTAAAGCTTACACTACATCTACCTCTAAAGTTGCTTCCTCGAATTGTTCTCTTCAACCTTGGTATCTTGACTCTGCTGCCACAGATCATATTACTAATGATCTTGGTAATCTGACTACCTATCAACCTTACACTGGTTCTGAGAAAGTCACTGTGGCTGATGGCTCTTCTCTACCTATCCATCATACTGGTTCAGGTCTTTTACCTACTCCACATCATTCTTTCAAACTCAAAAGAGTGCTACATGTTCCTTCTCTTTCTTCTAATCTTCTTTCCGTTCAACAATTAGCCAAAGACAATAATTGTTCTATTACTTTTAATAATTCTGCCTTTTCTATTCAGGACAACACTACAAAAGCTACACTCCATAAAGGCTTCCATACGCATGGTCTTTATCATTTTCCTTTGCATTCTTCACCACAAGCATTTCACAGCACCACTACTTCTCCAGATTCATTCATGCTTTGGCATCAAAGGCTCGGCCATCCTTCAGCTTCCAAGTTTCAACATCTTCATAAGTTTTTGAATGTACCTTTAGGTTCAAATAAAACTTCATTTTCTTGTATTGATTGTTCTATGTCTATGAGTCATCGGTTGCCTTTCAAATTGTCTAATTCTCATGTAAATCAACCATCAGCTCTTATTCATGGTGAAGTTTGGGGTCCCTTTCACCCTGTTGGTTCTACTTCCATCTATAAATACTATGTGTTGTTTGTTGATGATTACTCTCGCTTTACTTGGCTTTATCCTTTGAGTTAAAAAAGTGAGGTTTACTCCAAGTTCTTGGAGTTTAAATCTTTTGTTGAAAAACAATTTGGATTTCCTCTCAAAATCTTTAGAACAGATGGTGGTGGAGAATTTATTAATCATCAAATGAAACATTTTATCAAAACAAATGGCATTTTGCATCAACAATCTTGCCCTCATACACCCTTTCAAAATGGTGTTGCTGAGAGGCAACACAGGCACATTACGGAAACTGCTATTGCTCTTCTCCATCAGTCTTCTTTACCACTCACCTACTAGTTTGATGCTATTGCCACTGTCACTTTTCTTATTAATAGGCTTCCTAGTGCTTCATTGTCTCATGCTTACCCTTTTCAACTTTTGTTTCACACTTCTCCGGATTATTCTTTGCTTAAAGTGTTTGGTTGCCTTTGCTATCATTGGCTTCGATTTTCTTCCACTCATAAGCTCCAACCTAAATCTAGCCCTTGTGTAATTTTGGGTTATCATCCATCCATTAAGGTTACCGGTGCTTCAATTTGCAAACTGGTCAAACTCTTATTTCTAGACATGTTGTTTTCCATGAAACAATTTTTCCCTTTTCTACTACACCTACTCAATCTACACTCTCTTCCTTTTTTTGGTCTTCTTCTCCTAAGTCTGTTCCTCCACAGCCTCGACATCTCATGCCTCATTCACAGTCTCCTCTACTGCCATCATAGCCTCTGCCTACACCTTTATCACCTTCCCAGCCTAATCAATTGTCCACACAGCCTGTTCAGTTATCTCAGTTGCCTCAATAGTTCCAGCAGCCTAGACTGCCACAACAATCTTCACTGCTTCCGCAGTCTCACCATACACAGCCGCTTTAGCAGTCTCAACATACATAGCTGCAGTCTCTACCGACTCAGCAGTCTCACCAGTCTCACCAGCCTCTTATTCCTATTAATTCTATTGCTATTCATTTACCTCTTCCTACTCCCTCTTCTACTTCTAACACTCATAGTATGCAAACCAGATCCAAGTCTAAACTTTCTTCTTCTCTTCCTTTTTCTTCTTGTTTTCTTACTTCTAGTCCTGCTTCCTCAACTGAACCTCTTTCTTACAAATCTGCTCTTACCTCTCCTGTTTGGTTTTAAGCCATGTTAGATGAATATTCTGCCTTGCAAATGCAGCACATTTGGTCTTTGGTTCCTTTTCCACCAAATAAACAAGCCATTGGGTGTAAGTGGGTTTTTAAACTTAAGAAAAATTCTGATGGTACTGTGGCTCAGCATAGAACATGGCATTGATTTTCAGGACACTTTCAGTCATGTTGCCAAACAACCCACTATACGCATTCTTTTGTGTTTGGCTTTGCACTCTAACTGGTCTTTAAAGCAATTGGACATCTCCAATGCATTTCTCCATGGTCGTTTGGAAGAGGAGGTCTATATGGTTTAACCTCCCGGCTTTGTTGATCCTTCTCACCCACAGTTGGTCAGTAAACTTCATAAGGCTTTGTATGGCCTCAAACAGGCACCTCGGGCTTGGTATTCCATATTTTCTTCCTTTCTTATCTCTCAAGGTTTTGTCATGAGTCAATGTGACCACTCCCTGTTTGTTCACAAAACTTCTACCACTATTACCTACTTGCTCATTTATGTCGATGACATACTTCTCACTGGAAATGACTCCGTTTATATTCAATCCTTGTTAACACATATGCACAAGGCTTTCTCCATGAAAGAGTTGGGTTCCTTTTCCTATTTTCTGGGCATTTTCGTTACTTCTTCTTCCCTGGGTTTCTTTCTTTCCCAGCATATATATGCTTCTGAACTGTTGGTAAAGGCTGGTCTGGTGGATTATAAACCTTGTGCCACCCCGGTCTCTAGCAAGTCTTCTTCTTCTGCATCTGATGTTCTTCCTTGCTCTAATCCCTTTCTTTATCGCAGTATTGTTGACAGTCTTCAATATTTGACTATTACCCGCCCTGAATTAGCCTATGCTATGAATCAAGCTTGCCAATTTATGCATTCTCCTTCTAATGCCAATTTTTCTGCTGTCAAGCAGATTCTCCGCTATGTTAAGGGTACCTTGTCTCATGGTCTCACCTTTTCTCCTAGCTCATTTCAGTTGCAGGCTTTCACAGCTTTAAATTGGGCTGGTGATCCTTTAGATCGGCGTTCTACTTTCAACTATTGCATTTTTCTTGGGTCAAATCTCATCTCCTGGTCCTCTAAAAAGAAGGCTATTGTGTCCCATTCGTCCACTGAAGCTGAATATCGGGCTTTGGCTCATACTGCTGCTGAGGTCACTTGGTTGCAAATGCTCTTAGCTGAGTTTGCCATTTCTCTTCCCTCTCCTCCTATCATTTGGTGTGATAATCAATCTGCTCTTTCCCTTGCTGCCAATCCAGTTTTCCATAGTCGATCCAAACACACTGAGGTCGATTGCCATTTTGTGCGAGAAAAGGTTGCTGCCTATTAGTTAGTTCTTCGCTATATTTCTACTTTGGATCAAATTGCAGATGTGTTCACCAAACCTCTTTCCACTACCAGATTTCAATTTCTCACCTCCAAGCTTTTGGTGTCTCCTCCACCCATTCGCTTGCGGGGGGATGATAGGATATCACACAAATCAGAGCAACCAAAGCAGAGCGAGCCACAGCACAATCAGTCCACTACAAGCAGTGCCAGCTCATCCAGTGTAACAGAATAATAACTGTATTGGTTAGTGGTTGTAACTAGCTGTAGTTAGAGTATGTTGAGTTTGGAATTAGTTAGAACTAGAGTTAGATTAGATGGTTTTGAATGTATATAAATATCAATGTAATCTGTTATTGTAAAAGATATGATGGAAGTATAATATAGAAAATTCATTTCCTTCTCTGAAATTTATCACATCTCACCCACCACTATCTCACCAGCCACTTCACTGCCGGCCATCGCCTCCCATGCCCAAAGTTCAACCATACATAGTATTTCCTTTCACTTTCCCCACTCCTTTCAGTCCCTAACCTTCCCATTTCGTCAGCTATAATGACTGCAGTTAAATTCTTCTTAACCAGAAAGCATTATCATATTGGTTAACTTCCTGCCAGTCTCTATGCTTCCAGGAACTCTGCAATCTCGTCAGACAAAACAAAGACAACCAAAAAAAGGGGACAAAACAAAACAAAACAAAAATTAAACTCAATTAATGTGTGATTTATTTTATTTACTTATTAATTTACAATCTTCCCAATTTAATTATGTTCAGTTACGGGCATTATAAAGTAGTATTTAATCATGATGTTATATCAGCATATCATCAGACTTTATTACCGATCACATTTTACATGTATAAGCAAAAGAAGAATATATATATATATATATAAGTTATCAGTTAGCCTCATATTTTGAGATTGAAATCCTGTTAATCAACACACTTGATTCATCCTATTGTTATTCCCATTCAAGATTTGTGTCTGAAAGGTCGTACATGGATCTATTAGTAGTTTTAACCACAAATGCCATCTAATATCCAAAGGTGATAAGAATAAACTTAATTAGAAGAATGACAAAAACTAGACAGAGGTGAATGTGGATTGCAGAGGTGACGGCGACCGGTGATGATTGTAATGCAGGTGACGGCGACCGGCGATGATCACGATGGAGGTGGCGGTAGTGCGAGGGGTTGTACGGGAATGGCTGAGAGGCTAAGGATGGGCGGTGGTTTATGTCGTCATTGCTGCCGTCGCCGGTAGTTGGTGTAGTTAGGATTAAGGTTTTTTGGAATGAGAAATGATGGAAGGAGAGGGTTTGTATAAAGAATGTGAGGGTATATTTGGAATGTGAAGTGTGTGGACTAAGATAAAGAAGTAAAAATCAAATTATTAAATGCATAGATTGAGAAAAGATGTAAACAGACATAATTTGGTGTATGGAAGTAGAATTTCCTACGAAAAGGAGTGAGAAGCAGCTAGGGTTTGGATTTTTTAACTAGTTTAGGGATTGTTTGGGCTTCTCCACTTTTGAAGTCTTGCAAACTGGTAACAAGGCTATTTTCGAAAGGGGAAATTAGGGTGTGCAAGGAATCCGAATAGAATCGAGGCTCCACGGTCGGCTTTGTCACTTCGGACGGTCGGCAATGGATTCATATTCTATAAATTTGTTATCTAACGGCCGATCAATGAATTGATCTAAAAATAATTATCGAAACCGAATCGACCGAGATATATATTATATTATATATATTCAAATAGATAGTAGTCCACCTTTTCATATAATATTTTTATATTTACCTTGGAAATACAAGTCTGTCATCTCTCTTTATCACTTTGAGTTTGATACAGAGAGTAACTCAATTTCAACCTTATCATAGAGTTTGAGATAGACTGTCCTATTTTCTTAGGCTCTGTTTGGTGGTACTCTGGAACGTTAGTTCCAGAGCTTGATTTGAGCTTAGTATTTGTTTAAGATTTTCAAAATTTAATTTCACACTCACTTTTGAAAACGCGGTTAAAGGCGGGAGAATTTATGCTGACCAGTCGTTCGGCCAGTTGATCGGAACAATGTAATTTTATTTATTTTTTATTTTTTATTTTTTTTTGAAATTGACACATGTTAATTTTTATATATTCAATAAAAAATATTTTTCGAATTTTTTAAAAAATTTTATAAACTTTAATAGAATTTTGAGTTGTGTTTTTGGTTATGAGTTGTAAGTTTTTGTATCAAATATCATATGTCACATCAAAAATTTCCCACTCAATTCAAAACTCTTTTCAAAACTCATTCACTAAACAAATTTTTCCCACTCAAATCATAATTCCAAAACTCACAAACTCAAAATACAACTATTTTCTCAAATCATATTTAGAAAACTCTACCAGATGCAACCCTCTTTTTTCCATAGCTGTTCAAAGTTCTCTCTCTCTCTCTCTCTCTCTCTCTCTCTCTTTCTCTCTCTCTCTCTCTCTCTCCTAAACCCTAAGAAATTTCTCAGAAAACTAATCTTCAATCTCGATCTTATCTCTCTTCTTCATATCTTCTCTCCCCTCTCTCTCTCTCTCTCTCTCTCTCTCTCTCTCTCACACACACACACACATACACACACACACACACAAACAATTTCTCAAAAAACAAAGCAACTCTCATCTCTCTCACTCATCTGTTTCTCACTATTTTAACTCCCATCATCGATCTTTAAATTCCTCTTTAATGGTGGTGGTAATGGAGAAGTGTTGGGAACAAGGGTGTGAAGATGTTGGGCGATGGCGGTCGCGGTGGTAGCGACTGGTGGTTGGCGACTGTTGCTGAAATGAGCAAAGACCGTGGTGTTGATAGAGCGACAAGCAACGACGAGAAAAGAGTGGTGAGTTTCTTCTCTCCCCTTTTTCCCCCAATTTTCACTTCCCTCTTTCTTACACAGATTTGTAAGTATACATATGTATATATATATATTATATGAGTTTATTTGTTGATTTGAAATTTGATTTCGTTTTTGGACAGATTTTTTCCACACTTGATCAGATTCTCGAAATCACTCGAACTGACCGCTAAACTGTGTTCTTTGGTTCGGTCGATTTCGAACTTCACAACGGTCGGCAATGGATAACAGATTTTCTCACTCGATGCTGTCGGTTCGGCTGACGAGCTATAGGTAAACCCGAGTTGAACCGACCCGTGCACACCCCTAGGGGAAATGCTATGCGCTCTAAATAATTTATTAAATCTTTTTATATGGGTGTGAGATTCACAAAAATTTATGTGTAGATTTTACACTTATATGAGATATTTAATAAAATATTTGGTAAATTATTTGGAGTTCCTAGCATTACTCTTTAGAAAGATTGTTTTTAACTAATTTTGAGATATATCAGCTCTATACTTTTTTTATACGTTTAAAAAAAAGTCCAAAAAAATTAATTTTTAACCAAATTTTCAAAACAATCGAATATGATAAAAAATAAAATAAAAAATGTGCTACAATAGGAAAGGTCAAACAACCTTTTAATTTGGTTGTATTTTCATTTCTGCAAAACCTTTTTTTTTTTTAATTCTATTCATCGTAGCTATAGAATAAATACATATATATATATATATATATATATATGTATTTCTCATATCATATGTATATTTAGTTATGATATTTTTTTTAATTATGATATTATTTTTAAATTTTAATTATGATTTTTATGTATTTGGTTCAGAATTTTTTTTTTTAATTATAACTCAAAAAATATAAAATTATGTCATTTTCAATAAGGTGCATAGCCTTTCCTATGTATTTAAATTTTTCCTAACAATGACAAATAAAGAAAAATCTATTTTATATTTATTTTTTTATTATTTTTAATTGTAAATCCAAAATTTATATAATCTTTAGAAATTATGGAGGTCTTTTTATCTCTCTTTCATATTTTATTAAATTGTCAATTTTATTACATTTTCATCATCATTAAAGAGTGTTTGGGAAAATTATTTTTTCTAAAATAGTCAATAAAGACAAAATAAGCTAAAATAATTAATAATAGCCAAATCACAATTATTTCATTTTTTCTTTGATAGCCATCAAATCAATTATAAGAAGAAGTCAACTATTAATAAGCCAGTCATGTCTTAAATGTTCGTGGTGTTTTTTTTCCTCCTAAAATTTGCATCTTCCAATGGTACTTGGGATGAGTTCATCTTTAAGGGCATGTTTGTTTTCAGAAGTAGAATGGCAAGGATTGATAAAAGGGGGATTGATAGTGAGGTGATTAATAAAATTGTATTTGTTTTTATGATAGTTGTTAGTGTGAGAATTGTTAAATTATTTTTATATAAAATAATAAAACAAATAAAATTATGATTTTTACATAACAAAAAATACAAAAACATTAGACATTAATGTTCAAAAAAAATGTCCAACATGTAGTAAAAACAAAAAAAACAAAAATATTGTCTGGTAACACTCTAAGCCAAACAAACTATTTTCTAATACCATCTTCTCGCCTAGACTATCAATCCCCTCGCCCAAAGCCTTTCATAGGGGATCGAATTGCAACGGGTAACCACATATTCCAAAAATAAGTGTAAAGCTCGCTCGTTTTGTACTTCATTTTTTATTGCGGGTCTTCAAATAAAATCTATAATTTTTCTAAATTGAATTTACAAAGCATGGATATGTCCGGAATAATCTAAATAGCTAGAAATGACTATTGGATTGTTGTAATTGGAATTCAGATGGCTTAGATTTAGTCAAAAATAATCTGATGGTTCAAATCTGTTGAGATTTGTGCTCTACAATGCCGTAGATAATTTCTCCTGGATCAGTCAGTGTGTGTTAGCATGATGTCAAAGGCCGGTTTTGGCGGCTTGACTCTGAGGCTCGACTTGGTGGCTCAACTCGGTGGCTCGGTTATAACTCTGCCCGCAATGCACTGAATAATTTCTTTTGTTTGCTGGTTCATCTCCTCCAGCAGCGTGTAGTTTTTGTCGGTAAACTTTGACTAGCTCGTACAGCTTCGTTTTAGCTCCAATTTGCTTAATTTTTTCTTTGTTGAAATTTTCTCAACGAAAACTTCAATCTGGTATACTCAAAAATGAATTTTGAGAACTTTGATTTCTAGACAAATTTTGGACTTTGCTCTGTTCTTCAATTTTCTGATAAATTCAGGCTCTTCTAGCTCTGATACCACTAATGAGACATAAAAATGGGATCCCAATGATGTATTTTAAGAATATAATTTGAAAAACACACTCAATTTTATTTATGAATTTTGGATACAAATAGTATCTCTAATTCTCCTCATGGAATATTTTATTTCCCCATCTCATGATCTTGCCCATTTTCATCAACATCAATACAATCAATCTATTTATAGGCCTAAGCCCAAGTATGAACACCTGATGGCTATAAGCTGGGTACAGCTTAATTTCCATGTTTTTCTCATTTTCTTTATGGTGGAGGTTTTGACAGTCAACAATGGTGGGCTTTCTTGAAGTTTCTCCTACTTCTTTCAATCTTCATTGTGACACCCCAAAAGTCGAGAACATTAGATAATATATTAACCATTAAATACAGGGTTTATCTAAGGTTACAAGAGTAGGAAACGTTACTAATGAGTTCTTTCGATAATAACCAAGTAAGATCTCAAGAAGGTCAGAGGAGTCAAAATACCCTCCCTTCAAAGTCCAACCACCTTAGATAGCAAAGCTACCTTTTTGACAGATCTTGACAAGGTATTAACACAAGGCCTACATGAGTTGACGGAGTATAAGGATAGGTTACAAATGTTATATATATACAAATTACAAAATCATGTCTTAAATATAACATGGGATCTATCACTTACAATCTCAAAACACGTTTAAAAACTAGTTTCTAATCTTCCTAAGGTAGCCGTACATCCTCAACTGCTTCAACTTTGCCTTCGATCGGCTAATAGTCTTCAATACCTGGCATGAAACGCCATGAGCTTTGAATGCCCAGTAAACGCACACACACTCCGTCCCTTTTTTCCAATCCAATACACCATCACATTTATAGCAAACAAGTAGTGAAGTATGATATTCAAGTCAATAACAGCAATTTCAATAATAGAGGAAAGGAACATGTCATTCAAATAGATAACAAAGGTTATAATGTTAGTGGTTAGTATTCTAGAAATCCCCAAAGAGATTTCATCCTCCCAATCACAAGAATTGGACACCGGACTATTCGAAACCCCCCCCCCCCTTTTGTTGCTTTGTTGCAGAACTAACCTCGGATACCTACCAACGGTTATATGTCGCGTAACGCCAACCGTAGGGCCTCAAAAGGGATAGCAAAAAGAAAAAGGTTTTATCTCCTGAATCCAACCTTATCCTTCCAAAAAAAGTTTTATCCTCATGAATGTCACATCCAGACCTAACCTTATCTCACCAATCAAACCATCGCAAAGAGTCCGAATACGTTCGTTCCATTCTAGGGTTTACGCGACAACTGCTTGGGCAAGACTTAACCTCCAATTAGAGAGCACATCCCATCAATCCATACATAACACATTATCATCTCTTCATTATTCAAGTGATCAAAAACTCAATACCATCTCAATTAAGTTTTCTGTTTGGATCAATGTTTTAAGTCAAGTTAGAACAATCTCAACAAGATAGTAATATCTACATAAGCATGAGCATCATTAAAATGAAAAAAATAAGGAATATAACCATAACACATGAAATACCATACCAAGACATGATCACAAACTAATAAGCATATTCATGTACACAAGAGCATGAAACACCCATGCAAAACTAAATTTCCAGATTCAATAGCATTTAAAGATTAAAATCAAAACGGCTATTTCAGAGTTTTTTTTTCCCGAACTCAGCCTTCCTATGGTTTGTAGAGAATTTAACCTAGTTTTCATAACATGTTTCAGAAATGGAATAGATTTTCTAGATTTTTAGTTAGTTAAGAAATGCTCCAGCGTTGTCCAGATTCGTCGATGGTTACGAAAATTGGTGTTTCTCACAAATCGCTCACTCGTTTTCAATGAAACCAATTTTAGTTGAAAGATAACTCCTTAAGAAAGATTTTTACATAAAATGGAGGTCCAGAGATTTTTCTACATTTTTCTAGAAAATTTTGAAAGTTGGATGAAAATGGAGGCCCATTGAAGCTAACTAATACAATACTACATTCCTACAGATGGGTTACAGTTCTATGACATTCCTCTCCATTTCAAGAACTCCACAAATGGTAGTTTCTTATCTTCCTCTACTACTTTTATAGTTGAGATTGTACCAAAGCACACAGATATTGGTAGCAATGGAATTGTTTTTGTTGTTTCACTTTCCAACGATTTCCAGAAATCTCTACCTGATAAATATCTTGGGCTCTTGAATGATATCAACATAGGGAATAGTTTAAACCATAGTATTGTTGTCAAGCTAGACAACTTTCAAGACATAGATGACAATCATGTTCGCGTCAATATTAACAACTTGGAATCAATCATATCTGCTCGTACAGGTTACTTTCCTACTGGTAAAAATGGTACTATCAAATATTTAAACCTCAAAAGAGGTAACCCAATGCAGGTTTGGATGGAATATAATGGAGTAAACAAGCAATTTAATGTTACTCTTTATCCAATTGATGTACCCATGCCTGACCTCTCACTTTTATCAGTGACATTAGATCCTTCACTAGTCATGCTTGACCGAATGTATGTAGGCTTTTCAATCTCTGGAGGCATATTTACCGCATCTTATTACATACTAGGTTGGAGTTTTAAGATGAATGGTCAAGTTAAGCTGATTGACATGTCTCGCCTTTACAAGATCACTCAGACTTAAACAGAGAAAGAAAACAAAAAGAGAATATTAGCATTGGCAATTGTGTTGCCCTTCATAGGATTTCTTATACTCCTAGTCCTGATCTCTGGTGCCCTTCTAATCTCAAGGGTGAAGGATTGGGAAGTCTAGTATAGCCCTTACAAATTCAATTAGGTAGATCTATCCATTGCCACAAAGGGATTTAAAGACACAGAAATTCTTGGTAAAGGAGTTTTCGGTAGAGTGTATCGAGATGTGCTACCAGTATCGAATATACAGGTTACAATCAAAAGAGTTGCCCATGATTCGAGACAAAGAATGAGGGAATTTGTAGTAGAAATTGCGACCATAGGTTGCCTACGCAACCCAAACTTAGTTCACCTCCTCGTCTATTCACGACGTAAGCAAGAATTCCTTGATAATCATGTGGTTTAATTTTGATGATATTTAAAATATTATTTGATAAATTATGATTATTTTAATTTACATATTTTACAATTATTTGTCACAAAATATGAAAATAGATTTCGGCTGCATCATATATTTTTATCGTGCAAGTATTGCGCATATTTGAATTTCGTGAAAGTTACTATGCATAAATATTAATATTACTATTCACGTTTGAAAATAATCAATTGATTACTATTCATTATTTGACAAATTTGATACACCCACTTGGTGGTGGGTTATCTTCATTAGAGTGTATCTAAAATTTCTACAACAACTACAAAAATTATAAAAGGTATATATTTTCAAATCTAATACAAATGTTATTTCAAGAGATTTTACTGTGCTTTTAAATATTTTAATAGAAAAGTTACTATGCAAGGCACTATGTACACTTTGATTTTACAAGAAATGTTTTGAAAAATTAGCCATTACTATTCATCAAAAGCAACCCTAGACCTATTATTTCAACCTTCGCCTGCAATTTTTGTGAAAGATAAAAAGCATGCCCGTGTTCCGCGTGAAGCGCCTCGTGATCAAAAGACTCAAACGAATAGTTTTTCTGCTATATAAGAAGTATTTTGGTTAGAGAAAAATATGAAATGAAGAAGAGAAAATTTTGTGATATTGAAATATTCTCAAATATTGTATTGTGCTTTATTGTGTTGTATTTTATGAGGGAAAATTTATTGAGAATTTTAGCAAAAATCATAAAAGGGTTTTCACACCATTCTTATTATTCTTGTAAAAGAGAGTTTTTGTGAGTGACTTTTTGGGATAAAATGTCTTGGTTAGGTGTGACCAGACACCAGAGTCGAAACTAGTCGGAGTGATTTGATTTGATTACTTGTTGTAAAAGGTTCACTATTACCTCTAAAGCTAGTGGAGAAATACCAGGGGAGGATAATTAGGAAGTGGACGTAGACCCGATGTGCCAAGCCACTATAAATTGCTGAATTTGTTTTCTCTTCCCTTTACTCATTTTATTTCATTACTCTATTTTATATTATTGAGCATATTTATTTTTATTATTTGGGTTAATATGTTTAATTTGGCAATTTATTTAAAAACCCAATTCACTCCACTCTTAGGTTGCCTACTTGAGATAACACTCATCTTGGTTTATGATTTCATGCCTAATGGAAGCCTTAACAAGTTTCTTGATGGCCAACCCAAGGGGATGCTAAAATTGGATGCAAAGATTTAAGATCATCAAAGGCGTAGCATCCGGCCTTATCTATTTACAACATTAACGGGTACAGGTTATCATTTATAGAAATATCAAAGCCAGCAATGTCTTGATCGACAGTGACTTCAACACAAGATTATAAGATTTTGGGCTTGCCAAATTATGTGACTAGGGAGCCAATCCTCAAACCTCTCACATGGCAGGTATTCTCGGCTATATTGCACCTGAGTTGGCCCGTACCGGAAAAACAAATACAAGCATTGAGTTTAGAGAATATTTAATTATTAACCAATTATTTTCTTGACACATCACTAAATTTAGAAAGTGAGTCTAATTTTTTGGCCTGAATAGTAATACTCTAACTTTTATCATAAAAAAAAGTAACATTTTCATTCCTATTTTTTTGGTGCAAACTATAACTTTTCCACATAACTTTTACCACAAAATATTGAAACTTTTCCCAAAAGGACTCTATTGTTACAGAGTGATGCCTTTCAAGTTGAAGAATACAGAAGCAACCTACCAACAGTTAGTGACCAAAATGTTTAAGCATCTGATTGGGAAGACAGTAGAAGTCTACATTGATGACATGGTCGTGAAGACCAAGGAGACTGGGAACCATCTAGCCGATTTAAAGGCAATTTTTGATATTCTAAGAACATATCGGCTCTGACTCAATGCTTCAAAATATGCATTTGGAGTCGGGTCTGGTAAGTTCCTGGGATACTTGGTCACCAGAAGAGGAATTGAGGCAAGCCCAGATCAAATCAAGGCCATTCTTGACTTAAAGAGCACGACGTCAGCCAAGTAGGTCCAGATTTTGACTAGCAAGGCTACAGCCCTAAACAAGTTCATTAGCCAAAATTCAGATAAGTGTAAACCTTTTTTTAGTTTGTTAAAGAAGGCCACAGATTTTTTGTGGACAGAAGAGTGTACTTGACAACAGCTCCAGTTCTATCAAATCCAATACCTGGAGAAGAATTGTTTCTATACTTGGCAATTTCAGAACATGCAGTAAGCGCGGTAGTAATCCAAAAAGAGGAAGGAGAACAAAAGGCAGTATACTATATAAGTAAAACCCTAACAAGTGCAGAAACCAGGTACCTGCCCTTGGAGAAATTGACATTCATTTGGCGTCGTCTGTGGGAACTTAAGGAGAATAAATGGCCAACGGCAGACAAGAAGAAAAGATTAGGGATGACATAAACAGCGAGAGTTGTGAACATGCAAATCCTAACGCCGGGAAGGAAAACCGTAATAAAGAAACATAGGATCTGAATCCTGGGGAGAAGGATGTCAGCAAAGAGGGAAATGTCTCGAAGAAAGTGGGCCAGGACGAGTATTACAACGAAAACGACCTTCAGATATGGAAGGATAGATACCTGAGGAGGGATGGGGAGATAAAAGGAATGGTAAACAAGTTGGCAGACCTACAATCGGTTGTCAACTTCATGATACATAACAATGTGATGCAACCACCATTCTCATTGCACGACACGCCAACACTAGCGGCCAAAACTAACGCCCATAAAGGGGAGCAGAAAATAATCCCAGCAGTCGCACAGCATGGCAAGGACAAAGAGCGCTCACATCGGCCTTCACGGGATGTTAGGCGAGTAGAGTCGGTGAGAGGTAAGTCGCAGAGGACTGCACAAACCAAGGAAACCTATGCCCAAGAACCTCAGCATATCCAAGGGAAGGGACTTTGCTTTAATATAGCAAGTGAAGAGAAGTCCAAAAGAACGCACAATGACGCCGAGAGCAGAAGGCAAAAAGGCTAAAATCTATTAATAACCGAGCTCCCGGCCGAACGAAGAAGGATCTATGGGACTACCTCCAGAGGAAACGACTTCACACTAAGGTAACATCCCCGTCAAGCCAAGAACGACATTCTGAGTGGAGTTGGATAGATTTGAGGCCCCAGAAAGATTCTATATACCGAGGCTCTAGGTTTATGACAGTAAGTCTGATCCGAACCTTCATGTCGGCTTATATTTAAATTCAATGGCTTTGTATAGCGGGAATTAGCAGTTGCTGTGCAAGATGTTCCCTTCATTCTTTGGGGAAATCACATCGGATTGGTTTCACAAGTTGTTGAAAGGAACTATGAAGAGTTTGGAAGGCCTAGCCGAGATGTTTATGGCCAAGTTTGTAACAAATCAGCTACAACCACTAAGGGTAGACTCCCTGTTGGCTTTGAACATTAGAGAGGGTGAAAACCTTAGGGCTTATGCCAAATGGTATTATGAGGTGTTCAACCGAATACCGGTATGCAACCAGGAGTTGGTAGTCGTATCTTTAAAAAACGGCTTAAAGGATGAATGCCCGCTTCAAAAGTCACTTACAAAGACTTTACTAAAGAGTATGGAAGAGCTCATGGCATGAATTGAGAAATACGCCAGAGTAGAGGAAGACACACATGGAGCAAATGCACCAAAGCAGGAAAAAAGAAACGGCTCGCCCAAGCGAGGCCGAGGTAATATAGGTTTCAATAGGCACGAAACAGGGTTGAGGGTTGCACAGACAATCACCACTATATTCAGAATCCCGATCTACAAAGTTCTAGAAAGGATCGGGAACCAACCATACTACAGAGCACTGAACAAGATCCCCGGTGAGTCTATAAGAAGGAGCCTTGGGAAGCATTGTTCTTACCATAATGAGGATGGGCACTTGACTCAGGGATGTATGTAGACGTCCCCGAACGTCCCGGGAGGGAAATCCCGATTTGTTCGTTTGGGCTCACTACAGTTCAAGACTCAACGTCACGGTCCTGTATCTAATCTCGCAGAGTGCAATGCAAGACCGATGAATCATCAAAGAGTCCAAATCCGGCAAATTGTTTTTGAAAACAGATTTTTTTTTTGAAAGAAGTGCCAAACATGGACTGCTTTGCCAGATACAAAGTCACCACCTAAATATTTTATTTTTGGAAAATTTAAGAAACCCTGACTCGTGCCTAAGGCCACGTGTCCGTCATCACCAAAGTTACCTCGACTTGGGAACTTGGGTACGATTGGGGATGGTCACTTCGTAAGCACCCCCGCTCGCCCGATCAAAGGTCGGCCTCTACTAACCATGATATCTAGTTTTGAAAACATTATGCGTTCTTATTCTGGTTATTAGTCTAGATTTACTATGTGATGCGCACAGCATACAAGTATAGACTGGATCGCCTGAATTGGAACAAAACATTTCATGTTTGTTTATTTTGAAAATGGTTTGATGGTCCTACCCGCAAGTAGGCTAGGACATGGATTTACCACCCTCGGGTGGGCTTAGAAAACATGATTTTGCCACTATCTAGTGAGCTTAAAACACACATTTGATGAATTGTTCCAATCCAAATAACCCAACCTTCACCCACAAGCATTCAGGCAGATATTCAATGCATTGTTCCAATTTAGATAACCCAACCTTCACCCACAGGTATTCAGGCAGTTATAACACATAAGCACGTAGCCTCATGGTAAGCATGCTATCATGACAGACACTCACACGCATGCAAGGATGCTAAAGCATAAAAACTTACCTAGTACTCCAAGCCAAAATAGAAACTAGTTAGTAATCAAATGCATGATCTTAGTTCATGTTAGTAATGGCTAATGCAACGCATACAGAATGCAATTAGGACAGGCTCGGCTAACCTAAAGATGGCATATGAAATGCAGCAGATAACATGTATTCAACTTGGAATTGAAATACCATACAGTTAGTATGATGCGCCAAACCCGGTGCACGCAATACAGATGAATGGATGCACGCATGCATAACATAAGGTATGCTAATTTAAATATGCCCTAATACTAACCATTGAAAGCAGGTAAGTAAAAGGGATAGAGAAGTGGGGGTTGGAAGACATACACACACTCACACACACTTATTACACAATTGCCCTCACTCGGAGGGTCCGAAAGAATAATACAGATCGAATAACGAACCAACTATCCTAGCTAATTAATTATTACAAAACTTCTAATTAATTAACAAATTAATTACAAAAATAGCCTAAATATGAAACTAAAAGAGACCGCCGCAGCTCTGCCTCGGAATGCGTGGATGATGCATGCTCGATTTGCCTTGCCCGGAAACCCGCTGCCATGCCATTGTTGCCTCTGTTTGCACTGTCCTATACCTCTGAGGACTGTGAAAACCCTGGAGATGCCTCTGAATTGCTCCCTGAGCATTGTGAGATGCCACCGACCAAGGCATAAGATCACCGGCCATTGATAAATGGTCATCGACAAATTGTTGAGCCATCGGCTAATTATTTTTGGTCAGTCGGCACTGTAGGTAGCAGGTCGGCCAAATCTTCCTGCAGAATCCTATTTTGACAGCAGCAGAGGACAGACAAGGCATGGCATGGAATTTTCAAGCAAATGTGTGCATGTCCACTCTCCCTATCATGTTATGGACTCAAGGGGGTGTGGACCTCGGTACTCGGGCCACCAATCATGCATTTTGATGCATGATGGCCAAAAGTACCAAGCTTGCAAGTCAATGTAAATGGATGCAACAAAAACACATGAGTGCTACATGCCCTATCATGTTGAGATCAAAGGCATCGGAGACCGAGGATTTAGACGTGTTTCGTCACTTTGAGTACAAACACATTTCATTCCTCATGCTTGGTTTGACACCCCAAACCAAGCAAAATGTAATGCATTTATCCAACGTGGCTCAAGTATGTACATGATGCTAAGGTGCAAAACATGCCAAATGCAATGTAACCTATCATGCAAGTGTGCAATGTGCCAAGCATGCAATGCTACAATGCAACCTAGATAGGCAACTAGGCAAAGTGATAAGCATGTAACAATGTACTAACTACAAGGATGCAACAATCATACAATGTAATGAGCATGCTACAAGATGCAAATGCATGATCCATGGATCTACACTAAGATGGAGGAACCTCAGCCACACCCCAAAACAGTGGGCAAAAGTACTAAAATGATGATGCCAATCATGCAAAATAAACATGCAAACCGATGAGTCTAAGGCTAAGGTATGAAAGGCAAGTTTCAAGAGCACTCACATGATGACAAACATGGATGCTTGACTAACATATTAAGCTTTGAAAATGTATTGAGGATGATGCCAAATCAACCATGTCATGCAAGTAAGGCATGCAACCATGACCAAAACTTGAAGCCAGCAAAGGGGTCCAAACCATAGCTATGTCAACTGAACCCCAAAGGACCAAAATGACTTAAAGCAGTCCTAAGGCACTCCAAAACAAGACTAAAGCATGCATAGATCATGGTCAAGACATGCTAAGAAATGGATGCAAAACAAAGGGGGATTTAGGGCCACAAAGAGGGCACTCTATTACAACTACCCCAACCACACATGGCATGGACTAACCAATGCAAAATCAGAGTTTTAACATACAAAATAAGCCCCCAAAACTCACTGATATGGCAGCCCAAAGACTGAACATGGTATCATACACAATGACCAACTCTTGAGACACAAAACTACAACACTTTCGAGCATTGAAAGAGAGCCAAATGCAAGTGCACAAGCATGGATTATATACTGAAATATGGTTTCCAATGATGCCAAATCATGAGAATAAGCTAAGTAAAGCATGCTAATGACCCACACACCCAAGGCTCACAAACCAAAATACAAAGGGGCTATACCAAACATGGCAAACATAATCAAATCAATACTCAACAGACCTCAAGCATGATGAAAGATGACCAAAAGTTTCACAAAGCTAGGCAAAAAAATACAAGCATGATGGTCTAATGGCAAGATGCATTTCTAGGCAAAATAGAGGAATACAAGGCAAGTATATTATGCATGCAAGGGGGCATTAATCCGACCAAAAACAGAGGTATATTATGACCAAATATCACCCAAAAACCTCTGAAATGGAGCCAAAAACAACTAAGCATGCATGCTACCCTTATGAGCCAAAAGCATGAACAAATGAGACACAAATAGAGAGGGGTGTCCCTCCCCTATGCAAGACCTCAAAACCTCTTCTTCACCACTGAAAATCCTCTAGATTTCAGTGGTGAGAAGGCCAATGCACAAAGGTTCCCAAAGCTCAACAACGAAAGCACAAAAAGGGCCAAACAAGGCCTAAGAGGGGGAGGTCGACCCCCAACACCAAAATGACCTTAATGAAGTATCTTAAACACAAAAAAATAGAACTTTTATATGTTATACACAAAGCTCAAAATAACATGCAAATGGGGTTAAAATCTAGTGCAAGAATGGGGAATATAAAGCAATAGTGTTACCCTTGGAGAACACTTCAAAAACAACAAGTCCAGCTTCCTTCTTCTGATCAAAACCAGCTCAAACCTCCAAGAACAAACTCTCAAGACCTCAATAACCCAAGTATGGTGTAATACTAGGTGCCTCAGTGCAAAACTAAGAACAAAACACCTATTTAAGCCCTCTAACACACACAAATGAAGAGAGAGAGGGAGATATAGAGAGAGAGAGAGAGAGTAATGTATATATGCTATATAACTCTGATTTTGCTGAACCTCCTCAAAGGAGGAGGGAGGCCTCCTTATATAGACAAGGTAAAGGCCTAAGCTTCCAAGAGAAGCTAACAAAAGGGGTCAAGGCTTCTCAAAGAAGCTAAGGCAAAGGGGCCAAGGCTTCTTTAGGAAGCTGAGACAGGTGTCCAAGCTTCTTGAGAAAGCTAAGACAAAGGTCCAAGCTTCCCCAAGAAGCTAGACCAAAAGGGTGCAAAGGGTGCAAATTCCTCCATACACGTGTATAGAGGACAGGTCCGTGCACTCCAGCTCGCACAGCTGGCATGTATAATGCCTGAAAAAGGCAAAAACGTGGTACCGGCCAGAAAAGGAGTCCATCGGCCAAATAAATGGTCGGCCGACCACACAAAGTGCCGACCGGCCATCACCAAAGGCCGGTGGCAAGGAGACACGGCCGGTGGCCTCAAGCCATGGCCGGTGAGGCGTGGGGATGGCCAACAAGCCATTCTCTACCTTCCAAAGCAAAAACCAACAAGTGTTTGGTCCAACCAAGCACAAGACAACCGAGTTGAGAGATCCTGAGGCGAGGGGCGTAGCCGAGACCTCCGGGAACTTAAAACGAACACAAACATGGATGATCACCGAGTGTTCAAACGATGACGTCCAAGTCTTGAGGACGGTCAAAAATAGAGTGTCTACAGTTGCCCCTCTTTGACAGAACTCGAAAGTCATAACAATGACGGGAGTGAGTGCCAAAGCCCAGGGACGACCCACATTTTTGACAAGGCTGAAGACTTAGACAAAGCATACAAGCTACAAGCAAAGATATGCACTCGAAGGCAGTGGCAAAATGCATGACAATGCACAAAGCTGAGCATAACTTATGATCATGTAAAGAAAGCTGTAACGAAGCATGTACATACAGTAAATGCAACAGTTTTAAGCAATCAAACACAAATCCAACTACATTACAATGCAGAAAGGATGTAAGAGAATTATGTAATTCTCGCTACGTTTCACGCGGAGAATATAATACCTGTACGGTTCATCTGGTCACGCCAGCTTCAAATGAACCGTTCATACAATATCGTGCCTGTAAGATAAAGAAAACTTAACAGGTACAATATTCTTAGCAACATGCATGACAATGCAAGTTAAGACTGCGTGACAACGCAAGTGTAGGAGTGCATAACAATGCGATCTGGGGTAGGCATAACAATGCTATAAACAAATGTAAGTGAAGAACACGTGACAACGTGCACAATGTGTGATGATGTAGACACATGTAAGTAAAGCATACACGACAACGCATACAATGTGTATAAAAAGGGGCTTGAACACATGTAAGCAAAGCATAACGTGACAACGCATGCAATGTGTATAAAAAGGAACTTAAACACATGTAAGTAAAGCACAACGCGACAACGCATGCAATGTGTATAAAAAGGGACTTGAACAAATGTAAGCAAAGCATAACGTGACAATGCATGCAATGTGTATAAAAGGAACTTGAACACATGTAAGTAAAGCATAACGCGACAACGCATGCAATGTGTATAAAAAGGGACTTGAACACATGTAAGCAAAGCATAACGTGACAATGCATGCAATGTGTATAAAAAGGAACTTGAACACATGTAAGTAAAGCATAACGTGACAACGCATGCAATGTGTATAAAAAGGAACTTGAACACATGTAAGTAAAGCATAACGCGACAACGCATGCAATGTGTATAAAAAAGGAACTTGAACACATGTAAGTAAAGCATAACGCGACAACGCATGCAATGTGTATAGAAGGAACTTGAACACATGTAAGTAAAGCATAACGTGACAACGCATGCAATGTGTATAAAAAAGGAATTGAACACATGTAAGTAAAGCATAACGTAACAACGCATGCAATGTGTATAAAAAGTAAGGTATGAACACATGTTCAGCATAAGTATAGTGAAGGCATGCTACTCGCATTCGTTGAGGTGCAACCAAATCGAGACGAGGCATTTGTTGAAAGCAAGACGCGTAGCGAGCGTGCTTATTACAGTGACATGCGGAACTCGCCAGATAAAAGGATACAAGAAAGGATACACTTTGCGCACACCAAGCATCACACACAGAAGACATGGCTCGAGGTCAACACGAAGACCAGTTAACATTCCAAAGCGCACTTTCTTGCACTATCTCAAGTAATGAAGGTGCCAAACCGTATAATTGACCCGAACAAAGGCGCGGGAGGTGCATCGATCACAAGAGGAGGCCACCAGTATTAATCTAGACACTCTGCTGCCCTGCTCTCCTTTTGCTTTACTTTCCTTTACTACTGTTAGTTTTAAGCACATTGCACTGCCTCAGGCAGGTTTTACTTTTTCAACACTGTGTATTTTTGCAAAGAAATGATGGAAATGAAACAGCTATTTTGTTCAAAAAGGTGTTACATTTGTACTTTCTACGCATCGCATCACGTGGCATCACATAACAATGTGAAGGAAATTGAACTTCGTTTGAAAATTAAGCACTTGCATCATAATAATCAAGTAGTGAACCGACTTACAACTCGATAAGCAAAACAAAGAAACTCGATAAGCTAACTAAGTGCAAGCACAACTCGATAAGCAAAGCAAAGACTTAAAGAGAGTGAAATACAACTCGATAAGCAAATATGCAACAACTCGGTAAGCCAATAGGCGTGACTCTGCAAAATCAATCACTAAAGACACTGGAAGTGGAACCAGTCACAAGTTTTCAGCATTTTCAGCAGATGGACAACTCTGTGGATAGGAGGGAAGGCCACTGGCCAAATAAAGAGGTCACCAGCCACAATAAATGGCCACCGGCCATTGTCACTAGCCGATCGGCCAAACATGGTGGTCGGTCGGCACTATTTATGGCCGGCCGGTCAAAAATGGCAAGAACCACCAGAATGTTGACACCTGTCCTCCACCCACCTTATCCTCTACAAAAGGCCTTAGCTTCGTAGTTTTTCTCAATTCAACATTGATTTGCTCCAAATGGAAGAGTTTCTTGCCCAGAATCTCATGGCTTGGATTGCCAACTTAGACGGCTCGAAAAAGCTAAATTTTCGGGGCTTCGACATAAATGCACTATTCACTCTGAGTCGTACCCTACTGCACTTTCCGTTCCTTCATGCCGTGGCGAGGTTTTGGAACCGGGTAACACATGTCTTTAGCTTTGGCGGGCAAGAGGTATGTCCTACCTTCGAGGATTTCCAAGCTTTGATGGAATCTGAGCGCAACGAAGAAGTCTTGCCTCAGCTTCGTTTCGGCCACGCCCAAGCCTTAGGGCGAATGTGTGGGCTCACGATGCATGATGCTCGCTCTTTGATTTGTGACAGAATGCTGGATGTTTCGAGTTTGATTTGTCGATTTTCTGATGCCGGTGATCGCGGCGACCATCATTGGCAGGGCTTTCGGCGACACGCCCTCTGTTTGTGCATACTATCTTACTTTTTGCTTGCCTCAGGCTCCAGAGGGTCTAGTGTCCGGTTGATTGAGGTTGCCCAAGGCTTAAAAGAGGGCAAGAGTTGTATTGCCATGACTCTGGCTGAGACGTTGATGGGCTTGGACGCCTTTTATCATCGAGAGATGACCAGATTTGTAGGGAGTTCGCTACTGCTGCAGGTAATGTTTCCCACCCAATCTCACATATGTATTTGCTCACATCACTCGGCCCTCAAGCTCGATTTTTCTCACAAAACCCTTTTCTCACTTTTCTCTTAACGTACATCTCTCTATTCTTTATTCTCTCATTTTTCATCCCTTCCCAGGTGTGGTTGATGGATAAGTTGCGGGTTGTGGACTCTTGCCTAGCATACTCAGCTCGCGGCTACTTCTTCCGACGTCGTCTAGTCGATGCCCTTGATAAGGGATGGTGGTTCGATTGGATGTGCAGCTTGTCTGCGGACCGCATTGCTTGGCGGTGCCCTTGGCTCAACCTACTGGCAATGAGTTACAGCATGTCCCAACAGACCAGGATTCAGTTGATTGGCTTGGCGCACTGCGTATTCTACTTTCCTTTTCGGTTCCAGTGCCAGTTCGGCCATGACCAGATTTGCCCGCCAAAGGGAATAGAGTACCCAGCTGCATTCCCAATCCGAGGTACGCAGCTTGCTCGGTACGCCACAGCGTGGAGGACTAGAGAACTCCTGGCCCCCGCTCCTACTTTTAATTGCACTTTGTCTGATGAGTGCATAGATTGGCTCAATGAAGAGGCACAGATTGGGCCCGGCTTGACATCAGAGGCTTCGACCAGCTCTGGAAGGGGGCACAGGAACACTTGACTTATCTATGCCCCGTATTTATTGCTTTATTAGTACTTTCAAGTTTCTTTATGAATGTAATGAAAAGCAACTTCAATTTGTATGCAAGAGCAGGAGAACTCTGTGTTGAAATCAATGAAATTGAAGGTTGTGGGTACTGAAAATTTTTTGCTTTGGTCCAAAAATGGTCTAAGTTGTAAAAAGATTAATTTGAACAAAGTCAACTTTTATCAAAACTTTTCAAAACCATTTTCGATATGGATTAGAACTGGACATGCCTGAGATCTGTCACTGAGATGCACAACCCCAGATCCCAGCAACTGGAAAGTTGCCCCTAGTCTGAATAGCACTGTACCGGAGATCACAAACGAACTCTTGAATGCTGAATAGACAAAGATGACCGAGATGATCAAATGGACAAAGTTGATCGGGGAAAAGTTTATGGCTGAACTTCAGGATGAAGTTGCCTACGTATCCCAAAGATGGGAATCAAGCCTTACGTAGTTCAGGCTTGGCTTCACTCGAATATTTTCACTCTCCTTTTGCACTCTAACTTTTGCCAAGGCTGCCCTTTGCGGGTTTTCAACCTTGCGAGCTCAGTTTTTATAATTTCAAATTTTCTATGCTCTAACTTTTGCCTAGGTCACCCTTTTGGGTTTTCAGCCTAGCCAGCCTCTCAGGGGTAATATTTCTTCAACTTGTCCATATTAATCGGCTGTGAAAACTCTAGGCCATCTAGGTCCATCAGAACCACAGCTCCACCTGACCATATAGATTTGATGATGTAGGGACCGGTCCAATTGGGTCTGAACTTGCCCTTTGGGTCGTGGATGTGAGCTCGGTTGTCCTTGAGAACCAAATCCCCTTCTTTCAAATTTCGGGATTTAACTTTCTTGTTGAAAGCCCTGGCAATTCTACGCTGATAACCTTGAACATGGTACCGTGCTTTCAGTCTTCTTTCATCAAAGAGCATGAGTTCCTCAAATATGCTCTGCTGCCAATCTGCTTCGGCTATCTGACACTCAGCCAGTACTCGCAAAGACGGAACCCCAATTTCAATAGGTAGAATGGCCTTCATCCCATAAACTAATGAATACGAGGTCGCCCCAGTAGAAGTTCTAATCGAAGTCCGGTAGGTTTCCACCATCTTCTGTACAATCTCAGTGTAATACCCCTGTCTCGTAATATGTTAATTGGTCCTTAATAAGATGTGATTATGTGTTTGTTATGGTTTTGTATGCCATTATGTGAAAATATGTGGTTTTGAATTTCTATCTGTTCACCGTAGGAATATCTGTTTGATTTTACCACTTCGGAAATTAAATTGGAGGCCTTATCGGCCACAGAACCCGAAATTGATTACGCCATTGTGGTCGGCATAATTTTTAGAGCCTACGGTGAAATTTAATTAGAAATTGATTCGGGTCAGATTAAGTTGATTAAATTGATAATTTAGTGCCCAATTGTTTATTATTATTATTTTGGAATAGTGGGGTTTGATGTAAAAGGGCACTACACCCTCAATTCCTTCCCTTATGTGGCTTTGGCTGATTAAACTCTCTAGAGAGAGTGAGAGACCCGAAATTGAGAGAGAAAGGGGGAAATCATCTAAAGTTTGCTCTTGAAGCTTTGGAGTCTTGAAGGCTAGCTCAAGAATTAACCATAGATTGTGAGGATCAAGCTCCTAGGTGAGTGATTCTTGGATTATAATTGTAATTTTGTGCATGTCCAAGCTATCTTGATGATCAAGAACAAGATTGTAATGAAGTTGAGTTGTGTTGTTGAATTGAAGCTTAATATGTGCATGCATGTAAGAAATACTTCGAAATTTGCATGTTTGAGCACAAATGTGTATAACCCATGTGAAATATTAAAGGAAACTCATGTCTTGGTCACCATTTGTGTTATCTAAGTTGAGAATATGGCTAATCCATCACATGCATGTACAAATTGAGAAGATATGAGCTTTGAATGCATGAAATGGTTACATTGGTAATGAGTTGGTGGAAAATGAGCCATGCATGTAAATAAATTATGAAATTGAGCTTCAATATGTTGTAATTCTATGTTTGTACCATGTTAATACATGATTATGTGAAGTTTGGGCCGAAATCATGCATTTAGAGCCTTTGAATGTCGAGATGAAGCTCAAGAACTCAATCTGGAAAACCCAGATTTTTTATGTCCAGGCCGTTTTGACATGAATGAGTAGGCCGAAGGCCGTTTTGATAGAAATGAATGGGCCGAAGGCCGTTTTGACATAGATGAATGGGCCGAAGGCCGTTTTGACATAGATGAATGGGCCGAAGGCCGTTTTGACATAGATGAATGGGCCGAAGGCCGTTTTGACATAGATGAATGGGCCGAAGGCCGTTTTGACATAGATGAATGGGCCGAAGGCCGTTTTGACATAGATGAATGGGCCGAAGGCCGTTTTGACATAGATGAATGGGCCGAAGGCCGTTTTGACATAGATGAATGGGCCGAAGGCCGTTTTGACATAGATGAATGGGCCGAAGGCCGTTTTGACATAGATGAATGGGCCGAAGGCCGTTTTGACATAGATGAATGGGCCGAAGGCCGTTTTGACATAGATGAATGGGCCGAAGGCCGTTTTGACATAGATGAATGGGCCGAAGGCCGTTTTGACATAGATGAATGGGCCGAAGGCCGTTTTGACATAGATGAATGGGCCGAAGGCCGTTTTGACATAGATGAATGGGCCGAAGGCCGTTTTGACATAGATGAATGGGCCGAAGGCCGTTTTGACATAGATGAATGGGCCGAAGGCCGTTTTGACATAGATGAATGGGCCGAAGGCCGTTTTGACATAGATGAATGGGCCGAAGGCCGTTTTGACATAGATGAATGGGCCGAAGGCCGTTTTGACATAGATGAATGGGCCGAAGGCCGTTTTGACATAGATGAATGGGCCGAAGGCCGTTTTGACATAGATGAATGGGCCGAAGGCCGTTTTGACATAGATGAATGGGCCGAAGGCCGTTTTGACATAGATGAATGGGCCGAAGGCCGTTTTGACATAGATGAATGGGCCGAAGGCCGTTTTGACATAGATGAATGGGCCGAAGGCCGTTTTGACATAGATGAATGGGCCGAAGGCCGTTTTGACATAGATGAATGGGCCGAAGGCCGTTTTGACATGAATGGAAATCTGAGTGGGCCAAAGGCCAGAATGGTTGGAACTACAGTCACTTGATTTGAATTTCGTATACTTATATATCTGTTAAGTAGAAATAGGAATTGGGCCTAAGGCCGTTTGGAACCTGTTGTTCTACATTGTTTACGTAATTTCTGTATTTGATATTATTCACTGGGCTATCGCTCACGCTCATTCATGTGTTTGTAGGTGAGCCCGGAGAAGTCCAAACCCAGCCCCAGTGAAGTCTGTGAGGAACAACAGAGGTTTTTGGAGAGTCAGCCCTTGCGTCTCACGCACGAGACCCGTCTTCGCCCTTCCGTTATGTATTTATATCTTGTCATGGTGGCGAAGTTTTTGATTATGTCTGTATATAGTTTCATGGGTTGACTTAGTTGGACGATCCTGTCTGTATAGAATTTTATGCTACTACATTTCTGACGTGAGTTATTAACATGAGTTTGTATGGAATGTTATGATGTGCATATAAGCACAGCTCTATGGACAAAGTTTGAAATTTTTGCTTCCCTTTTGGCCCCTTTACTCTGATGTGTTAAGTCTGTTTTGGTCTGAGGCCGTAGGTAATCTTAGGATTACTGGCCGGTTACGTCCTTAACCCATGGGGGCGGGTTCGGGTCGTGACACTCAGGATTGATTCCAGGCATGTCTTCATAGGACCACGCGAAAACATCTTTGAAATCTTTTAATAAAGCGACTAAGCGCTCGCGTTCCTCCGAAGACAGCGTGGACCTGATCTAGACCAGCCGCGGGTCCTTCTCAGTACCAACATTCACAGTAGTGATTTCATCAACTAAAGGTTTAATAAATCTTTCCTGCTCTTGTTCAATTAAGCATTGCAAAACCGGAGGAATTTCTTCCTCGTCGTTTTCATCAGAATTTTGGAAGTCTGAGTTAATGCAATAAATCAAGGGCACAGAAAAGTACTCAGAAACCACATCCACATCATTCTCATTAAGCACATCCAAACCGTCCAATTCTTCTGTTACAACAGACTCAAAAGAAAAAGAAAATGATGACCTAGATAGGAGGACTGTGGCATCCGGGTTATCATTCTCAAGATTACCCGACTCGGACTCAGTCGAGCTGGAACCTGATTTCGACGCACAAAACTCGGTGGAATCAGATTCCGGCTCACTACCTGACTCGGTGCTGCTTGACAAAAATCCCTTTTCATAATGCCAAATGAGAAAGGGTGTGATGGATGCATCCAAAATGTTTGCTGGTAGGCTCGCGGCCGTTTCATTCCCGATCATGGACACCGAGAAGTTATCCCTCAAGCACTTCTGTTCGATTGGAGGATCTAAAAGTAAACATGCCAGCGCTACCCCCATTTCACTTTCGACGTCCTCAAACTCCACTTTCTTGTTCTGCTTAACCCCAACTGTTGGGTCTCTCTGCTCTTCGGCAACATCATTCTCGGATAATTGTAGGTCAAAAAAGATCTCAAAACCTAGCACGCGCTTCCTCTCCGTATTCAGCCACGGCTCTGGGAAGCCATAAGACGGAAAATCCTCCCCCTCCCGGACGAAGCGTCCGTTTAGGGTACCCTGGATGGGCCAGTGCATTAGCTCAAAAGGCTTCCCTGCCTGCTTCGCTCTGGCTCTCCCAGCCATCTCCTTGCCTTTTCTTATCCAATCCTCTGGTGGGCAGATAACCCAAACCAAAAGTATGCGGGTTATGTGGCACTTCGGCCAATGTTGCGACGCCCTTCCGGCCGCTCTTTCCCAATCCCATCCCGGGGATGTGTTGGAGCTTGTTCATGAGGTACACTGATTGAGCACTGGCATACAACCCCTCATTAATAGCCAAAATGTTCTGTACAACCTGGGCATCGGCAAGGGTAAAACCCGACATGAGCACATCCTCCATACCGTGCTCAATTTCCAAAATTAGCGTAGATACTTCTGGTGGTGGATGGATCGACAAATTTCCAAAAACAATGGCTACTCCCTTCCCATGAGGGTATTTCACCATCTGATGCAAGGTGGACGAAACTACCTTTACCTGGTGCAGCCATGGCCGTCCCAAGAATAGATTGAAAGTGGCGGGAACCTCTAGGACGTGAAAGTCTATCTCATGCTGTCCCGGGCCAAGCTTGGTCTGAGTTTTCACTGTTCCCATTACTTCTCTGCTCGTGTTGTCATATGCCCGAATCACCTAGGCTGTCGGCACAAATTCTGCAGTTTTTAAACCGATTGCATATGCAGTTCTTGCCGGGCACACATTGATGGCGGACCCTATGTCGACAAGTACCACAGGTATCCATTTGTTTCTACACTCCACAGAGATGTAGAGTGGCTTGTTATGGTTCGCACCCTCAGGTGGCAGTTCTTTGTCAGAGAAAGTCAACATCGGGGTAGCTCCTCCTAGAAAAACTAAGCCCACCAGCTGTTCGGGCGTGGTGTCTATTGCGAGCTTGGCCTTGTTCATGGCCGATAAGACAGCTTGTTGATGCACCCGCGATGCCATAAGTAATCCCCAGATAGAGATGTCTACTTGTATCTTTTTCAACTGTTTCAGTGCAGCCTCATCTTCAAGTTACTTCTCTTTTTGCTTCTCTGCCTCCTTATCTTTCCCAGAAGCCTCTGGCTGATCTAGGTGTGGAGGCTTGAAATACTGTCGACTCCTAGTCATGCGGTCGACTTCACCAATATACCAGGTATCGTCCGGTTGATTGCTCCCTCAATCCTCATCTGTGTGGGCAAGACATAAATCATCGTCCTCCCACCACATTCCATCAGCAACCGACAGACACTTGTCCGGCTCTGTTTCTACTGTCCTTGTACTCACAGTATTTTCAGTCCCCTCATGGGCTTTAGCTTTTCTGATTCTCTCAGAATCCTCAAACCTTTCCTGTTCCAACCGCATTAGTACAGCTGCCTGTTCCATAATTCCCGTATTCAAAATGCCCAGGTCCCGAGCGAAATTCTTAACACTGGCGCTCTCCAGCGATACGCTCCGATCCTTGGCCCTTCCGGCCACAACTGATGTCCTTGCCTCTGACGGGCCCCGTTCCAACTGAAATTCTTCGACAATGTCTGGTAGGTCATCAAGCCACCCGATAACCTCTACTAATTCCTCGAAATCTGACCAGTTGACGGCCATGTCCCCTGGGCCTTGTTCGTTGAAAAATTGGAGGTCAGTAAAGTCCCCTTCCACAGCCGCTAAGTCCTCTGATCTCTGATCAAATCTATCCCCCTATATCACACAAAGCTCTGCCCTTTCTGGCAATTTCACACTTGATCTATCCTGGCCTACCGACAAAATGTAGTCACTCCGACTGTACATCTCTCTGGCAAAACTCCCAGATTCCTCAGATTCTGACTCAATAACCCCATTCTCCTCTGAAATCTCCCCTGTTCTGTCTTCGACAGTCACCACCATTGGTTCGAGTTGGGTTCTGGAGATGTCCAACATGCACAAGTCAGTGCAGTTAGGAAGAAGCACCTCCATCTTGGGTAGGTGGGATGGGGTGATATATATGCTAGAATCGTAAGACACGACCCCAGTCTGGATAAAGTTGATTCTTTTGGGAGATGGAGCTTGGTGGTGCAGTGGGAGAGGGTTTGTTGTGACATTGGGTTTTTCGAGAGGCACAATCACCCCATTATCAATGAGATCTTGAATCTCATGACGTAATCGGAAGCATTGGTTGGTGTCATGACCGTGCTGTTAGTGAAATGCGCAATATTTGGTTGGGTTGTAGGTAGGGGGAAGTTTTTCTGATAATGGCCGCGACTCTAGGGGCTTCAAATGCCCTTTTCTAATTAAAACCCCTAGAGCTTTGGACAGGGGCATATATAGTGGAGCGAAGGTTCTTTGATTTTTGGGCGGGTATTTGGCTATTTGTGTATTGCTTCCGGACGCACCGGAGAATGGCGTAGCTGCCATGGTTCTTGGAGAGGGAATGATGGTGACCATGCTCACTTCTGAGGCTCTTGTAGTTGTAGCGCCGTTCGGGCCTACATTAGTGTTGCGGTTAAAGGTTCTCCTGGGTTGCTCTCTGCCATAGTCGATCAAGCCTTGTTTCAAGGCATCCTCAATTTGTACTCCCATCTCATGCAGATCTGAAAAGGTAGGGAAGGGAAGCACGATCATTTTCTACATCAACTTAGGCTGGAGATTGCGCACAATCATCCGAATTTGATCTTTATCAGTGGGCCTTAGGGTCATCATTGAGGCCTTGGCCCTCCATCTGGTTACGAACTCCGAAAAGCTCTCCTTAGGCTCCTGCCTTGTCGTCTCGAGATGAAGGGTCGTAATCTCAATTTGTGTGTTATATGAGTACTGTGCAATGAACGCCTCGGCCATCTCATCCCAATTCCTCTTAACATCATCTTCTAATTTGGCGTACCAGATGGCCGCCACACCCGACAGGGTCCGGCCGAACAAAGATTGCTTTTGTAATCTGGTGAGGCCCATCGGCCTTAAGATATCTAAAAACAACCTTAGGTGCACCATGGGGTCCCCAGACCCATCAAATCGGTTAATATGCGGCATCTTGAATCGGTCCGGCAGCGTCACAGCTGTGTCGGTATACCCGTCCTCAATATCAGGGATGGTCTTGACTCCCTGGGATTTCTTAAACATCTTTTCCAGCTTGCTCAGCTTTAATGTTGTGGGGTCCACTTCGAACTTGAAGGGAGAATCCGGTACATTGATAGGCGTGGGTGCGTTGGATAGTTCCGATAGAATCGGGGGCAGAGCCGGCCCCGTTGGAATGTCTGTATCCTCTTGGATATTCTAGACATTTGTGTCTCCTCGGGTATCGGAATCCTTGGTGGGGGAGGAGCTTGATGTACGGCAGATGCCCCGGTTTGCTGCTGTAGCCTTATGATTAACTCTGCATGTTCAGTCATAATCGTGGCCTGTTGTTTGGCGAACTCTGCCTGTCAGACAACGTCTTGCTGCATAGTTCTCATGCTCTCTTGGAGCTGGCGCACCATCTCCTCTAAGCTTGCCATACTACTCTGCTCTGATTGAATTACCGGTATATATTCTCTTTCTGTGGTAAAAACTGAGGCCTCGACCTGACTGCCCACTAGTAGGGTTGACCACTGCTCTGGCAATCTCTGCTCGGATACACTGCGTCGTCTCGACCTTTGTCTGATAACCGGGGGTAGAGAATAAAACATAGGTTGTCCGTCAACCAGATCCTCAGATCGATTAAGTCGGCGACCTCTAGTCCAGAGTGCTTGGGGAATATCTGCTGGGTCGGAAGTAATTGTGCTAAACTACCTAGCAAAAAGATAAATAAAGCAATAATAAGGAAATAAATAACCAGACAAACGAACAGCATAACAACGTAAAATAAACACACAACACACAGTTGGGCATCACAACACACGGTTGATAAGCTGAATGCACTGTTCCTCAATACTGATTATTGTCCCCGAATCACTGTTCCCGAAAACTGAATCTGATACCCACAGATAACTGATTCCCAAAATACTGAACTGGTGCCCGCAGGCCTGATACCCAAACTTATGAGCTGATACATGCATTCCTGTAGAGGCCAACTCTAAAGCACATAACAGATAAGTGAGAGCCAAAACACCCCTATGTTGGAGTAGGGTTTCCCTGTCCTATTTTGTCAGGAGCTAGGGTTTCACTACGCACGTGACGGTTTCAAACAACCTATAATCGGGTAAGCAACCTGTCCTAGCTTGGAATGGTCACTATGGATTCCAAATATGCACTAGGTCGAATGGTCAAGAAGGGTGCCCCGGTGACAACCGGGGTTTGTGTTCCCATCGTGGCAAAGCCGTAACCGATCAACCTTATAGCACGCAGTCTCAGGCTAACCGCTCAGGAATAGCAGATGGCAAACACTGTGTCCTAGGCACACCAATGCACATGCAATGCAAAGAAACACATAAGTGTAATTAAAACAAGATATCACGAGTTCGAGTCAAGCTCTCTAACTCCACAGCGGAGTCGCCAGAAACTCTAGATGTCCCCGAACGTCCCGGGAGGGAAATCCCAATTTGTTCGTTTGGGCTCACTACAGTTTAGGACTCAGCGTCACGATCTTGTATCTAATCTCGCAGAGTACAATGCAAGACCGATGAATCATCAAAGAGTCCAAATCCGGCAAATCGTTTTTGAAAATAGATTTTTTTTTTAAAGAAGTGCCAAACAGGGACTGCTTTGCCAGATACAGAGTCGCCACCTAAATATTTTATTTTTGGAGAATTTAGGAAACTCTGACTCGTGCCTAAGGCCACGTGTCTGTCATCACCAAAGTTACCTCGGCTCGGGAACTTGGGTACGATTGGGGAAGGTCACTTCGTGAGCATCCCCGCTCGCCCGATCAAAGATCGGCCTCTACTAACCATGATATCTAGTTTTGAAAACATTATGCGTTCTTATTCTGGTTATTAGCCAAGATTTACTATGTGATGCGCACAGCATGCAAGTATAGACTGGATCTCCTAAATTGGAACAAAACATTTCATGTTTGTTTTTTTGAAAGCGATTTGCTACTCGCAAGTAGGCTAAAAATGTAGATTTTGCCACCCTCGGGTGGGCTTAGAAAAGATGGTTTTGCCACTATCTAGTGGGCTTAAAACTCACAATCAATGCATTGTTCCAATTTAGATAACCCAACCTTCACTCACAGGCATTCAGGCAGTTATAACACATAAGCACGTAGCCTCATGGTAAGCATGCTATCATGGCAGACATTCACACACATGCAAGGATGCTAAAGCATAAAAACTTACCTAGTACTCCAAGCCAAAATAGAAACTAATTAGTAATCAAATGCATGATCCTAGTTCATGTTAGCAATGGCTAATGCAACGCATACAGAATGCAATTAGGATAAGCTCGGCTAACCTAAAGATGGCATATGAAATGTAACAGATAACATGTATTCAACTTAGAATTGAAATACATGCAGTTAGTATGATGTGCCAAGCTCGGTGCATGCAATACAGATGCATGGATGCACGCATGCATAATATAAGGTATGCTAATTTAAATATGCCCTAATATTAACCATTGAAAGTAGGTAAGTAAAAGGGAGAGAGAAGTGGGGGTTGGAAGACATACACACACTCACACACACTTATTACAAAATTGTCCTCGCTCGGAGGGTTCGAAAGAATAATACAGACCGAATAACGAACCAACTATCCTAGCTAATTAATTATTACAAAACTTCTAATTAATTAACAAATTAATTACAAAAATAGCCTAAATATGAAACTAAAAGAGACCGCCGCAGCTCTGCCTCGGAATGCGTGGATGATGCATGCTCGATTTGCCTTGCCCAGAAGCCCGCTGCCATGCCATTGTTGCCTCTATTTGCACTGTCCTATACCTCTGAGGACTGTGAAAACCCTGAAGATGCCTCTGAATTGAGCATTGTGAGATGCCACCGACCAAGGCATAAGATCATTGGCCATTGATAAATGGTCATCGACCAATTGTTGAGCCATCGGCTAATTATTTTTGGTCAGTCGGCACTATAGGTAGCCGGTCGGCCAAATCTTTCTGCAGAATCCTGTTTTGACAGTAGCAGAGGACAGACAAGGCATGGCATGGAATTTTCAAGCAAATGTGTGCATGTCCACTCTCCCTATCATGTTATGGACTCAAGGGGGTGTGGACCTCGGTACTCGGGCCACCAATCATGCATTTTGATGCATGATGGCCAAAAGTACCAAGCTTGCAAGCCAATGTAAATGGATGCAACAAAAACATATGAGTGCTACATGCCCTATCATGTTGAGATCAAAGGCATCGACGACCGAGGATTGAGACGTGTTTCGTCACTTTGAGTACGAACACATTTCATTACTCATGCTTAGCTTAACACCCCAAACCAAGCAAAATGTAATGCATGTATGCAACGTGGCTCAAGTATGTACATGATGCTACGGTACAAAACATGCCAAATGCAATGTAACCTATCATGCAAGTGTGCAATGTGCCAAGCATGCAATGCTACAATGCAACCTAGATAGGCAACTAGGCAAAGTGATAAGCATGTAACAATGCACTAACTACAAGGATGCAACAATCATACAATGTAATAAGCATGCTACAAGATGCAAATGCATGATCCATGGATCTACACTAAGATGGAGGAACCTCAGCCACACCCCAAAACAGTGGCCAAAAGTACTAAAATGATGATGCCAATCATGCAAAATAAATATGCAAACCAATGAGCCTAAGGCTAAGGTATGAAAGGCAAGTTTCAAGAGCACTCACATGATGACAAACATGGATGCTTGACTAACATATTAAGCTCTGAAAATATATAGAGGATGATGTCAAATCAACCATGTCACGCAAGTAAGGCATGCAACCATGACCAAAACTTGAAGCCAACAAAGGGGTCCAAACCATAGCTATGTCAACCGAACCCCAAAGGACCAAAATGACTTAAAGCAGTCCTAAGGCACTCCAAAACAAGACTAACACATGCATAGATCATGGTCTAGACATGCTAAGAAATGGATGCAAAACAAAGGGGGATTTAGGGCCACAAAGAGGGCACTTTATTACAACCACCCCAACCACACGTGGCATGGACTAACCAATGCAAAATTAGAGTTTTAACATGCAAAATAAGCCCCCAAAACCCACTGATATGGCAGCCCAAAGATTGCACATAGTATCATACACAATGACCAACTCTTGAGGCACAAAACTACAACACTTTCGAGCATTGAAAGAGAGCCAAATGCAAGTACACAAGCATGGATTATGGACTGAAATATGGTCTCCAATGATGCCAAATCATGAGAATAAGCTAAGTAAAACATGCTAATGACCCACACACCCAAGGCTCACAAACCAAAATACAAAGGGGCTATACCAAACATGGCAAACATGATCAAATCAATACTCAACAGACCTCAAGCATGATGAAATATGACCAAAAGCTTCACAAAGCTAGGCAAAAAAATGCAAGCATGATAGTCTAATGGCAAGATGCATTTCTAAGCAAAATAGAGGAATACAAGGCAAGTATATTATGCATGCAAGGGGACATTAATCCGACCAAAAACAGAGGTATATTATGACCAAATATCACCTAAAAACCTCTGAAATGGAGCCAAAAACAACTAAGCATGCATGCTACCCTTATGAGCCAAAAACATGAACAAATGAGACACAAAGGGAGAGGTGTGTCCCTTCCTTATGCAAGACCTCAAAACCACTTCTTCACCACTGAAAATCCTCTGAATTTCAGTGGTGAGAAGGCCAATGCACAAAGGTTCCCAAAGCTCAACAAATAAAGCACAAAAAGGGCCAAACAAGACCTAAGAGGGGGAGGTCGACCCCCAACACCAAAACGACCTTAATGAAGTATCCTAAGCACAAAAAAAAATAGAACTTTTATATGTTATACACAAAGCTCAAAACAGCATGCAAAGGGGGTTAAAATCTAGTGCAAGAATGAGGAATATAAAGCAATAGTGTTATCCTTGGAGAACACTTCAAGAACAGCCAGTCCAGCTCCCTTCTTCTGATCAAAACCAGCTCAAAACTCCAAGAACAAACTCTCAAGACCTCAATAACCCAAGTATGGTGTAATACTAGGTGCCTCAGTGCAAAACTAAGAACAAAACACCTATTTAAGCCCTCTAACATACAAAAATAAAGAGAGAAAGGGAGATATAGAGAGAGAGTAATGTATACATGCTATATAACTCTGATTTTGCTGAACCTCCTCAAAGGAGGAGGGAGGCCTCCTTATATAGACAAGGCAAAGGCCTAAGTTTCCAAGATAAGCTAACAAAAGGGGTCAAGGTTTCTCAAAGAAGCTAAGGCAAAGGGGCCAAGGCTTCTTTAGGAAGCTGAGACAGGTGTCCAAGCTTCTTGAGGAAGCTAAGACAAAGGTCCAAGCTTCCCCAAGAAACTAGACCAAAAGGGTGCAAAGGGTCCAAATTCCTCCATACACGTGTATGGAGGACAAGTCCGTGCACTCCAGCTGGCACAGCTAGCATGCATAATGCTTGAAAAAGGCAAAAATGTGGTACCAGATAGAAAAGGAGTCCATCGGCCAAATAAATGGTCGGCCGACCACACAAAGTGCCGACCGGCCATCACCAAAGGCCGGTGGCAAGGAGACACGGCCGGTGGCCTCAAGCCATGGCCGGTAAGGCGTGGGGATGGCCAACAAGCCATTCTCTACCTTCCAAAGCAAAAACCAATAAGTGTTTAGTCCAACCAAGCACAAGACAACTGAGTTGAGAGATCTTGAGGCGAGGCGCGTAGCCGAGACCTCCGGGAACTCAAAATGAACACGAACATGGATGATCACCGAGTGTTCAAATGGTGACGTCCAAGTCTTGAGGATGATCAAAAATGGGGTGTCTACAATGTAGAGCTCTAAAGACACACTTTGAGGATTTGGTCAGACAGGGTCACCTGAGAGACCTAGTAGATGAGGCTAGGACAAGGAAAGAGCAAGCTACCCTAGGCACCGGCAGCACCACCTCCACCATTACCACTGCAGCAAGCAGAAGGACCTAGGGTTATCAATGTAATTCACTCGAAGGTCAATGAGAATGATGTACGAAGGGAAACTCAGAGGACAAGGCACCTACAACATGTTACCAGGTCCAGCAAAAGAAGCCTAGAACAGATGAGTACCAGGGTCCAGTGGTTTCTTTTATTGAGGCAGACTTGGATATGATGCAACATTCCCACAACGATGCCCTAATGATAACGCTAAAGATTAGAGAGTGCCAGGTGAGGCACATACTGGTAGATCAAGGCAATTCTTATGACATTATGTATGTCAGACGTTATAAAGGAACTTGGCCTTCACCCAGATGATCTGGAATAATCCAACAGCTCAATGATCGGATTAAACGGAATGCCAACATGGCCTCTAGAAGCCACGAGGTTTAGGAAGGCACGAAGAATGTAAGCATGGAGTTTATAGCAATTAATACCCTCTCCCATTACAATGTTATTTTGGGAAGATCGTGGTTGCACGCAACAAGGGTTGTTCCCTCAACGTTACACCAGCTGTTACAGTTCCCAACGGAGCATGAAATTGAGGAGGTCAGAGGGGATCAAGTGCAGGCAAAAAATTGCTCCATGGCAACAATAAAGTCCATCTGCAATGTGCGAGAAGCAAAGACAGTTGAAATTGAAGACGAGGACATGTAGGTCCTAGATGATGTCAGCAAATAACCAGCCGACAAGAGTAAGGAGGCTTTGAAAAAGATTTTGATCCAGGAAGATGATAGAGAGCGCTTCTTCATTCTTGGCTCATGCTTAGCCGAGGAGGAGGAAAGGGAGTTTGAAGCTTTTTTTCGAGCAAACATAGAAGTATTTGCCTGGACGCCATATGATCAATTCTTTCTTATTTGACTCAATTTTAGTGTAGTCGATCGCCACCTTTGATCAATAAGTGATCTAATATTTGGATCTCACATAGGCACTCTCATGGTAGCGTTTCTCACTTTTCTCTATCTTGAAATCCATAGCTGGTTGTCCTCACAATGCATTGAGACACAACAGTTGACTAGACATCTAGGAATAAATTTGTGTCAATTTTTTTTGGATATTCTTAAAAAATGGGACACTCTATCTTTTTTTTTTCTTTTTCAAAATGAAACCCCTAAAACATTTTTTGATTAAATTTAAAGAAAAATATTGTTATTGTGATTTTAACTATATGAAAGCAATGATAGAGTGTCTTTGTACAAATTTTAAATACCTATAAAAATGCTCCTATGACAACTTGATATGCCAATGTAATCATTTTACATATTCTGCAAAAATGATATATCAATTTCTTTTCAGAAAAGTAAATCCTCCATTTACTCTAATGTCATCATAACATTTATATATAGCTTTGCAGTTTACAAAAACAAATCCATTTGCAACTATAATATCTACAATCAAGCAAAGAGTGAGAAGAAAGTAACACTTCATAATTATTTTTCTACTATTATTTATTTCAATTATAGCCCAAGAGTTCACATAAAAGTGAGTTTTGGATTATGAAACCATTCCTTAAAACATCAAGATTTACTTCCATGTAATTTGTAATAATGGTGTTTTGATCACAAATGTAATTTGTAATAGTTGGCGACACTTTCTTTGGTATATTTATCAAACCTTGTCTTCATTTCCACCTCTAATCACTAGCTTTGTTGAATACAATTGCAACAGCTTCGCGGTTATTTCTATTTATGGCTTCAACAAATTTTGGGAACTCTATGTTCACAATTGGAGTGTACATGTTCTTACACTCAATTAAGGCAGGTTTATTAGAGGTGAGCATGGTTCGGATTGGGATAAAACCAGGACCAATCCGTTACCTACGGTTCCTAAAAAATTAGAACCAATACAATCGGTTTAGGACCACGGATTCACATAGTTAAGTAATATATACATATATATATATATATATATATAGAACATTTAAAGCAAAAAAAGCTACAGCAACAATAGTAAACAACAAACATATAGAGATAACAACAACAAACAAATCCGTGTTTAAACAAATAGCAGGAACAAAATTCAGCAGCAGTAAACAACAACAGAGATAACAACAAACAAATTCAGCAGTAGTAGACAAGAACCTGAAGGAGTTTCAAGCTGAAGATCCTGCTCTGGCTCAGATTGAGACTGAGAGAGGTCGATGACATCATTTGTCTCTCTAGTATTTGACATCTATCAAACAAGAAAAAGAAATACATATATAATCTGTCTCTACATACACTGTTTCTATCCATACCACATAAATCATATCAAAAATCAAAGAAAAAAAATCAGAAGCAGAAAAAAATAAAAATAAAAACAAAAAATAATAAAACCTCTTACTTACAAGAAAGATGAGATAAAATCACAATAAAGATTTTTTACTTACATTTACCGAATCCATTGTAGATGAAATGAACAATCGATTTGAGATTAAATCCACCGATCTAAGATGAAATCACAATAGTGTATGTTTTTTCTTTGAGATTAAATCCATTTCAGAATGTTAGAGAGAGAGAGAGAATGAGCTCACCAAGAGAGAGAGACAAGCAGCTACAGCTACCGATCTGATCTGAGATGGATGATCTGAGCTAACTACGTCTGAGAACAGAAGAACAAAAAAAGTGTCACCGAGAGAAAAAGATAGAGAGAGAAAGACAAGCAGATACAACTACCGATCTGATCTGAGATGAATGATCTGAGATGAGATGGATGATCTAAGCTGACTATGTCTGAGAACACACACACACACACACACACACAGAGAGAGAGAGAGAGAGAGAGAGAGAAAGGGCTCATCGAGAGAGAGACAAGCAGCTCACCGATCTAATATGAGATAGATGAGAGTGTGAGACAGTATCAAGAGAGAGAAAGAGAGAGAGAGAGAAGCAGCTCACCAATCTGATCTGAGTTTGAGATGGATAAGTGTGAGAGACAATACTGAGAGAGAACTTAGTCTGATCTGAGATGAGAAAGAGAAGAGAAGAGAAAGAGTACTGAAAGAGAGATGATAGTGAGAGATAGTGAGGGAGTGGCATGAATTAGGTTAGAGTTTAGCTTTTATATAAGAGAAAAAATGATATTATGTGGAAAGGTATATAGTATAAATACAGACTATTTCTATATGGTCCGAATCGATTCCAATCCAGAACCGATCCGTAGCCTATGGATTTTTAAATTTGCAATCTGGAACTGAACCACAGATTTAAAAAAATCAATCCAAACCTACTGAATTGGACTGGACCGGATCGGATTACGAATTTTACAAATTTCTTGCTCAGCCCTAAGTTTTATGTTTCGATGCAACTTTGGATTGAATTTAATAAACTCCGTTGTGAAGTTTAAAAAAACAATGGCCTTGTCTTTTGCAGCTTCAGTAAAAATAAAGGTTAGCCCTTGTAATTTTGCATTTTTGCTTCGAGGATCTGACCTTAAAGCCGAGAGACAAAGGTCAATATGAGGATATGCCATGGAACATTTTTTTTGCTATTAAATCAACCTGAGCCAAAGTTTGAAACATGGTAAAAACAGAGATGAATGAAAGAATGATAAAATCTTCATGATTAGGCTACAATTGCACTGTGAGAAAATGTGAGAAGGAAGATGGTCTAATGGATCTTCATCAAGCAAAGGAGTCGGTTATTTTATATACAACTCAACTTTTGTCGCAATCTGCAACCAAACTTAGATAATGTCAATTTTAAGATTTTAAAGGTCATATGCAACTATTGTTAATTAACCTTAATTTTCTGTGATTTTATCTAGAAATGAATTTGTGGATCTTGTTTTTAAGAAAGGAAATCCATTCAGATAATTGCTTGCCATAAGAAAGAGTATGAATAAATAATAGCACAAGTAACTAACCAGGCTAGTGCAATTGGCCAAATGAAAAAAGTATCTAAAGGGATTAAATGAGGGGATAAATGCTAAATTCACTAAAATTAAGAGCATACAGAGAGATAAGGGAGAGTTAAGGCCTTCAATGCTTTCCCATATCCCTGGGCAAGTTGAATTATACACCCTGAGTACATCTGAACCCAATACAATCTTGGGTTTAGTCGAATACGCATATCGAGTCATGTCTACTTGGCTTTTACTTGTGAACAGTGTGTTCTTCATTGAGTCATCAAAAATAGGATGAACTAATATCCCATACAAACATGAACCAATCTTCATTTTACATTTGAAATTCACCACCTGCCTCTTCCTTATCTTTTTCCACAACTCGTGGGCCGCTAAAACTCGATCTATCTGGCTTTAGCCCCAATGATTGAATCCCTCTCTTTTCACGCCATTCTTCCCTATTCTTTAATAAGCTTCTAGAAATGAAAATATCTCTCGATCCTACTCCTGGTCTCAACTTAACACGTTCAGAGCACGTGAAACCTATTGCTCATTTGTCAAATCTGCTACCCTTGCTCGCCTAATGGAAGAGAGTCCTTCGCAAGTGAGACATGGTTCTAAAATGCTTTCTAAATGTCGCTTATCTTAGACTCCATACAATCTGTACGTTTTGTTAACGAAACATAGAGGTTTAAGAATATCACTTTCATGAGATTGCTCATTTAACCAACCAAGCAAAAAAGATTTGTCCATGGATCTGCAATTATAGATTTAACAAAAAATCCAAATGTTTGTACTTCTACATGCCATTTGAGGATAACTGAACCCCTCTCACTGAAAATTAGGGGTAATTATTTAGTAATTTCGGAGTATGAACACCTGTTATTCTATAGTATTATGATTGGTGGAGAAGGTGTGTAGGTGGGGTATTGTGTTGGGTGATTGGAGAACATGAGGGGCATATTGAATGATGATTGATTAGGGAGTACAGACATGTGATATTCCGGGAATATTAAATAATTTTCCAAAAATTAGGGCACCGAAGGGCAAGTTGAAACTTCATGGGTTACAAATTATATATTAGAATGTCAACTCAATAAACACAAACAATCTATAAGTACATGCATTCAACTTAGAACTCACGATTCATTTATAGATTTTCTCACCATCAGTGATCATCTTCTGACAACGGTGGAGCTGTTGATGCATCAGAATCACTTAAACTCTAATCCTCATCTTCAATAACACATGCTCAAAATGTTCCTCAACCATAGGATGCAAAGCCAGATTAGCGAAAATTCATCAACTTCAAAAAGTCATGGACACAAAAATGTAGAAACATGGGAAGAATTTCTTAATTTAAAATTAAAGGGAACGTAAATAAAGTTCACAAGATTGCCCCATGTTTTCATGATTTCATTATTACAAAGACAAATGATAAACTGGTTTATATTACCAATAATGTCCAGAATGCTTTGGATTTTATTTCTCACACTTACATCTCTACATCAAGTGATTAGAAAGCATAAAAGTGAAAAATCTAGAAATCCTCTAGATATTGATTTGTGATTATGTATCAATTTTAAGCAGTAAATAACAATCACAATCAAACAATCAAGACAAATCAACTCAAAGATTTTAACGTGGAAAAACCACAATTGGAGCACCTCTAATTGTGATAAAAAATTACGGGCCAAAGCTATAAAACAATCCACTAAGAAAACAAAAGTAATTACACAAGTGCACTCTCAATTACCTACTGAATCCATGTCCAAATTGAACCGGCCTCTATATGCCTCTTCCACCACGGTCTTCACCTCAGAATCATCTTGCCCAATGTTGAATCCACAACACCGATGTTGAATCATGATGATGAGCCACTCCGAAATCCACCAAAGCTTCAGGCTTGAATTTCCCAAAATCCACCGAAGAAGAACACTCTCTTTTGTATAAAATAAACAAACAATCCTTTGATGTATACTTCTTAAACCATGAGTTGAATGCTCAATCAAACATCAAACAAAACTAGCAAAATAGCCCCAGATATAAACCCTAATATCCAAGAAAAAGATCGGGAAGCCGTAACCCTAAAATCTGACTGAAACACATATTTATAACAATTTGTTCTGCGATCTCTGCTCGAACGCAAGAATGGTTGCTCTGCACTCGAGCAAACTGACGCTCGAGCGCTGGAAATTCCGCTCGAGCGAAAAAATGCAACTCCCAGTACTTTTGGAACCAAACATTCTTCGCTCCCCGATCCCCGTCATAGTCAGCGAAGTGGCAAACCTGATATGATTAAGATCACAAACTCCTCTACATAGGCACACTTCGAGTTGGATTCGCATCTAAATACTCATAGCCTCACTTAAATAAACGAACGAATAAAATTACAACTGAAAGGAGTTTTGTCAAATAGGATTGTCAAGAATAAAAACCTAACAAAAAGTAAAATATTTGATAAACTATATATGCAATAAAATATCATGTGATATATAATACAGAAGTCTTCTACACATTCATATAAACACATACATCCAATAATTACCATTAATTTCCAGGTTCTTGGCATTTATAGGTTCTTAACACTTGAAGTGCTTGTGAAATGGTCACTAAAAACCTAGGAAGCACGGGTGCGGGTATGGATACGAGTACGATACGGCTATGACGATACGACAAAGTCTTTAAAAAGTAGGATATGGGTAAGGGTATGGATACGGCTAAAGTATACCAATTATTTTTTTATTTTTTATAATTTATAACTAAACATCTAACATACAAATCAAATTTAATATCATAATTAAAAAGAGAAATTACAAAACCAAAATAATTTGTGAATTCTTTCACTTCATTCGAGTATATAATTTTTCAAATATTCAAATAACAATTTAAAACCATCAATATTATAAAAATAATTACAATGAAATAAATACATCGGAATAAGTTTATGAACCCTAAATTTAAATGTTCCTTTCTTTTGTCTTCTTAGATTTTAAATTTTTTTATCTTTTATTTTATATAATTATGATTGAATGGCAGACCTGACGTAGTGGTAAAGTTACCCCTTGGAGACCTGGTGGTTACGGGTTCAAGTCACGGAAACAGCCTCTCTAGGGGTGAGGCTGCGTACATCAATCCTTCCCTAGATCTCGCTTAAGTGAGAGTTTCGTACACTACATACTATATCAAAAAAAAAAAAAAAAGGTTGGAAGGATCAGAAAAATCGATAATCAAAGAAAAGTAAATTAGCTACAGGAAGAGGTAAGAAAACTCACAAGAAAAAAAAAAATCAGATGTTGGACAAATTTGGTTGTTTGCTGTGAAAAAAGAGGGAAAAAAATCTAGAAAAAAAAAATTCAAAGAAAGAGGAAGAACAGGAAGAATCGAAAAAGAGGAACTAAGAGAAACTCATCGAAATATCGAGCTTTGCCATTGACCAACACCGTCGTATTCGAAGAAGAGTTATTAAATTTTTTAAAACTAACAAGAAAAAATTGCATGAGGCATGGATAATTCAGGGAATGCAAACTTATGGTCCCCGAATTTATCTAGAATGGTAATGTGTAGTTGAAATTGAATTTGTGTAATGTGAAATTTATATATAGAATAAATCTAAACTATTACATAATAATTTTAAATAATTAAATTTGAATTTATAGTATTAACTGATGAGGCACTAGATATGAATGATGAGATGGCATGACTGACATGAGATGGTGTTGACCAAGATTATATGATGATGAAGAAAAAAAATGTAATATTTTTTGGGTTTTTTTTTTTTTTTTTTGGTAAAAGTAATTTTGGTCTTTCTCATGTGACACGTCAGTGCCATGTGGAGTTTTTATTTCTACACAATTTTAAAGGAGAGTTTGAGAATTAATTTTTTATAAAAAGTCATACAAAAAGATAAAAATAATAATTTGACAACCTTTTTTACTTTTTGATTAAAAAGAAATAAGTGCAAGAACCATACGTTTGTTACATCCATAGTCTGTTATCAATTATTTGAGAATTTTATCGAATACTTAGAGTGTACATTTGTGTTTTTTTTTATTTTTTTTATTTTTTTTGTGTCAACAACCGCATTTGGGAATTTACACATAAAAACAACTAGAATGCATTTCTCTCTGTAGTTTGAGAGTTTTCCTCTCTAAACTTTTCTCCTCTTAGGGTTTTCAAAGTTTGTGGCTGCCGGTGGTGGGGGAGGGGTTTTCGGCGGCCTCCGACCTCCTCTTCCCTCTCCCTACCCCTCTTTTTCTCTTTCCTTTCCTTACTTTGTTTTTCTATAACTTGGAAGCTTGGGCTTCCCACCCTCTCCCTCCTTTGTGAGGTGTTTTTCTCTCATCCATTCACTCCGGGAGTGGCCTTATCGGATCCGCGCCTTCACTGCCTCTTTCCCGTCACCTTCTCCATAGCCTGATTCGCCGACGCTGGATTCGCCTTCCCCGCCACCTTCATCTCCTCTTCTCAGCCTCCCTGCTCTTCTCCGCCGCCTCTTTCTCGCTGTTCTTCTCCATCACCGGATTCGCTGACGCTGCTGCCGGATTTGTTTTGGTGATGGGTCTGTTTTGTTTTGTTTGTTCGATTTTAGTCCTATGTTGGTTTCTTTTGTTTTTCTTTTCCTACAGTTTGTGTGTTGGTTTTGGGTCTATTTGGTTCTCTTAGAGTCCATCTGTACGGATTTGTTAAGCTTACCATCTTTGTGGTTGGGATCTATGATTTATCTCGGACATACTCTATTGTCGAACGTCTTTGATCGGCTCTGCTTCACAATACGAGCACGAGTACGATATGTATGTTTGAATATTATCATTGTTTTCTTCCTTAGTGCTTCTTACTTTATTTTCACTTTGTTTGGTGTAAGTTTTGCGTTGATTGGACTCTTGTAAGTGCCGTTTGGCTTTCTTAATGAAATATCTCTTCCAATCAAAACAAACAAAAAAAACTTCATTTGGGAATTTTGACTAGATGTGCAATTTGAATGGGCTTAATCCGAACAATTCAAGTCTAGCTTGAATTTTTTTTAAATTTGAATAAATATTTTTAAATTCGCACAAGCTTAGACAAAAATTTAGAAGTTCAAATTAAATTTGAGAGGATTTGGGTAAAGACATTAAACAACTCGAGCAATTCGAAACCCGAATTAGACATTTATACATATATAAAAATATTAAATATACATATAAAATATTAACCATTACATGATATTAATGTAATTTAGATTATTAAATCATATTGAACATATATTATATATACAAGTAACACAAAATCTTATATTTTTTTATCCTCACTCATTAATTGTAAAGACTACTATAGTGGCATCTCTTTTACATTATATAAATTATTTGTTTTGATGTTATTAATGATTTTCTAAAAAAATATATAAATAAAGTCTAATTTCAATAATTTAATAATTTCGCTGCAAAAATATATATATATATATATATATTATTTATAATTTGGACAATTCGGGTAACTCGGACAATTCAAATTTAACTCAGGGTCGGATTTGGACAGACAACTTCAAGTTACAATTCAAGTCTGAATAGATCTCACCATAATTTAGATTGACTTAAACAAACTCCTAACCCAACCTAACCCGAGTTACACACCTAATTTTTTACGCACACTTAGCATTTTTAAATGGAAAAAGGCCACGTATGTGGTGTTTTATGAATTTGTGTGAAAGAAGAGACTAGGAGACTAACCATTCTTAAGATTGAATTTGTAAGGGCCATTCTGGACTGGACTTCCCAATCCTCCACCAGTACAAGTGTTCATTGATTTTTTTTTTTAGTAAATTAAAAAAAAAATCTAGTAAACTCTTAATTTTTAGACCTTACAGTAGATTAGAGACATGAGATGGTGTTGACCAAGATTATATGATGATGAGATCGGAAAATGTAATATTTTTTGGCGAGAAGAAAGAAGCGTTCTTCATCCCCCTTCCTGGACGAGGATTTTCTTCAGTGCTTCTTATGCAATTAGCCTTCAAATCTCTTAATCTCCAAGCCAAAACAAGATGAAATCACTCTATCTCCCTATCCTCCCTCTCTCTAGTCGATTTTGTCTTTCAAAGATGAACAAAAGATGTATTTAACATAAATGAGGTAGAAAAGGGATGGTCTAGTGTCAAGCCACTAAGTGGCAAAATGGTAGTTAAGTCCAACTCATACAATTTAACATTATTTAATCTAATTTAGTCATACCAAATCAAATTCCAATTAAATCTACCATAAAATCACATAAATTCTAATTAACACAAAATACCAATCAATTTCAGATTCGGCCGCCGATAAGGCCTTCAATTCGCAATTCGAAATTAAAAACACGAACAGATCAATCTATTGATAAACAGTAGAATGCAATTAAGATAACACACTTATGCAATAAATTCAGAATTTCAGTCTGATCAATTACTTATCATGTTCAGTCACAGTTAGCAGTAATCAGAGGTGAGGGTTGTCACACTTACCCAGTTCCTTACACTTAGTTAAGGAAACTTTTACCTTTCGATGCAACTTTGGATTGGATTTAATAAACTCAGTCCTGAAGTTTAAGAAAACAAAATGAGACTTAGCCCTTGTTAATTTGCATTTTTGCTTCCATGGTCTGATTTTATAATTGAGAGACAAAGCTCAGTACTTGGATATGCCTCGTAAGTTCGTAACATGTTTATGTTAGTAAATCAATCGCAACCAAAGTTTGAAACATGGTCAAAACAAAGATGAATGAAGGAAATGATAAAATCTTCATGATTAGGCTACAGAGAAGAGAAGATGGTTTGATGGATCTTAGTCAAGCAAAGGAGTCAGCTCTTCTTATATATAACTCGACTTTTGTCTCAATTTACAACCAAACTTTACTCATTATATCTTGAGGTTAATTTGAGGATCTTGCTTTTAGAAAAGCAACTCCATTTAGATAATGTTTGCCACAAGAAAGTGATATAAGCAAATAACTGCACAGGTGTTACCCTTTGCAACGTAAGCTTTCTGTAATATTACCATTCCAAATTCCTACTAATTTAACGCAATTCTCTATTTTACAAAATAGTTCAATAAAATTAATAGTATTGCTACCAAACTATGTGATTGTTGTTTTGTGAAATCGTGTTATAAATAATATAAAATTATATTTAGAAAATATAACTAAATTTTCCCTTTCTTCTATTTTTTCCTTCCGGCTTCTATAAATAATAGATTGGCAACAAACAATTAACAAATGGTTTCTAGGGCGTTGCTTGACATTGTCGCAAGTTTCTTGTTTTTTGTTTTCATAAAAGAGAACAAGTTTTCTGTTTTTTTTTTTTTTTCTTGGGTGAAAAACTTCTTTGGTGAGTTGCCGCAACTAGTTTCATGTTCTTCTCTTTTTTGGACCTCAAATGTTACAAGTCTAAGCATTGAAAATATGTATTTTTTCAGCTCATTTTCAAATGGGGCCCGTTCAAGATTTGTATAATCTCACAATTCACATGAGTCCTACCCGAAGTGATCACGATTGTGTTTGATCTTGATGTGTATTGCTTACATGTATGGTCAGGTGACAAAAATTGAGTTCGTGTTTGATCTTGATGCGGATATGGCATTGTTAATTGCTGGTGAGACAGTGGAACAGCTTGATCTGCCAAATGAAGATGTGACTTTGATTGCTGAGTTAATCGATAACTTGATTGTCAAAATGGTACCTTGTTGGATGCCTTCGTTTGTGAGATTTTGTAAAATGTTCATATGAGGATTTTTTTTGTTTCTATCTATTCAGTCATATTTTTTAGAAAAATATTGAACGATCAATTAATACATTGTTATCTCTAATTTGATAAGTTTACTTCAACATTATGTTGAATAATGACAAACAAACATTTTAGTTCAGTAGCTACATCCAATATGTATAAGAAAACATTGAAGGCAATCAAAGACAACAACCAATGTTCAATCAGATAGTTTGGCTTTTGATATGTATAAAAAGAGGCAGAGTATATAATAGATTTTGGGAGCTTTCACATTTGCAATTTCATGAATATTCACCACCAGCCTGCAACCAGTAGCATTACATATCTAATTTTAAACAGCATTTTACATCCCCACACTTCATTGATGGATATGCATGCTGGGGTAGTGGAAGCATGAATGGAAAAATATGAAAGAGTTGGCTTATTTTTCCTACGAAGGAAAATATCATAAATGCGAGCGTGCCAGCAAGGATTGAAAAATCCTTACAGATTAAATTCAAGCCAATTATCAAGCGATTGTGTTGACGGTTCTTTTGCCTCAACGAAGAGGACTTCAAAATTGCCAAAGTGTAGAGAAAAGAAAAATTAAAAGAAGAATGGGGAACGGAGAAAGATGATTGAGTGAACAATCAAAGTAATAAATACTTACCTCTACTCCTAACGGGCCGGGCCCGTCCCGGCTCGCGGCCGGGTTTCAGGCCGCCCACGGGCCAATTTTACATTCCTACCAATGTGAATTTTAAAATATGAATGTTCACATCATTAAATTGCTAGTCGTTGAAAAAATATTTATAAGGGTATCAAAATTAAATATAAGGGCATAAGTGTCAAAGAAAATAGTGTAGATCAAGAAAATGGACTTTATGGAATAAAACTATACATACATGGGACTAAATGGGTTAAAAAATTCCTTCATGAA
>NW_021024896.1:330699-342043 GCF_004153795.1 Camellia sinensis
AAATTCAGTCATAAGATTCTATCCATGGTGACAAAGGGTTTCAAAGAGAGAGAACTTCTTGGCAGGGGAGGCTTTGGTACAGTGTACCGAGGTGTGCTACCAACATTGAATACACAGGTTGCTGTCAAAAGAGTTGCCCACGATTCAAGACAAGGAATGAGGGAATTTGTAGCAGAAATTGCAACCATAGGCCGCTTGCGTCACCCAAACTTAGTTCGCCTCCTTGGGTATTCCAGGCATAAGCAAGAACTCCTCTTGGTTTATGATTACATGCCTAATGGAAGTCTTGACAAGTTTCTTTATGGCCAGCGCAAGGGAATGCTAAATGGGATGCAAAGATTTCAGATCATCAAAGATGTAGCATCAGGCCTCTTTTATTTGCACCACCAATGGGTACAGGTTGTCATTCATAGAGATATCAAGGCCAGCAATGTTTTGATAGACAACAACTTCAATGCAAGATTAGGGGATTTTGGGCTTGCCAAATTATGTGACCATGGAACCGATCCTCAAACGTCCCATGTAGCCGGTACTCTTGGCTATATTGCACCTGAGTTGGCTCGTACTGGAAATGCAAATACAAGCACTGATCTGTTTGCATTTGGGACATTTATGCTAGAGGTTGTCTGCGGTAGAAGGCCGGTGGAACACCAGGCTTCTCCCGAGAAGATAATTTTGATCGACTGGGTGTTTGAGTGCTTGGAAAGGGGAAACATTCTTGAGGCCATTGATCAAAGTCTGGGAACTGAGTATGTGGTTGAGGAAGCTGAGTTGGTGTTGAAGCTGGGGTTGCTTTGCTCACATGCCGTGGCTGCAGCTAGGCCGAGCATGTCTGTCGTAATAAAATACTTGGAAGGTGAAGCTAAACTACCTGATAACTTGAGTGAAATTATTAGGTGTCAGGATTTCGGAGAAGCCTCAAATGGAGAGGATGTGCCACTAATTTCTGTTCCATCAGCAACAATCAGAGAGCCATTCGTCTCTAGAGGCCGTTGCATCACTTGATCTCTTTTAACAGCAGCTGTTCTGTAAGTTCTGAAATATTTCCTAGATTTTGATTTTGTCATCTAAAGTATATCAGTGAGTTTTTGTTCATATAAATAACTACTGCTTTTTGCAATTTTTTGGGCTTTGCCTGAAGTTGTTTTGATGGAGATTTAACTTTTGTTCTACGAACTCCAATTAATTATATCCAATAGCTTCTTTAAATTTTACATGAATTGATGATGTATGTTAAAAAAATTGCATTGTTTTCAACATATCAAAACATCGGATACTTTGATAACATTAGTAAAATTTAAGTGCAGATTTTCCTACAGCTTCCGGCAATAATTAAAAGTGGAGGTGACAAGGAGCCAGCTGTCTAAGCTCTCCATGAGCCTCCCAAAAACAGTTTTTAATCCATTTTGCAGCAGCAAAATGTAACAGTAGGAAGATTTTTTCTGTTTTTATGCAAAAGCAGAAAACTGTAAATATGTGGCTTTTGGGCGGAAACAAGAAGCTTGTAATTTTCGCCTTGTAATAATTCTATTTTCAAAAAGGTCTTTTGAATATTAATTTTTTGCAGAACCTAAATATAAATTTTCACTTCTCATTACTTTCATATACTTCTTGAACTCATTGAATCCCATTCACACTTCCACTACCCCAACATTCATATCAACAATGATTACTATATTTAGCTTCATTGAGGTGATAGGATCATATATGTTTATGTGTTTCCCAAGAATGCTACAACTATTGACTTAATTTCCCACTTCTCAGCTGCAGCCGACCATCTCTCAGGATGACAAAATCAGAAGGACTTTTAACTTCTGATGAGAATTTCCTAGTTTCTTTCTGCTTGGAATCAGTTGTATGTTTGTCATCCTCCTGTCCTGCTAGTTTTGTAATCCAAGGCTATTTCCTTGTCATTGCTTTATCTTATGGCTTGCAGTTGGTTTATGATGTTGTGCATAACATGAGCTGTGATTTGGCTGCTTGCTTCAGTGTAGTTGGTTTCCATTGTATGTGCAAAGGTTACAGTGTGTATAAAAGTAGATAATAATCCCAGGAGCATAATGTACAATTGAGCTGGAATTTTATAGTAGTTATTTCCTTGTTTCCTAGTACTGTCAGTGCTAAGCTACCGCAGACAGTAACCTTGGTCAAACTGATTGAGCTGGCTCTGCCTAGGCCTGTCTTGTATATTACTGTCTCCATATATTGGACCTGGGCCGCTATTTGATATATTGGACCTGGACCTCTATGAAACCAAAGATCAAAGCATAATCTAGTCCTACCATTGCCAGTTGACACATTTAATAATCAGAGACCTGGTTTTCTCTCTTAGAATTAGAAGCTTTTCCAAGATTCAAGAGTTCACGTACAATTATGGGCACCTTTGGCAAACCCAAAATTTTCTCCTTTCAAATGAATAGCCAGTTGAAATAAGTTGTAGATGTCATTTGCCATCGTAGCTTTGTTCCAATTCTCCACATTTTTTTAATTCCCAACCCACCTTCCTGTTTTGTACAACAGACATCTTTCCATGGTGCTTTTGTTCCACTGTTTGTCTGTTCAACTCAAGGTTTTACGTAACAGGGGTGGCTACCATAAGGGTAATGGTGGCGCTGATGTGGTTGATGTAGCGTAACAGTGAAAACAATCAGGAGCATCCCAATCTTTGACAAGGCCTAAGGTGAAATTTTTATGTGAGACCATTTTCTATATCCCAATAATATTATTATTATTATTATTTTAAAACATATTTAATGTAAAATTTATTTTGTTCTTCTATTCTTGTAATTAGAATTGAGGATTATTCCCAACCTTTATTATTAGGAGTCTTTTTGGACAAGGATTTTTTTTTTTTTTTTTTTTCAATCTAGATCTTTGTAAAATAAAATTTTGTTTTTTTATCAGGATTTTTGGACAATGAGAGTTTTTTTAAGCATTTACTATTGGTCTAGGAAGTTTTTTTAAGCTTTACTATAGAAAGCCTTTGTACAATGAGAATTATTATCGGACTTTACTATTTGGGGTCTTCGGACAATGAGACTTTTTAAGGAAAGTTTCTTTAAGCTTTAGTATTGAGTGTCTTTGGTCAAGAACAGTTTTTTTATGATTTAATATTGAGGGCCTTTGGAAAGAATGATGTTTATCAAACTTTACTATTAGTGGCCTTTGGGCAAGCTCAATTTTTTTTTTTTTTTCCCTTGGCCTTTGAATAAGGTTTTTTTTTTGTTGTTGTTCTTTTTGACAAATATTTTCTATTAGAATTTTTTTGGGGAGCATTTAGCAAGTAACTTGAAAATGTTGGTGCCTTTTTAAAATTAAGGCCTTTGGCAACTATCTCAACCGCTTTACAAATTGGGCAAGCCCTGGTGACAACTGGAATGGTGAATTTCCTAATTCTTCTCACAACTTCAGAAAAATATATTGATAGGCATTTTTCATTCAACAAGTTAATGTGTTGACTGTTAAATGGGTACAAAATGTGTGAAACTTGTCTTTTGGGGTTGAAATGGATACAGCTGGCCAAAACAAACCAGGGAGGTGAAGGCAGTGCACCAAAACCCCTATTTTGTTTTAAATTCCTTAGGCTTTAGCCTTGTTCTGGTACATGCTTTAAGCTTTGGTTAAGACTATAAGGGTTAATTCTTGAGCACCCCGCTGGATTTTGGAGTAAAATCTAAATACTTCCAAGAAATCTGAATGTTACCAAGCCATGAGTAAAGGAACTGTAGTTGCTTGGAATTCAACTTTGAAATTGATTTGAGTTAAGAGGAGTTCTTGCTAATAGTTCGTATTATATTTTTAAATTGTGAAGCTAAGGTTAATATTTGGTTCTATTTTATATTGTTTGATTGCTTTTGTTATACAGTAGCATGTGGATGTTTGGGTAAGATGAATAATATGGTTTGTGCTTGTTTTGTGTATAAGTACGAGGTTGTTGTAAGTTAAAGTTTTGGTATTTTGTTCTTTTATGATCAAGTTGCTAAAAACAAAAAGACTTTAATTTCTCTATAGATTAAAAACCATGATTTTTAGCTGTTGAACTATCATTCAGAATCTATAACAGCTTCTCTAAATGGTGATTAGTGTTTACTTAAAAGTTGGGTCAAGTGCCTAAATTGTTGGACTGAAAGCTTAAAGTTGAAACAATTTCAGTAGATTCTGAAATTGTGAATTTAAAACTAAAAGCCCAGAATTTTTCTGTACAAAATTATTGTTAAATGCTGAAATAATCTTTTGTATGTTAATACCTTGATTATATTTGTAGGAACAAAGTTTACAAGCTGAAACAGTTTAGTGTTAAATTTAGTGCTCAAAAGCTACAATTAACTAACTAGTCGCTGAAATTATAGCTTATATGCTGGTTGAAGCTGAAATACGGGAGCTTCTATTTACACAATTAAAATCTCTCATTACACTATAAATAAATCTTAGGCCTCGTTTGGGAATAGGCTAATTTAGTAACTTTTTGACTATTTGGCTAAAAAGGTAGGTAAAAAAAACTTGTATGTTTGGGATGATTTTTTGGCTAATTACGAAAAGATGTGCAAAAAGTAGAGAGAAAAGAGAATCTTTGACTTTTTGGTATGAGTTGTTGGCTTTTTGACTAATTTAGTAATTTTTTGACTAATTGGTTAAAAAAAGTAAGTCTCCAAACGGGGCTTTAATTTTGATTAAATGCTAAAAAACAAAATACGGACGACAAGTTATATTTATTAGCAAGGAGAAAAACTCCTTTGGGTTGTTTTGGTTCATGAATGCTGCCAATAATTTCATATCATTTAGCTGAGTGATATACAGACTTCATTATACATTATAAAACACAACATTGACTTGAGATTGTGGTCAAGCCAAGGAATTAGGCTAGATTATAGGTTGGAATCATGAATTGGCATTATCATGCTGCTTCGTAAGTACCTATATATACGTAGGATTTATCTACATGGGTTAATACGATGTGTGCTAAGTTCGGAGGTGATTGATATCGTCATTTATATATCAAAATATTCTATTTATAATCAAGTAATAATTATTATTTCGAAATATAGCAGTTAAAAATAAATGTCGATATTCAGGGACTAATCGAGTTGGTTTAATAAAAAAATAATAATTAAAGTAATTTAAAGAATTTGGTTTTGAACATAAAATAAATAAATAAAATAAAATAAGAAATTTCTCAGAATTTGAAATCCACTACTAATTTTATAATTAGGGGTTATTTTATTAGTTTTCAGATAATCATTAATTTGGATAATATGATGTAAGTTGATCAGAAATACATTGTCAAGAAAATTTGTATATTAAAATCAAAAAATCACGAATCATCTTCACTTGGCGCGGATCAACACTACTAAATTAAACTAAATTATGATTGATGTACGACTTGTTTTATTAGACATAACTCGTCTAATAATTTTAATACACAGCAGTAAAAATAATTGTATAACATGATTTGAATAAAATATTTATTGCACAAAAATATTTGAAAATTATATAATTTATCCAAATCAAATCAAAATTAAAAATATTAAATACAATAAACCCTAATTACTTATTCAGGATTTTATCTCTACCCTAAGTAGAAAACATTAACTTTAACACTCATATAACTACCACACTCTAATATATACAAGTTGCACTCTCTCAATTTTCCCTTCTCTCTTTCTTTCCTAAACTTCCTTCGCCGAAACCAGGGCCGGCCCTGGCCTAAGGCCAATAAAACCTATGCCTTAGGCCCCAAAAATAGGGCCCCCAAATTTAGTAAAATGTTCTAGGCCGAATATTTTATTTTATTTTTGGTTTTAGGATCAATTTAAAGGACTCCAAAATATTTTATTTGGTCCATGTATGGTTTGACCAATATTTATTTATAATTGTAGTTTGACCCATATTTATTAAAATAAAAATATATATTAAAAAAAGAAGTGTTTGAGCCCAAGAAGAACAATATATATAATATATGGGCCCTAATTTTATTTTTTTAACATTCTTTATCTATTAGATTTTAGTGGAACAAATAATTTTGCCCTAATTTTTTTACCTAAGTCTTTATCAGTTTTAATTGAATAAATTTTTTCTTAATTTTTTTACCCTAATTTTGTTTCATTAAATTGTTTTGTTTATAATTTTAATGATTATATGTGTAAGTAATTTTTTTGTGATTACAAAAATAAAAAAATTATAACTTATTTTTATATTCATAAAATTAACAGTAATGATTTTCTCTCTGAATTTTTCCCCCCCCCCGAATCCCTCGACTGCCCAAAACGACGTCGTTTTGGGCAGTTTAATTTTTCTTTTTCTTTTTCTTTTTTTTCTTCCCTCTAGTCTGAAACGCGGAGTGGAATCGCAGAGAGGGAGAGAAAGAGAAAGAGAAGAGAGGGGAAGAGGCCATCGCCGATTGAGGGTCGAGGCCATCCCCGATCGCCGATCGCCGCGCCTCTACCTCCACCGATCGAGGGTCGATCGCCGCGCCTCGGCCAATCGAGAGTCGAAGCCGTCGCGGCCCAGCCCGGTTGATGTTGGCCCCTCCAGTTCTTTTTCTTCTTCTGAAAAAAAAAGAAAAAAGAAAAAATCAAATCAAAACGACAAAACGACGTCGTTTTGATTTCAGGGGGATTCGGGGAAAGGCAGATTCGAGCTACATAGCATTACTGATAAAATTAATATATATAAAATGGAGATTGTTAGTAGCCTCGACATCTCCCATTTTCTTTTTGTTTTATTTTTATTTTTTAATTCATAATATATAATATTATATATATAATATTTAAAATGTACTATTTACAGTAATTTATATATAAATACTTAAAATATGTAAAAATACATAAAATTATACAAAAATATAAAATAATATAAATAAATAAACTAATAAAATATATATTAAGAGATTAAATGTGAAACAATTAGATACCTATCAGTGATGACATACTGTTTACGATAGAGAGTGACTTTGAGATCGATTCTCGTTTCTGGTTTTTGTGAGTGTGTCGTCTTATATTTAATTACGTGATTAAGTATTATTTTTTTGTTATTGATTCTTCATTATACTTGACCTATCCATGTGGACTGAATTGGCTATTGATCGAAGCGAATATAGAAGATGCACATTTTTGTATTGCATCAATTGGCATGAGTTATCTGATGATATTGCAGGTGGAGTCTGGCCCGAGGAGCAAAGAGCCTATACTCGCTTAATGTGAAGAGATTCTGGCCTGAGGAGCCCTTGAGTTGCGTTGAAAAACATTGCATGCACAATACATTACATGCAGGGATGGACGCAGGATTCTAATATCGGGAGGGGGAGTGTATATGCAATCAAAAAATTTGTAATGAACATGTGGTATACAATATCAATTTCTACCCAAATATCACAAAAATATATAATTAAATGTTTCTATTCATCGTATATAATTACAAAATATTATCAAAATACAATTGGATATGTTCTAGTTGTCACACCCCAAATCCAGGTATGACCGGCCGTGGCCCACAGGGACTTAGCCCAAGGCACACGTAAGCCTAAACACGAATCCAATCACATTGAACAACTGAACAATAGTCCAATAATAAATAACCAAAACTCAATCCAGACATGCCACAATTATAAACGGCAAAATCAACCGTAATCAAAAGCCATCCAAACTTATGGGATATAAACAACTCACATATCAAAAATAATCCTAAATGAACTTCGATAAGAATAAATATAAATATGCACAAACTTGACATAACACTCTAAACTAAAGGAATGCCCTAGAGGTCCATGCAATTGAATCTCCGCTACGCCATGAGTCCACTCTAAATCCTTCTAACACCTGGAAATGGTAAACAACTAAGTCAGCTGATAGCTCAGTGAGTAGCAACATGGATAGTAAATACAGTTTTCGAAAACAGGGTTCAATTCCAAAATAAGATATATATCACAGAAACTAGATTGGCATACAGTTTGGTAAATACAATCTGTTTCAAAAAGAAGGTTCTACAATTCAACACTTAAAATACTCATGTCTCGCAAGAACATGATAAACGACATTTTCCACTTAAAATAGATTCTAACATGAACACCAATAATTTTCTGGGTACCAATAAAAACAAATAATCTGCCACACATTTCTCAGGCTATTAGCCCTGTTGGATCCAATACCGAACTAAGAGTCATCCTCAGGGTGGCACCTGGCCTTTTCTCAAAGACGATCCGATTGAAGGTCACCTAGTTGTTTTTAAAGGTCTGTTCCTTACAATCGTTGAGCACTAGAGTCATCACGGCCCAACCCGGATCTGTTCCCTAGTGGCCAGAGTCACCACACACAGTGGAATAATTTCCCTGGACTAAATACACACATGGTCCCAATAATCAATACACATCAGTTTCGCAAAACATGGTAGTTCATCATTATAAACATGAGACCAAAACAAATAGTTTACAGTATGCCAAGTTCACACATGTTTCAGAAATAATTTGATTCAATTGATAATATAAAAATTTATCAAAACAGTTTAGTCTTGAAACAACAATTTAATTTTCCAACAGTTCAGGGTAGGGAACATTTATAAAAATACGTAGCATGAAACTACTCACCTGAAAACGAAATAATATAATCCTCGAATAGAGTATGAAAGTCCAACTAGCATGCGGTCTACGCAAGCAAAACATGCGGTCTACGCAGGTAACGAAATTGAATAAACATGCGGTCTACGCAAGTAATGAAATTAACATGCGGTCTACGCAAGTAATGAAATTAATTACAAACACTTTAAGATAAAACAGAATTTTAAACATGTTTGCTCAATCTATTCGCTTAATTTGAAAATTAAAAACCCGCTCCACGCTATTCGAAAAATTCCAAAAACCTCCAGATATGATCTATTATATCCTAAGTTTCAAACCCAATTGGTTTCACTTGATTTGCTTATCAAAATAATTTTTCTACAATTTATTATATCCAAACAGGTTGTTTTCTGCAGCACTTTAAAGAAATTGACGGTTCTCTTAATATACACGAGAAATCAATGCAAGGCCAAAAAGGTATGAAACTAGACTCGTAACCGGTTCTAATGACGGTAATTTGATAATTTTTGGATTTATACCCAAAGAGAACAACAATCCCGAATTTACTGTTTTGGACTGGTTTCCTGGACAGATTTGGATACCTCAATTTATATGAATTTTGACTCCCAAAAATTATGAAAAAATTCAGATATGCAATTCAATGTGTAATTGATCTACTGTAAAAATTTCAGATTAAAATTCATCCGTTTGATATGGTTTCTTGATTTTTAAAGTTAGCGATTATGTGCAGAATTTTTTGGACTAAGATTCACACCGATTCTTTATACATGAATTTAACTCCTTAGATTTCTTAACAGCATATATATATACACAAAATACATACACCTACAATCTCTCCATCAATGAATTAAATAACAATATTATTAGGATAAAGAACAAAGAAAGAAGAGAAGAAAACCTAGGAAGCCACACAGCACAACACACCCAAAGCTCTCCTTCTTGGCTACAACAATAATCTTGATGATTGAAAAACCCCTCTCTTTCCTTCATAAACCCACGGCTGCTAGGGCTGCTAGTGTTGTGGAAAACAATTATAACAAGAGTTAGGGTTTGTGTTTATTTTATTTTATACTAGTGGTGGGCACACTTAGGTCAAATAGATAGATAAATATACAAAATACATATATAAGTTACATGTAATTCAAATGGTAAGAGTCTAACTTATTAATTTTGTGGTCTAGAGTTCAAGTCACACCCTCTTCTCTATTTTTTTTTTTTTAATAATAAATCTTGCTTCTAAATCAATGACTTTCACCATAAATTTATTTTAGGTTTAAAATTAATTAAAAGATCCTCCAATAATATTTAATTTGCACTTAAAGATTCATAATAAAATATTTGAGATTTGTAAAATTATTATTTAATTATTTACTTAATTTTTATATTCGGGTTCTCACACTAGTAACTCCATATTAATTTTCAAAAAAGCAACTATTTGCTTTACATATTTACTTAGGCATCTAAAGTTGTGCTCGACGTTCTTTCATAATATAAAAAGCATCTATGATAGAATCTACATCAAAATCTCGAGCGATGTTTTTCCCAACATATGTTAATAAGTAGCTTGAAAGAAAATCATCATTCATCCTGTTGCGCAATTTATGCACATTCTGTTGTCGCCGTAGAAACTAGTAAAGTTAGAACAAGACGAATTAATCTATCAACAAGAGGATAAATTGTTGACTTCCTTGTTGTTACCAACATTTGGCACAAGTCAGAAATTGTCAACAACTGCTGAAGCTCAGGATGTTTAAGGATGTCAATCCCGTAGTTTTGCAATTGAAATTTCAAATGTATTTTTTCTTGCTCTGTAAAGTCATTAGGATAAAAATTGATTTGCAAGTTTGCATATATCTTCAATTTTAAACGAACTGTAATCATCCCTAGGATCTAAAGCAGAGCTAAGAATAAGCAACTCCATCACATCTTCTTTGAATCTGTTGTTCAATTTTTGCAATTGAGAATCACATATAATTGTAAAAATATCAACCCGAAAATGATGCTCAATAGTAATGTGATCTCTTTAGTGACAAGCACAACCTCTACCAGATGTGTGACAAGCACTCATATTAGGATATCTATGTTATATTTTCCACAAAATAGTTGAACATTCTCGAACAAAGGAATCCATCCATCTTCTCTATATTTTTGAACAATTGCTTTTGTAGTTGACACTAGATGCATTGCATTCAATATATCTTGGGATTTACGTTGCAAAGCTTGGCAAAGATCATCAGTAGTCTCCAAAATCTCTCATAAAATGTAAGATAAACACAAACTCAAAAGATGTAATCTTATCATAAACTCCATCTACATCTGCACGTTGAGTAGATGTGGCTCCATCATTGATGACATTATTTAAGACTGAACAAGTTGCACTAAACATATTTATCAAACTAGAAATAGATCCCAAGTGAGAACCTCATCAAGTATCTCCAGCCCATTTCAATGTCCCAACTTGATTTTTGCCTTTACCAGTTTCAACTTCATCAATAGCAAGTTTTGCTACAATTTCTTCAACTTGAGCAACTTTCAACTGATCATGCCTTTTACAAGAAGAGCCACATAAATTAACTGTGAGAGCTAGATAAGAAAAGAATTGGGCAACGGGTATAACCTCTCTGGCTGTCGTTACCAATGCAAATTGGAGTCGATAAGCAAAGTAATGAACATAATACGCAAAATGATAGTCATGAAAAAATAAGGCCTGGAACCCAATCCACTCTCCACTCTTCCAAGTTCTATATCATTTACACAGAGATAAGGATAAGCTTT
>NW_021024896.1:342205-357034 GCF_004153795.1 Camellia sinensis
ATGATCAGGATTGAAGACTTGAATAGTCTCCTTATATCATCCTTATTTTGCCACGCATTGAATTGTAATTGGTTTATACAAAATATGTAGCCAACAACAATACATTACATTCGTATTACATATTCATTGCTATTGAGATGGGATAGGCTGATGATTTGCTTTTGAGCAAGTACTTATGTTAGGTGTTATACTTGTGGATGTGATGACTAGTTGTAATGTATTATTACTTGCTTCCATTTTTGTTCATTGAAACTCATTACATACATATCTAAATTATTATGAAATTAAATATACATATCATATCTAAATTATTATGAAATTAAATATACATATCATATCTAAATTATTATGAAATTAAATATACATATCATATCTAAATTATTATGAAATTAAATATACATATCATATCTAAATTATTATGAAATTAAATATACATATCATATCTAAATTATTATGAAATTAAATATACATATCATATCTAAATTATTATGAAATTAAGATTGTAATTATTCTTGCATATCATTTGTGTGATAATTGTTAGAAGAAGAAAATAGTGAGATTAAAGTAGTATCCTACTTTCTTAGAATTTATTAAATTGATTTATCCCTAATGTGTAAATGTGTCTCGTATTAATATCCATACTTCATAGAAAGTAAGAGTAATTTAATAATATAATATATTAAAATTGGACTTCAACAATTTAATAAGAAAGTAAATTTACGTTTAATATGTTTGTATATCACTTGAGTGTGAAAACGACAAGCCCAATAACAATATAAATAGTATCAACTTTATATTTTAATGTAATTTTCATAGGACTTACTAAAAAATGGTAAACTTGTTATTGCCTCTTAAATTAATAACCAATTTCTTTAGAATGATTTATTATCATTCTTTGAGCTTATATATTTAATACAATATTACAAAAAAAAAAAAAAAAAATTTACAAACGTATCCTAATTATATTTATATCTTCTTCTTCTTCTTCTTTTTTATTTTATTTTAATTTTGTCATAGTTGTAAGTATCTCTATGACCGTTACAAAAACAATACTAAACATAGAACAGATCTCATAAAATAATTCTGATCATATATATCAAATGATGGAACCCACCATAAAAGTTACATTTTCTCTCATACTACTCCATCTATATACCGCATATATCAGATGGTGGTGAAGATCCTATGAAAGTTATATTATCACTCAAATTACTTCATTTATATTTTATAGGAAAATATCCACCCTTCCAACACGCCACAAATTATAGATTTTCGATGAGTTAAAGAACTTTTGGTTCTTCCGTTCAACTCACCTTTCTTCACTCGGCTTGCTGGCGCATGCCCTGGCAATATATGTAAATCACTTTTTGACTTGAAGGAATAAAAGAACTAGTTTGTCCCTTTCTCATTTCTGCGTAAATTCTCAATACTTCTTAATAGTTAAATTTAATTCCCATCAAGTCTTATTTTTAATAAGACTTTATAAAATCGTCGCTAAAAATATTTTTTGTGACGATTTTTTTACATATGTTGCTAAAAATTAATAATTAGTGACTTTATTTTGTCATAGTTTTATAAATTGTCGCTAAAACTTATAATTAGTGACTTTTTTTGACATTTTTCAAGCTGCCACTGAAAGGTGAAAATTAGTGACAATTTTTTGTGACGATTTTTTTAATTGTTACTAAAACTTATAATTAGTGACATTTTTTGTGATAATTTTTAAACTGTTACTGAAAATTAATAATTAGTGACGTTTTTTAGTAGTGTTTGATAAAAAATACCATTAATTATCGTAAGACTTATTAAATAATAAGTCTACTTGTTAAAACCTATAGGTAAGTCCCTATTTCTTTCTTCCTTTTGGAAAATAATACAAACCCAAAAGTGTCAAGAATGTAGTGACATACTATATTCATTCTTAATAGGTTCCACACACTCAATTAATGTTGTGCTGTCACATTATATTCTGGGCTTTATTTTAAGGTTATTTTCCTTTTTCTTTCTTCACTCTGAAGGCTGCTACACCAACTCCACGTGAGAGCAAAGGTGGATGTCATTCAACAACCGCTTCTCACCGTGTGAAATTTGTCCATTTCATTGCTGGGATAGAATAGTAGTAATGAAGTTTCCTTGTGAGCTTCTGCAAGACTAATTTAAGATTTCCATGGCATGGAAAATGCGCGTGAATAAAGTTAGGAATTAAGGAGACTCTAGTTCAGTTTCTGTAACTAGTGCATTTGTAAGATAAGCTAGTCATGTCTAGTTTCATGATCGTGGTGTTACTTCTTCTGAAATTTGCATCTTCCAATAGTACTCCAGATGGCTTCATCTTTAATGAAGACACTGAAGCTGGATGGAGCTGCGAAGCTTGATTCCAAAGGCCTATTGACGCTAACCAATGCCAGTTTTTCGCAACAAACAGGTCATGCTTTCTACAACAATGCCGTCCAATTCAAGAACTCCACAAACAACGGTAGTGTCATCTCCTTCTCTACTACTTTCATCTTTGCAATTGTACCAGAGTACAAACAATTTGGTGGCCGTGGAATGGCCTTTGTTATATCACCTTCCAAAAAGCTCCAAGGAGCTCTACCTGGATATCTTGGGCTCTTTGATGATACTAACATTGGGACTAGTTCAAATCATATTGTTGCTGTTGAGCTAGACACCTTTCAAGACTTCGACATGGAGATAAGGGACAAAGACAGCAACCATGTTGGCATCGATATTAACGGTTTGAAATCAATCAAATCTGCAAGAGCAGTTTCATTTCCTGCAGGTAAAAATGGTAACTTCACAGATCTAAACCTCCAAAGCGGTGACCCAATGCAGGTTTGGGTGGAATATAATGGAATAGACAAGCAACTTAATGTTACCCTTTCTCCAATTAATGTACCCAAGCCAGACATCCCACTCTTATCATTGACGCTAGATCTTTCACCGGCCATTCTTGACTCCATGTATGTAGGCTTTTCATCAGGCATGCGTAGGTTTTCCACATCTCATTACATACTGGGCTGGACTTTTAAGGTGAATGGTCAATCTGAACCAATTGATCTGCCTCGCCTCCCCAAGATCCCTCAGAGACGACTCAAGAAAATAAATGGCCACAGAAATTTTGCATTTGCATTTGCATTTGGGCTTCCCTTCATAGGGTTTCTTGTCATCCCAGTCATGATCATTCGTGCTTTTTTAAACTTAAGGAAGAAGTTTGTAGAAGTGTTGGAGGATTGGGAAGTCCAGTATGGCCCGTACAAATTCAGTCATAAAGATCTATCCATTGCCACGGAGGGTTTCAAAGAGAGTGAACTTCTTGGCAGGGGAGGCTTTGGTAGAGTGTACCGAGGTGTGTTACCAACATTGAATACAGAGGTTGCTGTCAAAAGAGTTGCCCATGATTCGAGACAAGGAATGAGAGAATTTCTAGCAGAAATAGCAACCATAGGTCGGCTGCGCCACCCAAACTTAGTCCGCCTCCTAGGCTATTGCCGGTGTAAGCAAGAACTCCTATTGGTTTACGATTTCATGCCTAATGGAAGTCTAGACAAGTTTCTTTATGGCCAACCAAAGCGATTGCTAAATTGGATGCAAAGATTTAAGATCATCAAAGACGTAGCATCAGGCCTGTTCTATTTGCACCACCAATGGATACAGGTTATCATTCATAGAGATATCAAGGCCAGCAATATCTTGATCGACAGTGACTTCAATGCAAGATTAGGAGATTTTGGGCTTGCCAAATTATGTGACCATGGAGCTGATCTTCAAACCTCTCATGTGGCAGGTACTCTCGGCTATATTGCACCTGAGCTGGCCCGTACTGGAAAAGCAAATACAAGAACTGATTTGTTTGCATTTGGGACATTTATGCTAGAGGTTGTCTGCGGTAGAAGGCCAGTGGAACACCGGGCGTCTCCCGAGAAGATAATTTTGATAGACTGGGTGTTGGAGTGCTTGGAAAGCGGAAACATTCTTGAGGCCATTGATCAAAGTCTGGGAGCTGAGTATGTGATTGAGGAAGCTGAGTTGGTGCTGAAGCTAGGGTTGCTTTGCTCTCATGCCGTGGCTGCAGCAAGGTCAAGCATATCTGATGTGGTGAAGTACTTGGAAGGTGAAGCTCAACTACCTGATAACTTCAGTGAAATTATTAAGTCTCAGGATTTCGGAGAAGCCTCAAATGGAGAGGACGTGCCACTTATTTCTGTTCCATCAGTAACGATCACAGAGCCATTCATCTCTAGAGGCCGTTGAATTACTTGATCTCTTTTAGCAGCAGCTGCTCTGTAAGTACTAAACTATTTCTTAGATTTTGATTTCTTCATGTAAAACAACCAAGTATATTACCTCTGCCTTTCGCAATTTTCTGGGCTTTGTCTAATGTTGTTTGGGCAAAAGTTAACTTTTGTTCTGTGCAATCCAATTAAGTATCTTCCATAGTTTCTTTATTAAAACACTGACAATATATGTGGGAGGGAAATGCATTGTTTCAACATATTTAAACTTTGGTAACATTAGTGAAAATTAAGTGCAAAAATTTCCTAGAGCTTCCAGCAATAAGTAAAAGAGGAGGTGAAGTGTTGGATTGGTAGACCGTGATAAGTACTGTTCACTCAACCCTACTATTCACTTAAACATTGGGTCCAACGGAGATTTGGGAGGGCCTCCTCCCAAGGGGGAGGGGGTCTGGGGGGGTTTACCCCTGCTGAAATTTTTGGGTACTTTCATAATTCCCATGTGCTTCCGTATAACCCTAATTTTATACTTATAAATAGATGAATGGGCGCCTCTTTTAGGTTAAGAGAGAGAGAGTTGTATTTTTCTGATCATAATGAAAACCGTAGCAAGCACGGGTGCGGGTACGAGTACGGTACGGGTACGAGTACGGGTACGCCGATTCGGAAAAACTCCAAAAAAGTAGAGTACGGGTACGGCTGCGGTACGCCGATATTTTTTTATTTTTTTTTATTTTTTATAATTATGGTTAAAAGATACAACCTACAAATTGAAGTTAAATATCAAAACTAAAAAGAGAACTATAAATAAAACTAAAAGACAAATAATTAAATATAAGAGACAAATATGATTTTTATGATAAACATTCTGTTGAAAATAATAAATAAAAGAGACAAATAATATTTAACTAAAAGACAAATAAATATTTATGATTGAAAGACAAATAATATAAGAGACAAATAATTAACTAAAAGACAAATAAATAAATTAACTAAAAGACAAATAAATAAAAAATAGACCTGTAAACTAGGCAAATAATAAACCATAGTAAGTCAAAACATACCTCACTTATGGAAAATTTGTGAGCCCCAGCATTATTGTTTAGACAGAGCAAGGCAGCTGGTGCAATGTGATTGACAACCTCGGAGTCACTACTCATCTCCATTAACCTCGGATCCATCACTTGGTTGAGTGAACCATTTTCCAGATATGGAATTGCCTGTTGTTCCACAAATACAAATATGTCAAAACAAACTTGATAACCTTGGTACTCATACCAACTTCAAAATGAATGCTATGTGATTATAACTTTTCGGATGTGCTAAATAAGTCGATTCTTTGATTACAAAATATAAAAAATAGTTTTTAAAAAAAATCAAAAAATTACTAAAAAAGCCAATTTCAAACACTCTAGTAACTAGGAACAATATTTAAGTTCTAGCTTAATAATCAGGTTATTGTTTTTATATTTTTTGTTCACATTCTTGTTTTGAGATTAAAGTATGCTTACCTTAGTCCGCATTGGATAGGATCTCAGAGGAGTGAATTGGGTATAGAAAAAATTTCATATTATTCACACAAATTTGTGGCATCGCTTGGCTTGGTTAGTCTTGTTTTGAGATTATTCTTTTGAAAAAAACAATGCTACAAATGACTTCATAAAGTGTTCTAAGAACATTTCTTAGCAAACATTAAATGATTATATATTATTTAATAATTCACTTTTATGGGGGAATGTACAACTATTTTAAGCATGATAACAAATGTTCTGAGGATATCTATTAACAAGACTTTTTTTTTCTTATAATCTTTTGGTTGGCTACTTTCTATGATATTGTTGGGTGGGGGGGGTTGTTGAATGCCAGGGATTGGTATAAAATTCAGTATCAACATTCAATTTGTAGTAATTATTCATGAAGCTTATGAGGGAGGTTGGATTCTCTGTCTGGAATTTGTTCTGTCTCCTTATTCTAAAGCACCTCGCTACTACACGATGTCTCTCTCTAATCTAATCATATGGTAGAGAGCAACCTTGAGACAAGAAGACATGAGAGATCCAAAGAAAGAATTTCCTTTCTTTCTAGGAGATCACCATTGATATATATATATATATAGAGAGAGAGAGAGAGAGCCTAGACAGCTTACCTAATCAATTAAGGACAGACCCTTTTTCTTCTGAAAAAGGCGGGCACTCTTCCCTGTTATGAGCTCAATGAGGAAGATCCCATAGTCATTTACATCACCCCAAAGCCTGTTTTCTTGATCTTCAGTATTATTCATGCATCTTCTGTTGGAAATGGTTATAAAATTCTGGATAAAACCAGAATTTTTTCTTAAGTTCGGTCTATTTTTTAGGTGGGTCCCGAGTGTCGATTTACTCGGGTCAACGTGGTAACGCGTTCTATGCCGCGTTGTGATTCACGTGGTATATTTGGTTGCTCAAAACCATTACCGAGTGAATGGAAAATTGAAGCCAAAGTGTACTGCATGGAAATGGAGTTTTGGTGGAAATTCCTTAAGGTTGTAAATTGGCTTGTCCCACATTGATTTGGTGGGAAGTTTTGAAAGGGTTTATAAGGCTTAGAGTGAGATACTTGGGGTGTGCCCCAAGGGGTACCCAAGTGTTTTAGAGGGAGAGGTTATGGGCAAAATGGGCTAGACCCATTGGACCCAAAAATCACCACACATGCGCACGCCGCCGTCCGGTAGGTCGGGCGGGCTGGGCTTGGGCGCGGGTGTGTGGTGTGGTTGGGCTTCTAATCTTTTTGGGCCAAAAACATTTGAATTTAATTTTATTTTTTATTAAAATAAAATCCAAAATTCAAATTAAATTGGTTTGGATCGTTTTCAAACAGAAATAAACTGTTTTGGAATTAGTGCACACCCAAACAGGGCCCTTCCCGTAATTGCTATCTGTTTGAATTGTTGAATCTGTTTGAAATTCAAAACCCAACAGGTATCATACCTGTTCAATTCAAAACCAAGAGCCACATACCTGTTCAATTGAAAACCAAGAGCCACCTTCACATCTATAAATAGGACCACCCTCATTTGATGTTTTTCAATTCAGAAATTTCGTATTTCACCTCTGCTAATTATATTCTTCATCTTGCTGCATTTTATTTCCGAAAATGAAATTGGTTGAGGAAATGTTTTGTTTGAAGGTAATAAGGCTCAAGTATAGTCTTAGGTAGTGGCCCACTAGTGGTGGCAAAAAGGTAATTAGCCTAATTCATGACATTACACAATTTAATCTAATTTAATCATACCAAATCAATGTTCAATTCAATACACCATAAAATCACATTAATTCTACTGATCTTAAGACACTAATCAATTTCAGATTCGGCCGCCGATAAGGCCTTCAATTAGCAGTTTAAACATATAAACATGAACAGATAATCAGACAATCAAACAGATAGAATGCAATTAACTAACATATACTCAGTCAATTCAGTTTCAATTCCAGTCAGTCAGTTCAATTATCAGTCAGTTATCAGTTCCGTTTAGCAGTAATCGGTGATTATCGGTAATCAATCAGTCCTTAATCAGTAAACAGTATGAGGGTTGTTACACATCCATAGGATATTGCTATTGTTATTGATATTGTTATCGTTATTGTTACAGGGATCTCTGTCAATTCCAAATCTGGGAACTATTGTTATTGTATGATGGTCATCAATTGATTATTTGGTCTTTTAAGACCTAGTGTATTGTTACTATTGGATGTACCACGTATGACTTAATGAATATGATGGATCGAATTGATTGAATTGAACGATTAATTGACAAATGATATTGATTGAAAATGTTCTAATGCTAATCGATTGTTTTATTGACAAATGGTATTGATTGAAAACGTTCTAATGCTAAATGATTGTTTTCAAAATTAAAGGACATCATTCCCAACCTCTGTACACATTTGTTATTCACTAGGTTTTAGCTCACAATTTGTATATATATATGTAGGTGGCTGAGCACCAGACCCGAGCTAAGGGCGCCGACTTGAGCTCTCGTTTTGTCAAGCCAGCCATTGTACTTCCTATCGAGGTTCCGAACCTACACGAGTCAAGGCTGTTTTGGAGTGTTCCATATTCACCCTTTTTATCCCTGTTATTGCAAAGAATGTTCAAGACTTTGATTGTACAGCTATGCTGAGGGGATTAGGTCCCTAACCTATATGCTACCTTGTACATTTATTTTTGGTATATGTCTATAGAAAAGGTTTTCACAGCTCATTGGACATCTTTTTATTATTGATTGGCTTCCGCCAGCCCCGTTTCTGTATTATCGACATTATTGTTAAGCAGGCCTTTGGTAATCACGGATTACTGGCTGGTTACGATACTAAACCCTTAGGGGCGAGTTTGGGTTGTGACAATTTTACTATGCCAATCGAAAAAATAAATACACATACACTCTTTTTCAACACACACACCAGAACCCACCACCTCTAACATTATCTGGGTTAGCAATTGATGTTGAATTTTTTTAAAAAATAAATAATAATTTAATGACAATGTGGGGCCAATGCAATCACAGAGGCTGGCATAGGGTAGAGAAGCTAGGAGTTGCGATGAATATCTGATAATTGTTATTGGTACAATTGTTAATTAAATATTGTGAATTTTTTTTTAATACTATGATTTATTGTAATTGGTAGGTACTGTGTTGTGTGATTTCTTGATAATTGAATAGGCTTTTAGGTTATGATTTGTTGATTTCCTCTAAGAATTTGGATAAAAAACTAAATGTTATTTTGTGCTGCCATATATTTTATGATTTTTAGGAATAGGATAGGATTGTGCTAGGATATAAGATTCTAAAAGTTATTTTTTAGAGTCTATTTACATTAAAAATGTACTACAATAATAATAATAATTATTCTTAATTGCGTTCAGGTTGTTGAATGATAATTATTGACAATTAAGTTAATCACGGCGAACAAAAAAATCGATTCCTTCTTTAAGAAAAGAGGTTCTGAAAATATTGTTCAAAGTTCCACCAATAGTGTTGAAAATTCAACTCCTCCGGAACAACGTCTTTCTAAACTTCCAAGAGTCGAATCTAAAGAAGTTGATACATCTTCTTTGGTAAAGGATTTGGGGTTGCGTCAACAAATATGGGATTACCCAGTATCTGAACGTGATGAGATCAGACGTGCTTATATCAAATCCGGCCCACATCAACCCAAGGCTCCGAACAATCAACCTTTTGAAACTGGTAAGAATGGACGCCGTTTTTCAGATTCTTGGTACAAGTTATTTCCGGATTGGTTGGAATACTCTCTAACAAAAAATCGTGCATTTTGCCTTCTATGTTTTCTTTTTACTAAGCCAACTGGACACCCTGGATCTAGTGCTTTTACGGTCGAGGGATTTTCTTCTTTGAAGAAAGTCAATGAAAGGAAGAATTGTCCTCTGTTATCGCATATGGGGAAGGTGCTCGAACAATCTTCTGTGTAAATAAAATAAATTGAAATAATTCAAACAAAATAAAATAAAACTTACATAATTTATTTTGTTGAACTGAATCAATAATAAGAGACCAAGTCGAGTGTGTGGCACTCTGTCCTTAAGACAGATTTGCCCCGCTATGGTGCTTACGGTTAAGTGGCGTCTATCTCCCAGGATACAATGATCTTAACCAATTTGTAGTAGCACTCCAAAACAAATTGTTTGGCAAGCCAAAACCTATGATCTAACTCTCTGAATATTTATTCTAAAACTAGAATGAATAAATAATGCAAAAGGAAAATCTGGACAGCAAGAAAAAAGATTTTCAGACTGATTTTTCGGATGTCTCTAAGTATAAAGACTGCTGGAATAGAATCTCAATTTATAGGCAACATAGTCCCCGAACAGGTACAACAATTTGAATGAACATATGCACTTTTGAAAGAACAGGTGCAATAGTTGAATTCAAACAATTCTGACCGTTGTACATGAACACTACTATTCAAACATTTGAAAAGTGTCCGTTGGTGGACAAACAAAGGAACTGTTAGGAACTTTATTATTAATAACTATTTGAATATATATATATATATTAAACTATTTAAATAGTTTAATAAATAAAGGAAGAGGTACAAACTTTAGGAAACCACTTAGGAACCCAAAAATTGAATTTAAAATTAAATTAAATTCCCACAATTAGAAACTTTAGGAAACCACTTAAGAACTTAAAATTTGAATTTAGAATTTAAATTAAATTCCCATAATATTTTTTATTGAAAAAATTCAAATGAATTTTATCTAAAAAATTAATGTTAGACCCGAAACGACGTCAACTTCCCATTCACTCATAAATGGTTTTGACGTTCCGTCTTCACCATGTGACTTGCCGCGCGGCAAGGAACACTTCACCTCTTCGAACCCACCCCAAAAGACATTTGGGGCCCACTCAAAATTGGGCTAAAAAATATGCCTATATTAAACTATTTTTTCAACAATCCCCCGCATGAATGGAATTTGACGGAGAGAAAATGCAACAACATGATCTAATTACAGAGAGTACAAAAATAGGAAATATTCTACAAATGATAGGTAGCTTTTGGCTTTGAACCTTCCCTTATGAGACACTATCGGATTTACTAGCTAACCAATGAACATGATGTCTTGAACTGTTCAGCCGTTTGTGTAAACCAAGACAATAGAACTCACACAATATATTCCCAGACACAGTTTAGTTCTCACTATTGTGTTCATTTTTTGCCTTAAACAACCTGGTTTTTCATGAGTGCTCTAGAGAATTGTAGCCCTTCACAAATCTCACAGAACTGGCCCAGTTCACACTCACATAGGTGATGCTTATGAAGAGTATCCTGTCATACTCCACTAGGTTTACCTAAATATAAGAATCATGAAAATTTTACTTAACCTTAAATGCTACAGTCATCACTATTTCATTATAGAAATGGGTAGGAGTTTAACTCCCCAGTGATCCTTCTGAGTCATTCACAACTCGGTTGTCCCTTTGAACCTAGATCTTGGGATCTCCAGTCAACTAGGTTAGGTTGCCGTTGTGGTAACTCTTATGTAATAGGCTTAAGTCCCATTCCCCTCAATGGATTCTCAACTAACTCTCTTGCTAACCCTTTGGTTAGTGGATCCGCTATATTGTCTTTACACTTAACATATTCTATGGAAATAATTCCATTAGAGAGTAATTGTCTTACGGTGTTATGTCAATGACGAATGTGTCGTGACTTACCATACAAATGACTATGTGTTCTACCTATAGCTAATTGACTATCACAATGTATGCATATAGCAGGCACCGGTTTTGGCCATATTGGAATATCTTCAAGGAAGTGGCGAAGCCATTTTGCCTCTTCCTCTGCTTTGTTTAAAGCTATGAATTCTGATTCCATAGTAGACCTAGCAATGCAAGTCTGTTTGGAAGATTTCCAAGATACAGCCACCCCACCAAGAGTAAAGACATACCCACCGGTGGACTTCGAGTCTCTTGTATCCAATATCCAATTTGCATCACAGTATCCTTCAAGTACTGTTGGATATCTAGTATAATTCAGCCCAATATTACGAGTAAATCGGAGATACCTTAGAACTCTTATAATAGCTTTCCAGTGTTCTACTCCCAGATTACTCGTATATCTACTTAGTTTACTTACTGCATAAGCTATATCCGGGCGAGTGCAGTTCATCAAGTACATTAAGCTTCCAATAATTTGGGCATACTTTAATTGAGAAATACTTTCCTGTACATTCTTAGAAAGATACAAATTAACATCTACAGGTGTTCTAGCAAGATGATCATCATCTTTGCTGAATTTGTCAAGTATTTTCTCAATGTAATAAGATTGTGACAAAGCATATCCTTCTGATGTTTTGGTAATTTTCATACCAAGAACTACATCAGCAATGCCCATGTCCTTCATGTCAAAATGTTTATTCAACATTTTTTTGGTAGTTTTAATCATATCATTATTACTACCCATGATGAGCATATCATCTACATAAAGACATACAATGACATAACTTTTGTCTGTGTTTTTAATATAAACACATTTGTCACACTCATTAATTTTAAATCCATTTGACATCATTGCCTTATCAAATTTCTCATGCCATTACTTTGGTGCTTGTTTTAAACCATATAATGATTTAACCAATTTACACACTTTCTTTTCTTTCCCTGGAACAGAAAACCCTTCTGCTTGTTCCATGTAAATTTCTTCCTCTAACTCACCATTTAAAAAAGCGGTTTTAACATCCATTTGATGAATTTCTAAATTGCATAGAGATGCAATGACAATTAGCATTTTAATGGATGTTATTCTAGTAACCGGTGAGTATGTGTCAAAGTAATCAAGACCTTCTTTTTGTCTAAAACCTTTGACCATAAGTCTTGCCTTGTATTTATCAATTGATCCATCTGCTTTCATTTTCCTTTTGAAAATCCACTTGTACCCAAGAGGTTTACAACCTGGTAGCAAGTCCACTAATTTCCAAGTGTGATTTTACAAGATGGATTCAACTTCACTATTGTCAGCTTCTTTCCATAAAGGAGCTTCAGGACTGGACATAGTCGCTTTAAAAGTTAAAGGCTCATTTTCTAACAAATATGTTAGAAAATCAGGACCAAAAGATTTTGAGGTTCTAGCACGTTTACTACGCCTAAGTTCCTCTACCTAATTTTGATCTAACTCTTGTTCTTAATCATGTTCTTGATCCTGACTAGTAATAGTATTATGAGATCTTTTATTGTTACTAGTCTCTTGTCCAGTCTTATTTGGAAATACATGTTCAAAGAAAGATGCATTTAAATATTCAATAATAGTATTTGCATGCATTTCAGAATGTTCTGATTTATGAATCAAAAACCGATATGCACTACTATTCTTGGCATAACCAATGAAAATGCAATCAATGGTCTTAGGACCTATCTTAGCCTTTTTAGGACTAGGAATAGCCACTTTAGTCAAACACCCCCATACTTTTAAATATTTGTAGGATGGTACTCTACCATGTCACATTTCATAAGGTGTTTGATTCACTTTCTTTCGGGTTACTTTATTTAAAATATAATCAGCATAAAGTATTGCTTCCCCCCACAAGTTCTGAGGTAATCCAGAACTTATTAACACGACATTCATTATTTCTTTTAAAGTCCTATTTTTCCTTTCAGCAATTTCATTTTGCTGAGGTGAGTAAAGTGCGGTGGTTTGATGAATTATTCAATGTTTTTTACAAAACTCACCAAAAGGTGATTCATATTCACCGCCTCTATCACTGTTAAGTTTCTTGATTTTCTTACCAAGTTGATTTTCAATTTCATTCTTATATTGAATGAAAGTTTCCAAAGTTTCATCATTGGTTCGAATTAAATAAACATAATTATATCTAGTATAGTCATCTATAAAAGTGATAAAATATTTTTTCTCACCTTTAGTTTGAATTGATTTAAAATCACAAATGTCACTATGAATTAATTCAAGTGGTTCCGTACTTATTTCAATTGAATGAAAAGGAGTTTTAGATAATTTTGCCTCAACTGAAATTTCACATTTATGAATTGAATCAATGTCAAATTTAGGTAAACATTTCATATTAATTAATTTACGCAAAGATCCATAATTAACATGTCCTAGTTTACCATGTCATAAATTTGAAGACTCAAGCAAGTAAGAAGAAGATGTAGTATTATTAATAACTGAGGGTACAACGGTCATTACATTTAACTTGAAAAGGCCATCAGACATGTAACCTTTTCCTACATACATCCCATTCTTAGTAAGTACAAATTTATCACTCTCAAATACTAGCCTAAACCCATTCTTACTCAACAAAGATCCGGAAACAAGATTCTTGCGAATGTCCGGTACATGCAGCACATTATTGAGAGTGAGTTCCTTTCCTGATGTCATCTTGAGAACAATCTTTCCTTATCCTTCAACTTTGGAAGTTGAGAAGTTGCCCATAAAAAGTTGTTTACCATTATCCACTGAAGAATAAGATGTGAACATCTTTTTGTCAGCACAGATGTGGTGGGTAGCATCAGTGTCCACCCATCATTCTTTAAAATTTTCGACAAGATTTGTCTCGGAAATAACTGCAGAAAGATTTATGTCATCAACACCATTAGAAATTTTGTCCACTTCGGTCATATTGGCTTAAGCAAGCTTCTTACTTGATCTTCCTTTTGCCTTTGCGTTTGCTACGACAATCTTTGGTTCGATGTCTCTCTTTGTCACAGATGTAACATTTACCATTAAACTTGGACTTTTTAGTTTTCCCCCTTTAGAGCTTTGTAAGGAACTTTCTCTAGAAAATTTCTATTTTTTGATTTTTGGAGCATGTTCCACTACATTTTTCTTTGATTCCATTGGATGCTTATAAGCCTGCTTATCATAATTGCGGTTGTCCTTCTTAATCCTCAAACGCAAAATCAATTCTTCTAAAGACATTTCTTTGCGCTTGTGTTTGAGCTAGTTCTTGAATTCCTTCTAGCCTTGTAGTAATTTTTCAATTAAGGCTACAACTTGGAAGGATTCACTGAGAGACATGCCTTCTGCGTGAATGTCATGCAGAATGAGTTGGAGATCTTCATCCTCCCACCCACCTCAGCAAA
>NW_021024896.1:357683-412279 GCF_004153795.1 Camellia sinensis
TATATTCTGAATTGTTAATGACACCAGTATCGTACTACTAATTGTCAAAGAAAATAGACAGTATATTACTACTATCTGTCAAATAGCATATAATCACTATTTGTTTTTTCAACCAGAATATTATTTTGTAAACTCACAGAAAATAATTTTTCTTCCGAAATTATTTATGAAGAATGAAAAAAGGGAAACAAACGAAAAATTCTGTAAACAGAATAATTCAAATCTGTCTTAAGATTGTTGTACAATCTTCTGTGTAAAATAAAATAACTTGAAAATAAATTCAAACAAAATAAATAAATAACATACCGGATTTATTTTGTCGAACCAAATAAAAATTTTAAGACCAAGTCGAGTGTGTGACACTCTGTCCTTAAGACAGATTCGCCCCGCTACGGTACTTACGGTTGAGTGGCGTCTATCTCCCAGGATACAATGATCTTCACAAATTGTAGTAGTACTCCAAACAATTTGTTCGGTGAACCAAACCTGTGTTCTAACTCTCTGAAATTTATACTAAAACTAATATGAAGAATAATGTAAAAATGCAGAATTTAGGACAGCAACAAGACGATAATCAGATTGAATTTCCGGTCCCCCGATTGTTGGATTTATGGCTATATATATAGGCAAAAACTCTGCCCCGAACAGGTTCCAAAACAAATTGAAAAGGTGCATAGAAAAGTTAGAACCGTTGCCTGAACTCTTTTTCAAAAAGATTGAAAAAGTACCGTTGGTAAGAACAGTTTTTGAACCAATTTGAAAAGTGATCCGTGAACTCTTTTGGACCTTTATAATTTAAACAATTGGAAAAGAACCGTTGGACAAAGTGAACTTTATTATATAAACTATTTGGAATATATATATATATATATTAAATTATTTAAATATATATATATTAAATTATTTGAATAGTTTAATAAATAAAGGAAGATGTACAAATTTTAGGAAACCACTTAGGAACCCAAAATTTGAATTTAGAATTAAATTAAATTCCCACAATTACAAACTTTAGGAAACCACTTAGGAACCTAAAATTTGAATTTAGAATTTAAATTAAATTCCCACAATATTTTTTATTGAAAAAATTCAAATGAATTTTATCTAAAAAATTAATGTTAGATCTGAAAACGACGTCAACTTCCCATTCACTCATAAATGGTTTTGACGTTCCGTCTTCACCGTGTGACTTGTTACGCGGCAAGGAACACTTCACCTCTTCGGACCCACCCCAAAAGACGTTTGGGGTCCACTTAAAATTGGGCTAAAAAATACGCTTATATTAAACCATTTTTCCAACAAAAGGATCCTAACTCATTGCATTGAGTTGTTGTCAAATGTTGTTGGGATTTAACAAATCAAGCACAACATATTAAGGCAATTGTTGAAATACGAACTTCCATACAAATTGCTAGAAATCGTTTGCGGTTGAAGACGTCGATAGATGTGATTAAATGGTTAACATTCCAAGCCTGTGCTTTTAGAGGTCACGATGAACGCCACGAATCTAACAACCGAAGGAATGTTATTGAGTTGAAAAAACTCTTGGTTTCTTATAATGAGGATGTAGCAGCAGGGTTTTGGAAAATGCTCTCAAAATGCTTCCTATCATTCCCAAGAGATCCAAAAGCAGATTCTTAGTATTTTCTCTGATAAGATACAAAAATTCATTCGCGAGGAGATTAATGGTGGGTATTTTTGCATTCTAGTTGATGAATCTGAAGATGAATCGAAAAGGGAGCAAATGGCAATTGTTTTGAGATTTGTTGATAAATATGATTTTATAAAAGAGCATTTCTTTGACATAGTTCATGTGTTAGATACCACGTCGGCAACTTTGAAAGAAGAAATTTGTGTTGTCCTTTCTCTGTGAAAACCCGCATTTAATTATTCCAAAAATAATAATAATAATAATAAATTAATTAATTAATTAAATTTATTTAGAGTTTATCTGAAATATATATTAGTGTAAAAGTTAGTTTTAAATTAACCCAATTCAATCACTCACAAAGACATTATTAAGAATAATAATTTTGTGGATGTTCAATAATTGTTGTTTATAAATTATTTTAATTATGATTCAACATGATAATTATTCTTACTAAATACCTTAGTTAAAAATCTTAGTGTATCAGTTTTAAGAAACCCACACAAATATATAAATAAATAAATAAATAAAACTTTCGCAGATTTTTTTGATTTTTTTTTTTTTGGGCAACATTGCTACTTCTTTGCTTGCATGTTAATATAGGGAAGAAGAGCTCATTATGCTTATTGGATTTAGAAGATTGGATTGGACGTGTGTGAGAGAGAGAGAGAGAGAGAGAGAGAGAGAGAGCTCAGTATGTAATCTATGCATATATATATGCATGCTACTCCTTTGATTAGAGAGGTAAAAGAAAATCTGAGACCAACGAAGTGAGGAGAGAAGGAACAAAGGCATTCTGTGAGCATGGTTAGAAGAAGAGTGAGAGGTTAAGGAAGCTAAAATTTTCTACCATTTCATCATCCTATTGTTAAGTAAGAAAACCCTCTCAGCCCTCTCATTTTTTTTAATTGCTGAAATTTTCAAATTATGTTCATAGGGTAAAATGACTAAACTTGCAGATATAATTTTATTTATAGTTGTATGTAAATTTATGATTTGTATATCAAATATTTGAAGATATTTGTAGTCTTAAAATCATGATAATATTGTGGAATTTGGACTTGCATGTGTAGTTTACGAAATTAAAAAGATTATTGAGGATTTATTTGGTCTTTAAATCTGTCAGAAAATTTGTATGAATTTTTAAACAATTTTATACTTAAAATTTGAAGATTATTTATTCTACAAAATTGTTGGTAATGATGTCTAGTTCATCTAGGAATTTTTACAACAATTATTGAGCTTTGTATGAATTTATACAAATTTTTAATTAAATCTGAAACTATAAGACAGATTTTACTATATGTTTGAAAATTTATTAAAAATTATATATTAAGCCAAATTTGGTAATTTCTAACTAAAAGATGAAATTTGAGAAGTCTAGTTTCATAATAAATTTTTAGATTATGGAGTTGATCTATGAATTTAAGTATGGAATTAATTTAAGAAAATGTGATAAATCTATGTCATAAAATTTATGGGAATTTTACAGAATTATTTATAACTTATTTTTGGGAAGATCTTTTTGAAAAATGACCTAAACATGTTTATTGAATATTCTGTATATTTTCATGAATTTCAGAATTGTATAAATAATTTATTTATAATTTTTATTACCTAAGGTACATCTTGAAAATTTCTGGGCATGTTTAAGATCATTACTTCAATTAATTATTTGGATAAAAAAATTAATTATTGTGTTGGTATAATTCATTAAATATTGTAAATTAGTAATCCATGTGTGGGTGTATTGTGGTTTATTTAATATTGTGGTAGTCTAATCTTGTAAATTAAAAATCCATGCATGTGTATGATTATGGTTTATTTTCTTTCAAATTATTATTTCATACCATGGTTTAAATAAATTGTTCATTTAAATTTTGTACAATTATTTATTATTGTGTGACATGTGTAATATTTTATGTTGAAAATTTTCATGAGTTGATATAACATTATTTGTGATTAAAAATTGGAATGATTTGTGATTAATATCAAAACTAACTGAAATAATTAACGACATATACAAAGTTAACAATTGATAGTTAATACCAGTTGTTTAGGGTGAGCCATGGTTTTGAGAATTCTCACGTAAATTGTGTCGCAAAACCTTAAGATGACACGAGACTTATTTGAACCCTTTTTGGTATTCGGTTTTGGAATAAGGGTGGATGTGTGGTTGGCACACAGGGAGGTTACGTATCCCTGACAGATCGTTTCCTTGGGGCAAACAACGGATGCCACTACTTGGGTATATAACTCCGAACGTGGGTATCCCTGATAGTTACGGTTGGTAACACTTGAATATTTGACCAATGGGGGTTTCAAATTAACCGTTGCCATGCTTAGTGGTTGGTAAGTTAAATCTCTTCGGTGAGATTTCAAGTGTCACCTAATTTATTAGAATTATTGAAATTATTGTAATGGTTGTAATTTATGTTTACAATTATATTATTATCTCGTGTTTATAATCTCATTTTTTTTCTCTTAAAAATAATGGTAGGTTGATTATGTTTCCTTACTGTGTTGTAAAACTCATGGCATATATTTTTGTTGCCCTGACGTTTTATGCCAGGTTTTAGCAAGGAAATAGTTGAAGCTGAAATGGAGTTGACGCTAACGTAGAGTCTTGGCTAACTTGAAACTCTGATTAGAGCCGAATAAATTTTATTATTTTATATAATAGCTATTAAGGACTTTATAATTTTATTTGATGTTGTATTTGGATGGTTTTAAGTTTTTATTTAGTGTTGATTGAACCTTTGGTTATGTATGAGAGTTGGAATGTCCAATTAAGATGTCAACTTTTGATTTATTAAGTCATTTTGTCTATTTAATTTCCCTTAATGTTCCAAAAATTTGGGACGTCACATTCTCATCACAACCTTAGTGTGCAAAATATTCATGGTCAGGGATATGATGGTGCCAGTAACATGTCTGGAGAATGGACTAGGTTACAGGCTCTATTTTGTGCTGAGTGTCCATTCGCATATTATGTTCATTGCTTTGCTCATTGACTCCAATTGGCTTTAGTAGGAGCATCTAAATAGGTTATATCTATCAATCAATTTTTCTCTTACTTGACTAAAGCAATTAATATAGTTGGCTCATCTTGCAAATGACATGATCAATTAAGAGCTGAGGCTGCAGATATTGTTGAAAAGCTTGCCATTAATGATGAATTTGAGACTGGTAAAGGAAAAAATTAGATTGGAACATTGAAATGGGCTGGAGATACTCGATGGGGTTCTCATTTGGGTTCCATTTGTAGTTTGATAAACATGTTCAGTGTTACTTGTGCAGTCTTAAGAAACATAATTAATGATGGAAGCAAATCGAATCAACGAGCTGAGGCAAATAGAGTTTATGATTCCATTACATCTTTTGAACTTGTCTTCGTCTTACATCTTATGAGGGATATCATGGAGATTACTAATGATCTTTGCCAAGCATTGCAAAGTAAATCTCATTAAATGCAATGCATTTGATGTCTATAACGAAGATACTTATTCAAAAATTTAGAGAAGATGGATGGGTTCCATTGTTGGAGAAGATTAAATTATTTTTCTAATTATCATGGTATACAGATTCTTGATATGAGCTATCATTATAAAGGAGGCTGAGGTCGGTCTTGTTCTTAAAGAGATCAGCTCACCATGGAACATCATTTTCGAGTTGATATTTTATGGTTACAGTTGATTCTCAGTTACAAGAATTAAACAATAGGTTTAAGGAAGATGTAATGGAATTGCTTGTTCTTAGCTCAGCTTTGGATTCTAGGGATGGTTATAGATCATTCAAAATTGAGGATATTTGTGATCTTCCAAATAAATTTTATCCCATGTGAGAGGGGAATTTATATGTAAATTGGGTCGAGTTGGGCCATTGTAGGCCTCAGTGCGAAGGGCTGAGTAAAAATGCCATAAAGTTACTCTGGTCCCAAAGAAGTTAGCTTGGTCACCATACTAAAACTTGTATGGTTGTCGCAGTATGGTTAGTTCGGTCGCTACAGTTAGTTCGGTTATGGCATAGGGAACCGAAGTATATTGAGCCCTCTTCAGGACTTGGTTTTGGGTTAGTTCGGCTTAAACTCTTCTATGGATAGTTCGGTCTTGGCATGTGAAGCCGAGGTAGGAGAAAAGCAAGGAAGAGCCGAACTAACAAGTTAGATCGGTCACTCCAGTTAGTCTAGCATGGCAATGTTATTTCGGTCGTATGGTAGTCCGGCCATGGTAAAACCATCTCACTTGGTTTAAGCAGTGAGGGGGGTGTTGAAGGATAAGCATTATCCTTCAGGAGTGTGAATCCTTGGAGGACTCTACATGGAGGAGTAAGAGTACTACTTAGATTGTGCCACACGGAACCTATAAAAGCTCACCAACATCACTTATGGAGAGGTAACACACAACTTTGATACACAGAGCTTCTTGTCTTTGTCTATTTTTCTGACTTAGGCATCAGAGGGGTTTCCGGCACAGACCCGCCGGCTAGCTCACGTTTGTGTTTTCAGGGAATAAAGCGACGACGTTTGAAGGAGCGCAGACTTGATCAATAGGATTATACAAGAAGGTTTATTTCTTTCCCGTACAATTGGCGCCATCTATGGGAATACCAGACAGAACAAAACCTCTTGATCAAGCTTTTCCTCTTTAAAAGCAATGGCGCACAACGAAGATTTGCCGCAGTCTGCCATCAATGGACAAACACCAGAGAGGGGTGCAAGGCGCGAAGGCCTACCTTCTATCCCTCCCATAACGGACTTGGAGCCACAGCGACGAAATCCCAGGAGGGATACAAGGGGGAGGAGGCGGACTAATAGCCCCCGTCACTTTCGTTCACGAAGTCCATACAGACAAAGGTGGAGGATTGATCCTCAAGCTCTAGAGGACCGCATGAAGGTGCAAGATGAATTAATAAGGAAGATGGCGGCGGACATGGAGGCCATGAAGCGCCAGATGAAGGGAAAATGAGTGGCGACAGGAGAGGGGCGCAAAAGCAAGACGCCCCATCGCCGCTCGGAAGACCGTGAAAGGCATTCCACACTGGCACAAGCAGAGAGTAGAAGCCTCAGGTCAGGCGATACTCAGTCCAGAACCTCCAGAACTCGTTTCTCCAGGTCTAAGAGAACGAGATCATTGAGGTCTTACACAGAGGAAAGTACCTATCGGCCCTCACACACGCACCATACATTATCCAGGCAAACGGAGTTGCCCAAATCGTCTGACTTACGGACTGTGCTTGAAGAAAGGGCACGACAGAAGGAGGATACTAGGGCGCGTAACCCTCGTAGGGTATCAGCCCTTCAGTGGTTGGCTTCTCGGACGAATGGAAGCGTCGAGGTCGGAATGCCGTTACCACGCCCTGCCTACGAACCAACAGACAAAGCATTAGCAAGGCTGCAGACCTCGCCGTTTGTTCCGGCAATCGAAAACGCGCCCCTACCTTCAGGCTTCCTTCAGCCTAAATTCACCACCTACGAGGGGAAGACGGACCCCTACATACACCTAAGCCACTTCCGCCAGGTTATGGCGGTATATCGGCGAAACGAAACTTTGATGTGCATCCTCTTCCCATCAAGCCTTGGTGACCTAGGCTTGACTTGGTTCGAAAAACTTCCAGAAGGCAGCATAGCCTCTTGGGCACAATTGGCGGAGGCGTTCGTCACAAGGGCCATAAAAGAAAAAGACGTCAAGAAGTTTGTCTGGCAGAACATCATAACCCGGTTTGGCATCCCCAAGGCCTTGATATCTGACAATAGTACTCAGTTTGATGGAAAAATATTTAGGGGTTTTTGTGAAGAATACAAGATAGAATTTTATAACTCTAAGCCGGCGTACCCCCAAGCTAATGGTCAGGCTGAAGCTTCCAATAAAGTAGTCTTGGACGGACTGAAAAAAAGGTTAGAGAAGGCAAAAGGCAAATGGACTAAGGGACTCAATCACCATGACACCGCCCCTCACTATGGAGGCCTTGATGGAAAGAGTGCATCAGCACATCAGGGTGGAAGAGGATGACGCCCGTGCCAAAACAAAATCTGGCATGACCGCAGTACCAGATAAAAAGACCACAGCAAAGATCAACACGGTAGAACGTCCAAACAAAAATGGACGAGGCAGGCGGGACAACGAAGAAGACCAGGATAAAAGATGGTTGAGAATCTGTACTGCCATAACCACAGTATTCAAGAAGCCGATCTATCGGATTCTAAGTGAAATACGCGATGAGCCTTTCGTCAGATGGCCAGCTAAGCTAGAGGAAGCACAAAAAGATTATGACGAAAGATCGCGATGCACCTTTCACAAAGAAAAGGGGCACCGCACTGAAAATTGCATGCCATTGAAACAACATCTGGAGAAGTTGGTGGCAGCCGGTCACCTGGATAAATACATTGAAGGAGGGACGCAACCAGCCCCCCAGGACCATAATAACCCCAATGGAATGCCAATTAACGCCCCACCTCAAGGAGTAATCAATGTGATACATGGAGTATTCGAACCTGAGTGTGTATGCGAGCTCAGGGGGTCGATCAAGAAGGCTGAGCACTTAAGGGAGATACTAAGTGCCCAACCTACCATCAAAAAGGGGAGAACGGAGGCCAAGAACGTCATGTCTTTTTCAGACAAAGACTTGGAAAGAATATATTGCCCTCACAACAATGCACTGGTCGTCACCCTCCGCATCAAGGATTATGACGTCAAACGAATTCTGATAGACCAAGGCAGCTCGTGTGAGATAATGTACTACGACACCTTCAAACAACTGAAATTGGAGGACAAAGACCTGGCACCGGCTATATCCCCCCTGATCGGATTCAACTTAATGCCAGAATGGCTAGCCGGCAAAATTATCCTGCCAGTCAGGGCAGGAAGCGTGACAAAACAAGTGGAATTTTGGGTGTTGAAGGTCCCTTCCACTTACAATATAATCTTGGGAAGAACATGGCTCCATGCCATGAAATCAATAGCATCATCCTACCATCAAGTAATGCGGTTTCCCAACGGAACCGGGGTAATTGAAGAGGTCTTTGGAGACCAGATTATGTCCAAACAATGCTTTGTCATGGCTAATGGCAGTCGTGCTGCCAAGGGATATGTTCATTCGATGGAAGAACCTGAGAGTAATGAACTGTTCGCAGATGTCGGCAGAGCAGCTGATCAAAAAGCAGTGGAAGATTTGGTGGAGGTAAGAATAGATGAAAAGATCCCGGATAAGTTCTTTTTGCTCGGTTCGTCGTTGTCTAGCACTGAGAGATTAGAGGTCTTGGAATTCTTGACCTCTAACATCGAAGTGTTCACCTGGACACCCTACGACATACCAGGCATTGATCCAAACTTCATCTGTTACCAACTCAATGTCCACCCATCTGCCAGACCAATCATTCAGCGCACTCGCAGATCGGCACTCCACCACGCCGAGATAGTGGCGGAAGAGGTGGGAAATCTACTAGAGGTAGGAGCTATTAGAGAGGTGCACTACCCCAGATGGATTTCCAACACAGTCGTGGTACCAAAGAAGAATGGCAAATGGCGTGTCTGCGTCGACTATAAAACAGTCAACAAAGCATGCCCAAAGGACAGCTTCCTCCTACCACGGATAGATCAATTGGTAGACCTAACAGCGGGGCACAACCGGCTTAGCTTTTTGGATGCGTACAGAGGCTACCATCAGATCGCCATGTACGAACCAGACCAGGAGGTCACATCCTTTACTACTCCAAGAGGACTGTATTGCTATAAGGTCATGCCCTTTGGCCTAAAGAACGCAGGGGCAACATTCCAGAGAATGCTCACCAAGATGTTTGAGCCGTTGTTAGGCAGAACAATGGAAGCTTACATCGATGACATGGTGGTCAAAAGCAAGGATGAGAACGACCATCTAAGGGACCTAGGTGAGATGTTCTAGATTTTGAAGAGGCACAAATTGTGCCTTAATGCATCTAAGTACGCGTTCGGTGTAGGATCTGGCAAATTCCTGGGCTTCCTGGTGACCAACCGGGGTATAGAAGCAGACCCCTCCCAGATCAAAGTTATTCAGGATCTGGAGAGACCTAACTCAGTAAAAGAAGTACAGTATCTCACCGGTATGATAGCTACACTCAACCGATTCATTAGCCGATCGTCAGATAGACTACGACCATTTTTTCAAGCATTGAAAGCCAAGTTTGAGTGGGACGAAGAATGCGACCGCGCCCTGGAAAGCATGAAAAAATACATGTCTTCTCCACCACTACTAGTAACCCCAATACCTGGAGAAGAACTCTTCCTATACCTGGCAGTCTCTTAGCACGTAATTAGTGCAGTATTGGTCCGCGCGGAAGGAATCCAACATCTGCCCTTCTATTATGTCAGCAAGACATTGTTGGGTGCCGAAATAAGGTACTTGCCACTGGAAAAACTGGCATTGGCCTTGATGATGGCCTCAAGAAAGGTATCACACTACTTTCACGCCCACACTATAGTCGTCCTCACAACTTTCTCATTAAAAGCTTTGTTTGAGAGGGCAAACTTTTCTGGGCGAATCTTGAAATGGGCGGTAGAGTTGGGACAATTCGACATCAAGTTCCAACCCAAAACCGCGATAAAGGCCCAAGTTTTGGCAGACTTTGCCGTAGAATTCACCCCAGGAAACCATCATATCTGCCCAGTCGACCTGACTAATACAACCAAACCAGGGATAGAAGTTGACGCCGGAATAGCGCAACCCCTGGTGCAGGATATTCTGTCAGACCCCAAGGCAGACCAGAATAAAGACAGCAAGGAAGAAGCGAACCAAGCTACACCGAGCCAAGACTCACCAACAAATAAAGACTTGGTACAATCAGATAGCGAGGGGCAGACATCAAGCATGGACCTTGAAGAAAACACCAGAAACATTCTTGACCCCACGACATCATCTGACCCCACGACATCATCTGACCCCTCCACTTGCTGGAAGTTGTTCGTTGGTGAGATGTGGAAGCTCTTTGTGGATGGAGCATCTAACCGATATGGTGCAGGACTTGGCATAGTCCTCATCTCACCAGACGGCCTGGTTGTGGAGCAAGCAATCAACCTTGGCTTCCCAGCATCAAACAACGAAGCGGAGTATAAAGCACTTCTTGCAGGACTCAAATCAGCATTCTACATGAGGGCCACCGAATTAATGGTCTACAGCGACTCACAGCTGGTGGTAAACCAAATTTCTGGCGACTATGAAGCAAAGGATGACAGGATGGCCAAGTACCAAGAATTGGTCAGAACAGAGATCAAGAAATTTGAAGTAGTAAGGATAGAACAGATTGGTAGGGAGGAAAACAGTAGAGCAGACGAACTAGTAGGCTTTGCGTCAATGGCAGATACATCCATCCCTCGTCCACTACTAATTGACTACCTACCGAGACCGAGCATTGAAGACCCCGAAGTAGAAGAGATATGCTGCGCCTAATTAGGCCCCTCATGGATGGATCCCATCATACTGTTCTTAAAAGACGACGGCTTACCGGAAGACAAGAAAGAAGCCAACAAAATTAGAGCAAAGTCGCAACGATTTTGGCTCTCCCCATCTATGGCATTGTACAAAAAGTCATTCTCAGGACCTTATCTAAAGTGTGTCCACCCCAGTAAAGTAGAAGCGTTCTTGTTCGAAATACATGAAGGGGTGTGCGGAAGCCACCAAGGAGGAAGATCATTAGCTTACAGAGCCATTTCGCAAGGATACTGGTGGCCATACATGCAAGCAGACTCAGAGAAGTATGTGAAGAAGTGCGAGAAATGTCAGAAGCTCGCACATCAAATACATCAGCCGGCCAGAGAACTCCTACCATTGACCAGCCCATGGCCCTTTGCAATGTGGGGCTTGGACATAGTAGGAGCACTTCCAACAGCGCCCGGAAATAGGAAGTTCTTTCTCGCAGCAACAGACTACTTCACAAAGTGGGTGGAAGCAGAAACATTGGCATCAATCAAGGAAAAAGATGTGAAGAAGTTCGTCTGGGAGAATATCATTACTCGATTTGGCATACCTAAAGCCCTAATATCAGACAACGGCACCCAGTTTGATGGCAGAATCTTTAGAGGCTTTTGTGAAGAATACAAGATAGAGTTCTATAATTCCACACCAGCATATCCCCAAGCAAATGGTCAAGCAGAGGCATCAAACAAGGTCGTTTTGGATAGATTGAAGAAAAGGTTAGAAAAAACAAAGGGCAAGTGGGCAGAAGAACTCCCTCATGTTTTATGGGCTTACCGCACCACACCACGACGATCAACTGGAAAAACACCATTCTCCTTAGCTTATGGCATGGTCTCCCCACAATTCGAAGCGAAAATTTTGATCCCGATTTAAATAGCGAAGCCATAACATTGGAACTCGACCTTGCGGAAGAAATGAGAGAAAGAGCACTAGTCCACATTGCCTCATATCAACAAGAGTTATCCAGGAAATACAACAAAATAGCGCATCCAAGGTAATTCAAGATCGGAGATTGGGTGCTACACAAAGCGATGGGAAACACCCTGGTGCCGGGAGATGGCAAGCTAGGGCCTAATTGGGAAGGTCCTTACAAAGTGGTTGGGTTAGCAGGCAAAGGGGCATACCACCTAGAAGACAAGGACGACAAAGCAATCCTTAGGCCATGGAACACCGCCAATCTCAAGTTATTTTATTTTTAGCTTTCCTCTTTCAAGCATGTGTAATTTTTTCTTTCCTCAATAAAACAAGTCGATTCTTTTCAGCATAGTTGTTTTCTGTAAAAGTTAATTTTAGTGAAGTTAGGAACATTGTAAACATTTTATTCTAAGTTGGCTGGAAAAATCAACTTAGAGGTTGGCTGGATTAATCCAACACCCCTCATAAGCCTAGGATAAGGATCCAGGCTGCAGGACGTTTGGTCGAAATAACCAAACATTTTATTCTAAGCTGGCTGGAAAAACCAACTTAGAGGTTGGCTGGATTAAACCAACACCCCTCCTAAGCCCAGGATAAGGATCCAAGCTGCATGACGTTTGGTCGAAATAACCAAACATTTTATTCTAAGCTGGCTGGAAAAACCAACTTAGAGGTTGGCTGGATTAAACCAACACCTCTCCTAAGCCCAGGATAAGGATCCAGGCTGCAGGACGTTTGGTCGAAATAACCAAACATTGTATTCTAAGCTGGCTGGAAAAACCAACATAGAGGTTGGCTGAATTAAACCAACTTTTATTACTTTTCAACCGAAGTAAGAGTATAGGCTGAAGAAGTGGTTGGGTGGATTAAACCACTCTTAGTACTCTTCAGCCAAAGTAAGGGTATGGGCTGAAGAGTGGTTGGCTCGATTAAACCAAATCTTATTACTCTTCAGCCGAAGTAAGGGTATAGGCTGAAGAGTGGTTGGCTGGATTAAACCACTCTTATTACTCTTCAGCCGAAGTAAGGATATAGGCTGAAGAGTGGTTGGCTGGATTAAACCACTCTTAGTACTCCTCTGCCAAAGTAAGGGTATGGGCTGAAGAGTGGTTGGCTGGATTAAACCAACTCTTATTACTCTTCAGCCGAAGTAAGGGTATAGGCTGAAAAGTGGTTGGCTGGATTAAACCACTCTTATTACTCTTTAGCCGAAGTAAGGGTATAGGCTGAAGAGTGGTTGGCTGGATTAAACCACTCTTAGTACTCCTCAACCAAAGTAAGGGTATGAGCTGAAGAGTGGTTGGCTGGATTAAACCAACTCTTGGTACTCTTCAGCTGAGGTAAGTATATCGGCTAAAGAGTGGTTAGCTAGTAAGCAGTCAGATGGCACAGCTAAGACCGAAATAAAGTATCTCGGCTGAAAAATAGTATGTTTCAAGTTGCAGTTAGAAAGCATGCTCAAACAGGAAAGTAAACCAAGATAACAGTTGGAATAATAGAAGTCATTGAAAAGTCATTACAGGTACAAGTATACAGATCAAACTGGAATAAGTGTTGAGCAGAAAAGATGATTTTCATTGATCAAATTCAAAACAAGTACAAAGGAGGGGCCACAGCCCGGTTACAAGAGCAAAAAGAAAAAAGAAGATACAAAATCAGTTAAAGAGATCGTCCAGATCAGCATCCAGCTCAACTCCGAGTTCAGTCTTAGCAGGAAGTTCAGTCGTAGCCAGAACTTGGTTGGGCTCGGTTGAAACAAGCTCCTCTGGGTTCGACTCAGCAGGAGACACGACTATAGCATCAGGTGTTGGGGGATTGGAGATCACTGGAATTGTAGGAGTAGGCTAGCGACTGGGCTGGGAGTCATCTTCAGAAGAAGAGCCTTCATCTCCACCTTCTTCAAGAAATTGCTTCTGAAGGTCGGCAGCATACTCCGCCAGTGAGGCCATAATGAAATACTGAGGAGCATTGTAGACCTCAGTTTCGGGCCCACAACCGAGCTGCTCCACAGCACCTCTCCAGCCACACTTGAAGAATAAATCCTTTGCTGCTTCACATTGTTTGTGTAATAACCCTCATCACTGCTTACCGATAAACATTGATTATGACTGATAACTGAACTGATTATGACTGATAACTGAACTGATAATGACTGATAATTAAACTGATTAAAGTACTGAACTGACTGACTGAAAACTGTAACTGAATTGACTGAGTATGTGCGTTAATCTGTATTCTATCTGTTTGATTGATTATTTGATCTGTTCACGTTTTATGTTTAAACTGCTAATTGAAGGCCTTATCGGCGGCCGAACCGGGAATTGATTGATGTTTTATGATCATCATACTTAATGTGATTTTATGGTATAATTACCTGAAAACTGATTAGGTATGATTAAATTAGATTAAATATTGATGGATTGCGAGTTTTGGACTTAATTACCATTAGACCACTTAGTGGCCACTAAATACAATATATTTGAACCTCATTAGACACGTAGGCAACATTTTGTTCAGCCATTTCCTTGCTCTTGCCGACTTGAGAGGGAGAGAGGGAGAGAAAGCTTGAGTTCTTCTCAATTTGCTTAGAAACTTGGAGAATTGAAGTGTAGATTGCATAATTGAGCTCCTAATCTTGCATTGGAGACCTAAGGTAGAGTAATTACCCTCTTGTTTATCTTGTTCTTGCATGATTCATGTCAAAATTGAGAATTGAGCCATGGATTAGTTCTAGCATGTTGAAATAGAGCATAATTCATGCATGCATGTTTGACTTGTTGGATTTTGAGTTGAGTTCATGGCAACTTGTTACATGCATGTCCATGTTTTGAGTGTAGTCCATGTTTTCAACTTGTTTTTGGATCAATTGGCTCCTTAGAGCATCAAATTGAAGATTTGAATTGATTTGAATTCATGCATGTTTGCATGTTCATCCTGTTCTTGAAAATGGTTTGAAATTGGGTTTGAATTAAACACCCTTGGGCTTTGATTTCTCAAATTGAGTTTTGAACCATGTTATTCTATGTGTTTACAAATGTTTTCTGGAAATTCAGCCCAAGAGGTCGAGTTTTGAGTTGTTAAAAGCTTGGTTTGAGCTTGGAGGTGCAATCTGGGTTTTCCAGATTTTTGCACTTCCGCTCGAGCGGGGAATTGGCGCTCGAGCGTGGAATCCGAGCATCCAGTATTTCTCTGCACTGTTTTACAGTCCGCTCGAGCGGAGGATTGGGCGCTCGAGCGGAGGTATGTGTCTCACGATCGAGCGGGCGTCGAACGTCCGTCGAACAGAGATTTCACCCATCCAGTACTTTTACAGTACGCTCGAGCGGGAAAGTTGACGCTCGAGCGTGTACCTTTGTTGCATGTCCGCTCGAGCGGGGAAACCTGCGCTCAAGCGGGACTCTGTTTTCTGAAAATTCTGAAACTGTTTTCTGATCACATCTTTGCATCCTCATTCCATTCTAGGCATTCCTAGGCCTAGTTTAAGACATCTTACTGATGATATAGATGTAGAACACACCGAGGCATTAGGGGTTAAGTTACTATATTTCCGAACTGTGTAGCTTAGTGTGTGTTCAACCTGTGAACTGTGTAGGGTTGGCGACTGGGGAGGCACGCTCTAGCATACCGTAGCCCAAACTCTGTGAGTAACGATTGTGTAAAGATATGTTCAAAAATGATTATTTTCTGAACAACTGAATTGTACTGTTTCTAAATTGAATACCGTTAATTGAATGAATGTATGTCCTATATTCTGAACTGTATTGTGGCATCCTTAGCACCTACTGTTTATTGTTACTGTTACAGAGATCTCTGTCGATTCCCTTGTTGGAACCACCACTGTTTACTGACTGATGGCCATCATTACTGTTCGGTCTTTTAAGACCTACTGTTTACTGTACTGTTATGCTAACGGATGTACCATATATGACTGTATTGACTGAACGACTGAAAGACTAATTTAATGAACTGTTTTCATTACTGTAAGGACATTCATTCTTAACCTCTTTACGCGTTATGTTATTCACTGGGCTTTAGCTCACTGCTCATATATATATGTAGGTGTTCAGGCACCAGACCGCGGCTAGGAGCGTCAGAGTTACTCCAGTTTTTTCAAGCCAGCCTATGTGCCTCACTGCGAGGTTCCGAGCCTATCGTGTTAAGGCTTAGGGGTGTTTTACAATTCCCCCTTCTGTACTGTTTTACTGTTTTGTATAGACTGAATGTTTACTACACTGTTATGTACAGGGTTGAGTCCCTAGACTGAATGATTGTAAATATTGTGCGTACTGTTATGTACTGTTTATGTATATATGTATGAAGTCTTTTTGCATACAGACTGTCACAGCTCATTGGACATTGTTTATTTACTGTTTTGGCTTCCGCCAGGCCCTGTACTCTGTTTTACTGTGCTACTGGTAAGCAGGCCTTGGTAATCTCGGATTACTGGCCGGTTACGGTGCTAAACCCATAGGGCCGGGTTTGGGTCGTGACAGTTTGATATAAAGGGCTTCGCCCTCCTTGAAACCCCGGAGCTCGGCATCTTTTGCCTTCTTCTTCAGCTCCGCTATCTCGGCGTCCTTCTTACCTTCGAGCTTGACTAGCTCACGAAGGTACTTATCCTTCATCATAGTTAGGGCCTTCTGTTTGTCTGCATTGGCCGAGGTAACTAGTCCGGTCAGACGAGCTACCTCGGCCTCTAGCTCGGCTGTTTTCTGGTAAGACTCCCTCAGTTCAGTTGTTTTTGCTTCAACCTCTGCCACGGCTTGCCTTGCTGTGTTCCTGAGCTCCAACACCTTTTTATGCGCAATTTGGCCCTTTTGCACGGCCTGAAAAAGAAACTAATGACAAAACCAAACAGAAAGTTGGTAATATTTAGAGAGACAAGAAGAACAACTTACCAGGATCATTGATTTCGTGGCCGAGCGGATGCCCCTTAGCTTGGTCAAGTTCTTGTGGTGCTCCATGTCAGCTGGGAGGCACACACTCTTGGCAAGGTTGAAAGCCATCAGATGGTCTTTTTCAGCAACAACTGAATCAGTGTCCTGAATATCACGGTTCTAGAAAGTCAGTTTGGGTGCCTATTTGGAAGAGCTGGCTCGGTCGGCATGCTCCGGTTGCGAGCTCGGTGGAGGGCTTGACGACAGAGTGGTTTCGTCTTCATCAACTAAGCATTGTTCAGTCTGGGTAGTACGGGGGCGCTTAGTTCGGCGTGATGAAGAAGGTTGTTGAGATAGAAGGGCCACCACTGTTTCCTGAGTCTGGTTGGATGATGGTACTTCGGCTCGGTTGGTCTCGGTTAAAAGGGCCTTCACTCTATTCCGCTTCGCCATTTCTTCTTCTTCGGTAGTGCGAACCAGGTTAATTTGTGGCAAGTTGGGGTCCGGTTCGGGAGAGGCTTCCAGTAAGAAGTCTGTTACTCTGGCTTTGCGTCGGCCGTTGTATCTGTACGTTGGTTCAAAATTCAGTAGCTTGGCCCAACTTCTTTCGGAATATCGAAATGCGGAGTGAAGTGTGTTTAGGTCAGGGTAACTGTACAGAGACTTGAGGTGGGCTGAATCTGCATAAAGAAGACAACTGTCAGCTCGGTTCAGGAACTAGAAACTGAAATAAAAGGAGACAACCGAAGAGCCGAGGTAATTATACCGGGGTTCTCTTTGTTCCAGTTTATTCGGTCACCAGGAATCTAGGCTTCTTGGTCTTCGAAGTTCCTAGAAACCCAGAAGAAATCATCGTCGTTCAAGTCTTTATCCGGTGTGTCCGTTATTATTTTCTCTCGACGACGGCGTATTCTTAAATAATACACCCACCCGTCTTCTTTTGAGCCTATAGAATATTGGTGAAAGAGTTCGGCTAAACCGGGGTTAATACCAGCACGGCGGTTTAGCTCGGCTATACCATTTATTATATAGCGATCTCGGTTATCCCTTTACTGTTCTGTTGTTTTCCGGACGCGGTTCCGTGGAGTTGGTAGTTGTACCTATCGTGTTGTCAACCTTTAAACTCTTTCGTTTGAGTTTTAGAATGTGTTGGGCTTGGTTGTTACAGGTTGGTAGAGCTTTAGCTCTCATTGTCGTTGCCCAGTTTTTGAATGGTCCGCTCGAGCGGGTATTCTTGCGCTTGAGCGGGGTTTTCACAGTTTCAGTATTTCGTGCCTCTGCAAAACTTCTGCAGATGTGTTTTCTACGCTCGAGCAGGTTTCTTGTGCTCGAGCGGGTCGCGCTCGAGTGGTCTTGTTAGCGCTCGAGCGGGTGGTACTTTTTGGTGTAAGTTCTGGGAGGGAGAAATCTACGCTCGAGCGGACTGTTTTTCGCGCTCGAGCGGATGTACTTTATTCTTGTGTCTTGGCGCTCGAGCGGGCCTTATTGCGCTCGAGCGTACCTAGTTTTTGTTCTTGACGCTCGAGCATTGTGTTCTCCGCTCGAGCGGGAGAGTCGTATATTAGTTGGCAGCTAGGCTATTTTAAATCACTTTTTACATTTCCTTTCTCTCTCTTATTTTCCCAAAACCAATTTTTGAGAGCTCTTCACTCTAAAACCTAACTTCTCTCTAGGGTTTGATCTAGTAGAAGTATTTTCCTCACCTTGAGCCTTTGTAAGAAGTGTGTTGATCATTGAGGGCGACATTTTGATCCGAGAAATTTGGTGTTAGGAGCACTTCCGAGTTTAGTTCTTCTTCTCCTTGGGTTCTACATTTGAGGTAGGGATTTCCTTGTTCTTTTTCAATACTTCGTCTATAGATAGACATGTGGTAATTTTGTATTGCATGAAAATCTTATCCATGTTAAATTTGTTTGAAATCATGAGAAGGAACCTAGGGTTGGGTGTTTGAAAAATGGTTAAGTTATCATTGATGGTTGTTTTGGGCTAATTGGAGTGTAAATTAGCATGTTGTAGTTGATAGAAGAAAAAGTCCTAAATTATATTTTGATTGATAAATTAAAATGGATGGTAGTTAACCTATGTTGGAAATCTCTATTATTATTGTGAGTTGGGTGAGGGTATTAATGCCTAAGGGATTAACCATGGTCGTGGAATGGGTTTGAAATGAAGATAATGGACTAATATGAGTTATGGCTTTATTATCTACGGATTTGGTTTTGTGACACAAAAGGGACGGAGTTGGTTTTGTGAAAACAAAAGGAATTGGAACTTGTTTTGTAAAATGAGAAAAGTATTTTTGAAATACGAATGAAAATGAGATTGTTGTTTCGTGAGCGTTGAACACACACATGTGGACGATTGTAGCTTTAACTACCATGTTAATGATGTTGTTGGGTTTGTGGTCTCATAGTAATTGAGTCTTTAATAGATGTACTAAATATTTGCATCTAGAGGTTTTGTCCTTGGTCATCGGTGGAGGATGACACAGTTGTGTTGAATTGTCGTATATGCATTTTACCATTGTTTATGGAACATCATATGTGATGAAGTGTTGAGATATATTATATATGTATGCTTGCTCGGGAGGAGGTAGTTATGTGTTCATATATTTTAACACATTGCTTGTATCTTGATGGTTTGTGTATATGTGTTATACATGTTGATTATGCCCTGTTGTTTTGGGTTGGTGGTGTTATACCTTGCGCTAAAAATCAGAGGTACCGTGACCTTCCAGCTAGCGCCTGGAAAACTGACTGCGCTGAGAATATAAGGCACTATACCCTTCCAGCTAACGCCTGGTAAACTGGCATATTGTTGTGAGAGGTGTATCTTTGGCTTACTACGCACATAGCTAGTAGAGCAAAGTTTTGTTATTGATGTTTCAGTGTGTCTGGGAATATCATGGATTGTGTTGATTACGGTTTTGGAGGGCCGAGTTGCCTCATTGGTTTGTCTTATGCATGTTGGTGAGTCATTATCTCCCTTTTTATAACGGTGCATGTATAGATTTGATTGTATCAGGAAGAAGCCAAAATGTCATTTTTGTCTTTTAGAAAGTATGAGGGGGAATGGATATTTTAAAGAGATATATATTTTGAAAATGTATATTTGTGTATGTTTGGAAAATGAAAAAGAGTAGTGGGCTTAGTGAATTTATTTCCTAAGATATTGTTAATGTTATGAAAGATTGGGAACGGGGATTAATGAAAGGAAAAGAAAATTGAATCGCCTATGGCGTTGATTGAAATGGTTGTTTTCAAGAAAAGTTTATACTTATGATATTTTTAAATTGTCGCATTATTATTCTAGTATGAGATTGGGTATTCATGATCATAGCTATCTGTATGTTGTTATTGTTGAGGGCCATGTTGAGATCCCTACTGGACTATATGTTCATCCCACGTTGTTGAATCTTTTTCAGGTGTTGAGTTGAATGTGCTGCAAGATTTGGATCTTCTGATTTGTTGGCCACGGGGCCTCTCTTACATGGGCGGAATACCATATGTGAAAAAGGGTTGCACCCTTCTTCTTGATTTGTTGTTAATGATGTAAGCCCAAGGGCAATTTATTTATTATACTCATGTTGTATTTACTTGCATACGAATGAGAGCAATGTTATTAACTTTTACGAATTGAATGTATGAGTTTATTTCCGCATGTTATCTCTAAAATGGAATTAAGTAAATGAAATTGGTAATACTTCGAGTAATAAAAAGTGGGGCGTGACATATTATGCGGTATGAGTTTGTGGAAAGCTGAGTTGGGCATATCCTGGTTTGCCTAAGGAATTCACAGAGTAAATGCTGTACAGGGAATCTTAGGCCGGTTTCTACAATGGAAAGGAGGGTGAAGGGAACAAAACCAGGGTTTCCCCAGGGTATGATATCTTGTTCGGCTAAGGTAAGGTGGACGTCGTCAGGAATATTGTACTCCCTTCGGAATTCGGCCAAGCCACCTGGTGTTTCTACTAAAAACCTATATTTACCCATTTATTCCTAAGTTATGTATACATTATGTTTGGTGCTAGCTCGGTCGGAAAATATTGCTGTGTAGCTCGGTTGAGCGATCAAAAGGAGTGCCTGGGCAACCTAAGTCTGCAAAGTGAAGAACAGAAGTGTTAAGCACAGATCTTTAGATCATGCTACAAAGTAAAAACAAGTTAAGACCTACTTCGGCTTTGTGAAATGTTGCAGGTCCTATCTCGGTTTCAGCAAGGTGCTTGGTAGCTCAGTTGGGGCAAGTGATTTGTTAGATCGGTTGAAATTCTAGGGGTAGCTTTCTTAGTTCGGTTTGAACTAAGAGTGCTGGTTTAGCCCCAAGATAGTTCGGTCGGAATTGAGGCCTTCAAACACACTAAGTGCAGACCTAGTTCGGTTTGTTATCTCGGCTAAGATAAATAAAAAAGATGGTTTTTTGACTTGTTAAAACTACTGTTACAAGTGTTGGTTCGGTTGAAAGGTCTGGCTAGACATACACATAGCACAAACAGTATCCTAGTTTGGTTGAGACGTGTTTATGGATCAAACAGAGTGTTCTACAGATTGCTTCGTAAAGTTCATGGGGTTCTCATGAAGTTTTTTCCCATAAAATAAGGCAACAAAAAAGCAAAAAACTGTGTTTTGTAAAAACACATGAACAGATTACTGTGGATTGTATAAAGCAAATACGAAAACAACAAAAGCAAGAAAGATGGATTTGAGTGACTTACCAGATGAAGGGGCAGAAACACTGAAGATGAAGCAATGGCAGTGAAGAACACGAGCTCCTTAGTTACAAGAAGGAATGCGAGAAAGAGAGAGAGAAGAGGTGAATAGGAAGATGTAATGATTTGAAAGGAAAAACGAAAAAATTTTGTTTTTGTGGTTAATGGCGGGAACTGTTCAAATTTTGCGAAGTACGAGGGCGGCGTGACAGCTGCAAAGGGCCAATCAGAGCCTGCCACGTGTCACTAGAATGGGAAGCAATTCAGTTTCTGTGACTGAAGTGACGTTTTGGTCAGATAAGGATAAGCTCGGCTAAAATGTAGCTCGGCTAAAAAGGCTTGAGAGTTTTTAGCTCGGCTGGAAAGGCTAAAGGGTTTTTTAGCTCGGCTGGAAAGGTTAAAACTTTAGCCCGGTTTATAGACAGGTAATCTCTATCATGCTACGCAGATGGAATTAAGGGGCAATTGAGAGGGGAATTTATATGTAAATTGGGCCGAGTTGGGCCATTGTGGGCCTCAGTGCGAAGGGCTGAGTAAAAATGCCATAAAGTTACTCCGGTCCCAAAGAGGCTAGCTTGGTCACCATATTAAAACTTGTACCGGTTGTCGCAGTATGGTTAGTTCGGTCGCTACAGTTAGTTCGGTTATGGCATAGGGAACCGAAGCATACTGAGCCCTCTTCAAGACTTGGTTTTGGGTTAGTTCAGCTTAAACTCTTCTATGGATAGCTCGGTCTTGGCATGTGAAGCCGAGGTAGGAGAAAAGCAAGGAAGAGCTGAACTAACAAGTTAGATCGGTCACTCCAGTTAGTCTAGCATGGCAATGTTATTTCGGTCGTATGGTAGTCCGGCCATGGTGAAACCATCTCACTTGGTTTAAGTAGTGAGGGGGGTGTTGAAGAATAAGCATTATCCTTCAGGAGTGTGAATCGTTGGAGGACTCTATATGGAGGAGTAAGAGTCCTACTTGGATTGTGCCACACGGAACCTATAAAAGCTCACCAACATCACCTATGGAGAGGTAACACACAACTTTGATACATAGAGCTTCTTGTCTTTGTCTATTTTTCTAACTTAGGTATCGAAGGGGTTTCCGGCACACACCCGCCGGCTAGCTCACGTTTTGTTTTCAGGAAATAAAGCGACGACGTTTGGAGGAGCGCAGACTTGATCAACAGGATTATATAAGAAGGTTTATTTCTTTCCCGTACACCATGGATTTCATTGAGCAAGAAAAATTGCCTTTGAAGTATCAGTTGGAGAACTATAAGCTTGATATTTCCATACTTCCCGAGTGTCAGAAGCTGCCAACCATTTATGAGCTGTGTCAAATGTTGGCAAAAACAAAAAAATCAACAAGTTATCCTCTTTTGATAGATTGATTCGTTTTGTGTTGACTTTACCTGTTTCAACTACTACATCGGAACTTGCATTTTTAGCTATGAAACTCGTTAAGTCTAAATTGCGCAATAGGATGGAAAATGGTTTTCTGATTAGCAACTTGATTACGTACATTGAAAAAGACATTGCTTAAGGGTTTGATGTAGACTCTGTCATTCATGCTTTTGATATTTTGAAAGTGCGTTGATCTCAATTGAAGATGCCTAATTTTAATAAATAAATGCATGTAGAAATAGTTATTACTTTTTGTAAGTGAATATGGGCAAAAAAATATTCTCAATTGTATGATCATCTTTAGGTACTCAACTATGTTGATAAGGAATATATAGTTCAATATTTTATCGTAACATTATTGATTTTTTTTTCATGTTAGCAGAAATTGGTATTGAACTTCAAATTTTATTGGTTAGAGATTAAACGTACTTTGGTCCCCCCAAAATCATAATTCTAGATCTGTCTGTGATCGTATGCACTTATAATTATGCCATTTTATTTTTTAATTATGATTAATATTTTTTAAAATTATGATAATATTTTAGATATGACTCTGAAATCTTTTGTTATACTTTTTGTTTTTAATAATTATAACTCAAAAAATATAGAGTTATGCCTTTTTTTTTTTATTTAGTTATAATTTTTTTGTTTTTGTTATTGTAACTCAAAAAGTATGGAATCATGTCATTTTTTTATTTAGTTATAAGGTGCAAATGGTAAATACATTTTGAAGAGTTTGTATCATAACTTTCCCTTGGAATGAAATTCATAAAAATATGTAAATATGTATATGTTTCAAATTTAGTGATAAGTGTCCCAATTTACTAATTTTTTGTACAGAATGTTTTTGAATTTTCAAAAATAAAAATAAAAATATATATATATATATATTCTAAAAGGGTTTGGCTTTGGTCCAGTTCACAATCGGACTGGACCGTGCTGTTGGGTCCGTGGGGATCCACCACGGGTCCCTTTTTAAAAATCTGAACCGTTCAATATGTAGAACTCTTTGATTACTATATGCTTATAAAAAATCACGTTGATCGGATACCGATAGCTATGTGATCAAATTAGTTTTTTGTCAACTGTTAATTTATTCACCATCTATTTTTTTTATACAAAACTGATTTGATCACATAACTATCGATATCCGATGAACGTGATTCTTTACAGACGTATAGTATTCAAAGAGTTCTACATATTAACGGTTCAAATTTTCAAAACGGGACCCATGGTAGGCCCTCACGGGCCCAACAATACGGTCCAATCCGATAGTGGATTGGACCAAAGCCAGACCCATTCTAAAAACTCAACTGAACATAGTGGTTCATCATTCAAAACAATGAGTTATTTTTAAAATTGAGAACATTATCATTTGTAAGATATATAGTGAGTTTTCCATTCCTTACATGTAGGGATCCAAGCCAAATTAGAGGTTTGTTTGTTAAAGCTTTTTGTACTTTTTATTTTTACTTTTTAAAATGTAGTATAAAAACTTATTTCATATATTATTTTCACATTTAAAAAAAAAAAAACGCAATTGATTTCAAAACATTTTTAATCATTTTTTTTTATTTTTTTATTTTTTTACATTGTTTTGAAATAAGTTTTTGATCTCTCCCCTTTTCCCCACCACTTTAGGGCACCATCCATTGTCAAGCTTGATTAGGCATATCAAATCGCTATACTAACTCTCGTGCTCCAACCAACCAACGCATGTAACATAGGGGTGTTTTGAGAAATTGGTAAAATGTTTATTTTTTAATTTTTTTAATTTATTTTGTATTTTTATGAATAAATTATATGAGAGGTGATATATGAATCAAAATAAATAAAAAGCTGATAAGTTTCCAAAAACTCCTATAGTCTAGTTAACGTAGACTTATCCCAAAGAAAATCTTTTTCATGGCACATGGAGCACTAGGTCGACATGACTATCATATCTAAGTATATTTTATGGACTTTTCTTAAGTGCGTAACTTACACCTTACACTTACGCCGTTCTGTTTGTTGTCCTGTTTTATGTTTACACCTTCCACATACACCTTTTGTGTGGGTTGCATATAGTGTGCAACACCATAATAACACCCATATTTTATTGATTAAGAAAAATAATAAGAATTTGAGTGTTCTAAATTATATATAAAGATTTTAACTAAAATTTTACTCAAAGTTGTTACTTGAAAGATACGAATGTGCAAGTTGATATGTTAATACTTGAACGATACGAATGTGCAAGTTGATATGTTAAAAAACTCCAATAAAATTTTGAAGTTATTAAAGAATGAGAAAGAAAATGTAATTTATAAGAAAAATTTGTGAAACATCTATATCTAACTTTGGATAGTAGGAGAGGCCCAATATATTTTTCTTATTAGTTAACGTCCCTCAATAATATTACTAGAAAAATTTCAATTATTTACAAAGATATCGTCTTTGTAAATAATTGAAATTTTTCTATGGAGAACTGAAAATTTATTTGTGAAAACGTTGGGAGACCCCTAACTACTATGACAATGTTTCATATTATTTATCTTATAAAATTATAATATCAGAATTTTAAACTAAAAACTCATAATTTATATTAGTAGAATAATATACTCAAATTTTCATTTTGCTAATTTATTTTAGGACAAATTATATTAACCGTCCATATAATTTGTGACTTATGTCGCTTTGGTTCATGACCTTTCAATTGTAATACATTTGACCCTAAATTTTAAATACTTTTTCAAATAAAAACAATTGAAGATATTGTTACTTCATTTAGAAGACAAAATCAGCATACAACTTATTTTGTATTGGTTAACTTATATATTATTTAAAATATAATAGCCTTTTTTTTAATAAATAATGTTAGATTTTTTTTTAGTTATGTTTGGTTTGGTTTTCATAATTTATTTTTAATTTTTTTATACAAAACTAAAAATTAAATTGGTGAAAAAAATAAAAAACACATAATTTTTATATAACTTTATCTTTCGGGAGGGTAGAAATACTTTTTTAGAATAATTGTTTTTTGATATTTATTTTCGTTAAATTAATTTTTATTTTTCAAAAGTCAAACATGGTGACAATATTGATATAATTATTAAACTAATCCATAAAATTAAAAAATAAGAAACTAAAAACATTTCATATATTAAACCAATTGATTGTACATAAAAAATAATAATAACTATCAATTATATGATAGCCATAAAAAAATATATTAACAACAAATGCAATCACCTATTACATAATAATCATAAAAAAATATCAACAAAAACAATCACCTATTACATAATTATCATCAAAAACACATACTAAAAATTAATTTGGTAAAAAAATAAAAAATAAAAATGTAAAAGATTTATAATTTTATATTTGGTGAGTAGAAATAATTTTAAAAAATTCAAAAATAAATTTTTTCATATTTATTTTTGTCAAACTAGTTTAGGCCTTGTTTGGCATATACTAAAAAAATTAAAAAGTCACTATCCTATTTAAGTCCTATTATTTTATTTAAGTCACATCGTTTCTCTACCACATCACTTCAAACTCAACTCATATTTCATAAAAAGTCAAAAAGTGCACTTATTTAAAACATCCAAAACCACCCATTAGAGCATCTCCAACCACATCCTCTTATCAAGAGGATGAAAATAATATTTTTTATTCAAAAAGTAAATATAGAGGAGGTCACTATTCATTCAAACTCCAACCACAAACCTTCATTTCCTTCATTCAAACTCCAATAAAAAAGTAATTTTTGTTCATTAATAAATATTTAATTTTAAATTTTTTGTAAAACATATTTAATATTATACTCATTTTAAAGGTATGATTTCATACTTTTTATTGATATCAATTTTATAAAAATTAAATTTACACATTAAAAGTTATTTCGAATATTATTAAAAAATATAGAGTGAATAGTGTTTTAGAATCTCCTCCATTTTTTCATCCTCCCTCTATATATAAATAATATGAAACATTGTCATAGTAGTTAGGGGTCTCCCAACGTTTTCACAAATAAATTTTCAGTTCTCCATAGAAAAATTTCAATTATTTACAAAGACGATATCTTTGTAAATAATTGAAATTTTTCTATGGAGAACTGAAAATTTATTTGTGAAAACGTTGGGAGACCCCCTAACTACTATGACAATGTTTCATATTATTTATCTTATAAAATTATAATATCAGAATTTTAAACTAAAAACTCATAATTTATATTAGTAGAATAATATACTAAAATTTTCATTTTGCTAATTTATTTTAGGACGAATTACACTAACCGTCCATATAATTTGCGACTTATGTCGCTTTGGTTTATGACCTTTCAATTATAATACATTTGACCCTAAATTTTAAATACTTTTTCAAATAAAAACAATTGAAGATATTGTTACTTCATTTGGAAGACAAAATCAGCATACAACTTATTTTGTGTTGGTTAACTTATATATTATTTAAAATATAATAGCCTTTTTTTTAATAAATAATGTTAGAATTTTTTTTAGTTATGTTTGGTTTGGTTTTCATAATTTATTTTTAATTTTTTTATACAAAACTAAAAATTAAATTGGTGAAAAAAATAAAAAACACATAATTTTTATATAACTTTATCTTTTGGGAGGGTAGAAATAATTTTTTAAAATAATTTTTTTTTTATATTTATTTTCGTTAAATTAATTTTTATTTTTCAAAAGTCAAACATGGTGACAATATTGATATAATTATTAAACTAATCCATTAAATTAAAAAATTAAAAATTAAAAACATTTCATATATTAAACCAATTGATTATACATAAAAAATAATAATAACTATCAATTATATGATAACCATAAAAAAATATATTAACAACAAATGCAATCACCTATTACATGATAATCATAAAAAAATATCAACAAAAACAATCATCTATTACATAATTATCATAAAAAACACATACTAAAAATTAATTTGGTAAAAAAATAAAAAATAAAAATGTAAAAGATTTATAATTTTATATTTGGTGAGTAGAAATAATTTTTAAAAATTCAAAAATAAATTTTTTCATATTTATTTTTGTCAAACTAGTTTAGGCCTTGTTTGACATATACTAAAAAAATTAAAAAGTCACTATCCTATTTAAGTCCTATTATTTTATTTAAGTCACATCGTTTCTCTATCACATCACTTCAAACTCAACCCATATTTCATAAAAAGTCAAAAAGTGCACTTATTTAAAACATCCAAAACCACCCATTAGAGCATCTCCAACCACATCCTCTTCTCAAGAGGATGAAAATAATATTTTTTATTCAAAAAATAAATATAGAGGAGGTCACTATTCATTCAAACTCCAACTACAAACCTTCATTTCCTTCATTCAAACTCCAATAAAAAAGTAATTTTTGTTCATTAATAAATATTTAATTTTAAAATTTTTGTAAAACGTATTTAATATTATACTCATTTTAAAGGTATGATTTCATACTTTTTATTGATATCAATTTTATAAAAATTAAATTTACACATTAAAAGTTATTTCGAATATTATTAAGAAATATAGAGTGAATAGTATTTTAAAGTCTCCTCCATTTTTTCATCCTCCTTCTATATTTGGAGAATCAATTCATCGGATGGGTTGGAATTGTTTTTGGGAGAAGATCCTCCATATTTGTAGATATGGAGAATGGGTTGGAGATGCTCTTATATTTTATCAAATTGAGATTTTTGTCATTGAAATGAAACAATAATATCTTTAATTATTTTTATTTAAAATGAGATTTAATTTTAAAATTAAATGTATCACAATTAAAAAGTCAATTCACAAATTCCAAACTACAAAGATTGTTAATAGAAATTTTCATTTATTTTGTGGTTTTTTATAAATAAAAAAATAAAAAGCTTTTTGGCTTTTTCTAAAAAATAAATATATGAAACGACGCGCAAATTTTCCGGTGCTCTCTCTCCCGCTGAAGAGGGAAGCACGAAACATCTCTCTCTAGCCCCTTCTCTCTTTATCTCTCCAAAACTTACCCCTCTATGTCTCTCACTGTGTAAAACCCTTACAAAACCCTATTCTTTGCCCAGCCTTTTTCTTCACAAGAACTCATCAAACGAGTTAAATTAAACATCCTCTCTGATCAATCAGCTCGATCATGTCGAAGCAATTCAGTCTTGGCAAGATCCATGTCTCAAACCCCAAGGTGTGGATCGTGATCGGTGTCGGCGTCGCCGGAGTTCTGATCCTCGCCGAGACTCAGCGGCGGAGACTAAGAGCGACAAAGTTAGAGAGAGAAGACTTCGGCGCCTTCATCGAACGCTTCGAGCTTCTCCCCTTTCCTCAGCCGCCGCCTCCCGCCGCTCGACAACCCCTCTATGGCCTAACATTTGCGATTAAAGACATGTTTGTAGCCCTCTAATTTGTTTCTCATTTGAATATATGCGTATGGTTGTATAGTGTAGATTTGTATGCGTATAGTTAAAGCTATTGGTGTTGCTTTATTGGGGTTTGTGGTGTGTTGTTTCCATTGCAGTTTTGATGTGAAAGACTATGTGACTGGGTTTGGGAACCCGGATTGGAAGAGGACCCATGAGGCTTCCGGGAAGACTGCGGTGGTGGTGACAGCTCTGTTGAAGAATGGGGCTACTTGTGTTGGCAAGACCGTCATGGATGAATTGGCTTTTGGGTATGCCTTTCTTTCTAATTAGAGCAACTCGAACAGTAGTATTCATTTTTTGTTAGAGAAAAAGAGAGAAAAATTACAATGTTTATTTTAGCTAGCCGCTATAGTGAGTATTCACACACTATTCTCTATCTAGCTCTCTATCCAAACTAATTTATGATTGACAGTGTTTTACGGCATGTCACGTCAAGGTTAGAGATGGAAAGAAAGAAGAGGGAGTGTTCCTTGGGGTTTGAAGAGCCTTCAATGGTTCTCTTTAAATGAGGCCTGTTGGCTATTATAGCTAACATTATCACATTTTAATCACTCCAACAGGCTAGCTATTACCATAGCTATTTTAACAAAATTCTTCAAAGATAGCTACATTTGAAGAGCCTTTGGGAGGCTCTTTAAATAGTTTGTGTATAAATAGGTAAAATAAAGAGTAGCATCGGAGTACATGGATAAAAAAGCATATAAGGAAAAATAAAGAATGTACTTTTTTTACATTTTAACTAGTGAAAAAAATGAAGAGTATGGTTGGAGCTGCTCTAAGAGCATCTCCAAGGAACTCTTTTAACAAGACCTAGCTAGTTTCATCATATTTTAGTTCCTCCAATGAGCTGGCTATTACAATATCTTTTTTAATAAAATTCTTCAAGGTAGCTACATTTGAAAAGCCTTGGAGGCTCGTTAAACAGGTAAAAGAAAGAGTAACATGGAAGTACATAGATTAAAAAAAGGAATTAGGCAATATAAAGAATATACTATTTTTTTTTTTAATTATATGTTTTAAGTAGTGAAAAATGAAGAGTATGGTTGGAGTTGCTAATACTGCATTTTTTGTTGCCTTTTTGTTGGTTCACCAAGAAAAGAAGATTGTAGGGGGAGGCTGGGGTGGGGATTTTCTCTCAGTTTGTAACTCTGTAATTCCTCTATGGGAAAGATAGGCCAGTTGAAGTACATGATAATTTTTGTTTGGTTGCCATTTCAGGATAACTGGAGAGAATGTGCATTATGGAACCCCAAGTAACCCACAAATGCCATCCCATATTCCCGGGGGATCGTCTAGTGGTTCAGCTGTGGCTGTTGCATCTGAACTTGTCGACTTCGCTATTGGTATGTTTTCTTTTTATTCAAGCTTTAGATACTTGAATATTGTATCGTTGAATACTTAAATGAACTTTTTGACTCCAGTTTCTTGTGATGGTTTCTTTAAATTTTAGTAATGGGGAATTTGGTACTCATTTATCTTCTTCTCCTTTTCCCTAGTACTTTTACTTTCCTAAATATTGGATGGATCTGTTGTATGTTTTTTCAGTCCATGTGTTTGTGGAGATTGAAAGATATAGTGCTTCAAATGACATTGTTTCTATCACATCTTATTTTTTTTTTCTTGTTCTTTTTCTTTTTAATTTTCAAAAGAGATTGTTGGATTTTTTTTTTTTTTGGTGAAGTTTTCAGCCATGCCAAAATCATGAACAACATTGTGTAGGTATAACTTTAATGTACTTTGTTTGATTGTTATCATCATGGTGGAGTAGATAATAAAATTTGGAATATTTGCAAGTTATAATAGCCAATCTAATTCACGTAGTGAGATTAAACTTTCACGTTTGCTTTTATTTTCCTTTTTCTACTTGGTTAACCCCCCCCCCCCTTTTCCCTTTATCTTCTTGAATTTTGAACTGAATTTAACAGTATTAAATCTTTAAAACAATTGTCTTTGTATCGATAGTTCAAATCTTTTTCAAAATTTAGTTTACAATTTTCTTCCTTGTGTAGCTCTTTGGTTCTACTCCTTTCTCAACTATTTTTGGTTTCTCCTATTCTTGTAGTTGGTGATGTAGAGAATTTATGTTTGTGTGCTTGAGCGTGGGGATGGATTTGATGACATCTATTAAGGGCTTATATTTGCATAGGATGAGGGAATTGCTGATTCTGTTGTGAATTTGATGCCATTTATGCTTTAGATTTTTTGGTTCAGCACTTTTTGATGTGATTTTGAAATGGGGTTCAATGCGATGACCTGTGTGCTCCAACTAACATGCAAAAATTGTGGTGCTTTGTTGATGTTTTGGAGGTCCTACTGTGTGTTGCTCCCTTTTGTCATTGTTTGATTGTATATTGGCGTCACTTAGCTGTGCCATGCCAGTTCACCCAGCTGTTTAATATATAAAAAGCTGTATTGCAAAAGCAAGCCAGAATATCTGGCTGTTAAATTTATTTGGGATTTAGCTTAATATATTAAATTTCTTCTTAATTTCTAGAGTTCACACAGAACCCATACGAAAAAATCACGTTTCAGGTCTTGCCAGCAATTTAGCTGCTTCTTTCTTGATTAGGGAAAAACAAAGAAGAGATAATGGAGTTTGAGGTAAGGAGGATGGATAAATCTATTTGGTTCCTTGGGGCTTTTGTTTCTCATTGGAGACGAGCAATGTCAAAACTGGATTCTTTGCTTCCAGGAAATGATATGTTACTTCCATAAAGACTCATAGGAAATCTACCCTTTAATCATACTTCAATACCCTAAGTATGAATTTATTTTTTGATAATCTTGGAATTTGCCCATTTTATAGCTAATCTGAACATCGACTGTTGTTACCACTTATCAAGCATTGCAGTGGCTACTCTTTAATATGCATGTGGAAATCTTCTATAGCATTGTTGATTGTGATAACATTGTTAGCTGCATGATTATTTCGATTTCAAGAATAATGATTTGAGTAGTTTTTTCACTTTCTTATGGTAACAGTCCACAGGATGCTGTGTTGGTTATGAGGGTGATGTCCATCTCTACCCATGTATTGATCCTTGGATTTGCTACCTTTCCTTTTTGTTTCTTTTTCTGGTAGCCATTGAAGCAATTCCTCTTCCCATATGTAATTGTCATTTCTTTATTGCTATTATTTTTTAAGTCTTGGTTCTGAATTATGCATTCTGATCAGTAAACACTCACAATTTTTTAGGTACTGATACAATTGGATGCGTGAGAACACCGGCATCACTTTGTGGTATCCTTGGATTCCGACCATCTCATGGAGTTGTATCTACATTTGGGGTTTTGCCAAATACACAAAGTCTAGACACTGTTGGTATGTATTAAAGATTCTCTGTCTTATTTTCTATTTAATGGTGGCAAAACATTTATTTTCATACTCTTATTAACAGCCATGCAGATGGAAGTTCCAAGTACCTTTTGTACTATAATACATGTTTTTTTCTGCTTAGTTGTGTTTTAGCTCCATGCAATGAAGTTGTGATGTGAATTTTGTGTTTAGCTTCATGCATCGAATGAATCTCATCACTGTGAAACTTGCCTTTCTAACTTGTGTGGACTGACTGAGTGAGCTAACTTATTAAAATCATTTCTTGAACTATTGCCACTTCAAGTAGTTGATGGGTATATGATGTGGTTGTTCTTTCTGTGCTGTTTGGGAGTTAACATGTTCATTATGTGTACTTGGTATAGTATTGCTGCTTCCAATAGTATATGTCTGTATGTTTAGATTTGTGTACTGTACTTGAGGATAGGCTATATGTAACAATGATAATTTTTCAGGATGGTTTGCCCGTGATCCATCTATTTTACATCGTGTTGGGCACATTTTACTTCAATTGAACCAGGTGGAACCCAGAAGGACAAGACGTTTTATTGTAGCTGATGATCTCTTCCAGCTTTCTAAGGTTCCCAAGCAGAAGACTGTACAAGTTGTTAGCTGTGTGACTGAAAATTTATCTGGCTGTAAGTTGCAGATTTTCCAGTATCTCTGTCATGATTTCATTTTTCAGTTGCATTCTTTTTGATAATTCAATGTGAAGGTCTTAATTTGCTACGAGATTTTGAGGGTGTCATAATGTGGTGATAGTGTTTTAGCCAAAAATGTGACAATGATGTTGAAACTCATCTCTTTTGGCTTCATTGACTGTGCAGACCAGCCACCAAAGCATATAAATTTTGGTCAGTATATTGCTTCAAACGTGTCTAGCCTAAAAGGTTTCCATGAAGAGTCAACAAACCTGAAAAATGGAATTTCTACTTTGAAAGCTCTGTCTTCTGTGATGTTTCTACTACAAAGGTATTAAATGATTTGTTTATTTTATGGATGTACCATCGATACACATGCAGATTGCAGACACACACACAGTAAAAACATCTTTTGTGGCTGGAAGTATAATTTTTGTTGGATCTTGGAGGTTATTGGGGTTTATATGATTATGTGGTTCAAATTTTACATGTATTCCCCTATTCCTTATTGCATAGACAGGTTTCAGCGCCTCATCCCCCCCCCCAAACCAAATTTTTTTTTTCCTCTCTCTCTCTCTCTTCATGTTATATTTTACTCTTTTCTTGCATATGGTCTTTAATCATAAAATTTTGAATTTGAATTTATATAATTTATTTTTTGGTTTGATTCATGGTTGTGTTCAACCATGTTGATCTTTAGCTATACAGATGTGGTGTTTGACTGAAAATAAAAAAATCTTGTTGAAAATGATTGCTCATGTAGAAAGATGGACAAGACTTCTATCCTCAACCATGGAACAAAATAGAGAAAAAAAAAACTATAATCCCTAAATGAAAACTACTTTTAAACCCAAAATAAGGGGGAAGTTATGACCCTAACACACTTGAGGGATGTAGGCCCCTCTTAGCCAACAGCTCCACCTCGCCATTCCTTAGTCCATGGGTTGTAGAAAATGAAACATTGTCAGTGTAAATTAAAATTTGTCTAATCAAGTGATGATCATAATGCGAAGGATTTCTGTCCTCTAGGTACCCTATAGAATTATTGTGTTTAGGCAAATTTCCATTGAGATTATCATGTTTTAGGTTAGCAGAATTTTTTAGGATAGTGAACAACACAAGTTGCATTATCCATGACAGTGTATTAGTATTTGAGACACTCTAGCAAAATGAACTAAGCTTAGGTTATGTTGCTATCATAATTGTGTTCATGGAACTTTGCTCAGTGAAGCCTTTTTGCCAGTTACTTGGGATTTCTGAAATAGTTTACTTAATGGATGCAATATACATGTGTGATAGTGCGACAAATGTTATATTCATATTGTTGTTCTTATGTTGATTGAGTTTTGAGTTTCTCGCTCAAGCTGTTTATGTGCAACAAGGTTTTCATGTATCATTAAGATTACACGTCCCTTGAGTTCTCAATCATAAATTAGTGTCAAGGGGAAGGGAGGGAGTTAGGTTTTAGCAACCTGACTGGTTTGAGGTGGAGGCATTAGAGGTGAGGTTATTGGCTTTGTTTGGATTTCTATGGATAAGGAGGTGTGGGTGGTAGGTTATTTCCATTTAGAAGGAATTTTGATGTTTCTGATGTGTCTTTGAGGTGTGTATTACAGGATGGGGGAGATTTTAACTCTTCTAGAGTTGTTATATATTGTGTGAGGAGATGCAGGTGATGGCATGAGGTGGAATGTAGTAAGTTTCGGAAAGTTTTGAAGTAATGTTCTATTGTGCTTTGTTTGGTTCTAATGCTATATATCCCTTGGAGCGGGAATTAGTGCTCTGAGGGTTGCCTTTTTGTTGCACTGTGGCACTTGGGCAAAATTTCACTTTTATATAATTTGATTCGGTATGTGGATCACTGTTTTGCACGATCACATGACATTGATAACTTTCTTGATTATCTTTGTTGAATTCATGTTTTTATGGAGTTTCATATTTATTGTTAACTATTTATTACTTTATTTTCTTTTGTTAGCGATAAAATAAATAAATAAATAGTTTGGTGCGGAATATAAATTTTAGAGTACACATTTTGAGGGATCATTAATTAGTTAGTGACTCATGATAAACTAGCACTACATTTTATTATTTGGGCAGTAATCTGTGGCCTAAGACATCCTCCTTATTCTTCCTTTTTGAGCACCCTTGTGGCCATCATGCAATAAATTAACATCCCTTTCACTTTCACCAAACCCTTGAGTTTGGAATTTGAACCAAGGACGTTCATTATGTTTGATTAGCATCCAAGCTGGTGCATGCTGTAAGTAAATACTTTCTGCTCATTGGAGGGAACTTGGTGGTGATGGAGCATGCTACCAAATAGATTCTGTTTTTGTCTTCCTTTGTATAAGATTCCAAGTGTTTGTGTGACTTTTTTTAGAGCAGTTGGTTGCCCACTGAATGCGTACAATAGCTTTCTGTGACATGTATTGTTCGTCATTTGCTTGTTTGTATTCATGCTTATAGACATGATGGTATGGTAGTGAAATTGTCGTGACTCACTTGGCCGGAACCTCTTTCAAATATGTTAACATACAGGTGATGATAATTTTTTTTCAGTTGTCTAGTGTTAATGTCAACTTACAATGCATGGGTGAAATTTTAAATTTAGCTGCGCTTCATAGTCTCAATCCTAGTGTTTAACAGTTATTGAGTTGCATTGTGATCCAGCCATTTAATTGAGGCCTTGATTTTATGCTGATCAACCTTTATACTGCATTCAACTGCTTCTCAGATACGAATTCAAAACAAATCATGAAGAATGGGTTAAATCAACCAAACCCAGATTAGGACCTGATGTCTCTGATCGCGTTCGTGCAGCAATTAGCACTGCATATGAGAACATTAAAAGTTTATATAAAGTCAGAACTGAAATGAGATCGGCTCTCCAAAGTCTCTTGAAGGTACCCCTAACTTTTAATTGCTGGTAGTCATTACTATATATAACTTGTACTTTTACACTGTAAGTCTTGTATCAGATACATGTCTTTGTGTTCCTGTTGTATAGTCGTCCAAATTATTATGATGTGCATGTGCGAAGAGAAGATGTACATTCTCAAGCTGGGAATGACATCATTTATTTTGGTGCGGTGAATGGTTTGTCTAGAGTGATAGGCCTCTTTAACTCTCGTTCTTCTGGTCAGGTATCTAGTCTTATTTTGATAAGTAAGATTTAATTAAAAGACGGTATTAAGAGAATGTATCAGTACACGAAAGAGGAAAAGCAAAAAGAAAACCCTGAACATATCCACATTTATCAAACAGCTCGACAAAATCCAAAAATTGGTCCAGTGTTAACCGCAACAAGAAATCAGTGTCAGTCTAGAATTAACAAGGGTAGATCAATGGCCATTACCATGTTAAGGGCTTAAATGTCACAATTCATTGGAAGCTTGCAAACACAACACAAGCTGAAAGACAAATGCCCAAGCTGTGTCACTTTTAGAGATTTGGATTTGTGCTATACCTGTTGTTTAAAAGGCTTAAATCATCAAGAAGCCGTACTATTAGGGCAGCCAAATGATGTACACATGAAGTTAAAACCAAAAAATAGTGATGGAACGATAACAATATATGAAACATGAGAAACTTTTGGTTTTCCGTATCAGAAAGTGTTGAATAATCTTTTTCTTAGGAGAGTGGAGAGGAGGTCGTCAGTGAATTGTTCAGATCAAGCAAAAGACATTCAACTTGGAGGAGGGGTGGCACTGATCGAGAGCCATATTTCATTCTCATGGAGAGAAATAAAGAATCTGGCTATTTCTGCCACTCCTATATTTCAACCAAAGTTGGCCCAGTCCCTTGGAAATACGTGATTCCAATGTGAAGTTGCATGGAAAGAATGTAATATTTATTATCTTTAGAAGGCCAGAAGGGTTACCAAAAAAATATGAGCTGGAGTTCCCATAAATAATGTGATTTCGATTCATTGAGGACTATATTCCTGGTATATGGTCCAAGGAACATCCCAAATTGGTCTAATTTGTGTATGATGTTTGATAGGGTCGCTTTGATACATTAGTTCTTTTACTATGTGTTTGCAGTACCCAATGGTCATTTTTTTATTGTGACTTTATTCATTCAGTTGATTTTTCTTTAACCATTCATTTAGGCTTAGTTTGATTAGGATGAAAATGGTAGAAAGTGAAGGAAACAGAAAAAAATAAAAAAATTCTTAGTTTGTTTGGCATGAAAGTGGTGAAAGTTACACAAGAAAATTAATTTTCTTGTACAACTCATAATAGCATGATAACTAAGCTTCTAGTTTCTAGAAAATTTAAATTTGTTATAAAAGTAGTTACTTATAATTAGATTTCATATTTTCTTGTAAAATTTTCATCCTAATCAATTTCATACAAAAAATATATTTTCTTTTCCTTTTCTTTTCTTTTACTTCACTTTTTATCATTTTCACCTTTCATCATTTATTTCTTTCTAATCAAACAGAGCCTTAGTTGCACCTTATGCTCCATTTGTCTTTATTTGTTGTCCTAGGATGATGGAATATTAGTATTGCCCACAATTGCTGATCCTCCGTTAAAACTTAACTCAAAGAAAGGTCTCTCTGCTGAGTTCCATGACAGAGCATCTGCTCTACTGAGCATAGCAAGTATGTCTGGTTGCTGTCAGGTAATTTCATATCTTAGTCTTCATTTTCATATGTTTTGGTTCCTTTGGCCTAGCTCTTTTGTTTTTCTGTTAATTTGTTATAATAGCCTGGCCACTTTTATGGTCATATTATTCTGACTGATTATTTCGTTTTTTTATTTTATTTTATCGGCAACTGATTATTCCAGGTTACCATTCCATTAGGCAATCATGACGGTTGTCCAATCTCTGTTTCTTTCATTGCATTCCATGGAGCTGATAAATTTCTTCTTGATACTGTATTGGATATGTACTCATCTCTTCAAAAGCAAGTTAGCCTTGTTTCCAATTCACCTTCATTGCCAGATATGAATGGCAACATGGATGCTTCTGAACTGTTGAAAGAAAAGGTTTGTTCTCTTCCAGCCCATTTTGTAATTGTGAACTAGCAGTTGACCCGTGCAATCCACGGTATAAAGAACTATTTTTGGGAAATAATTTCTAGTAAGTATTGTGTTAAATTATCATATATATAAACCATTACTTTACATATAAATTAAATAAAATTATTAATTCTTATAGTTTATATCTTAGTAGCAGGAATCGTTCATGCTACTCACGATTCTTCCTCAGAAGCGCGATTCTACGCTTCTGACTGAAATTCGTTGAAGAATCGCGATTTTGATGAAAAAGAAACGCGAATATGATCACGAATCTGTCTTCTTCTTAGTCGGAGCTCCATCGCTTGCCATCGCAAGACCTACATAGGCCATCGCAGACTTCTCCCTTCCTCTTAGCTGGTTTTCGCGAGTCGCACACAGGCCATCGCGACTTCTCTCTCCTCTTCGCTGGTCTTCGCGACGTCTCCCTCTTCGCTGGTATTCGCGAGTCGCACACAGGCCATCGCAACTTCTCTCCACACAGGCCATCACGACTTCTCTCTCCTCTTCGCTGGTCATCGCGACGTCTCCCTCTTCGCTGGTCTTCGCGAGTCACACACAGGCCATCACGACTTCTCTCTCGTCTTCGCTAGTCTTCGCGCGACGTCTCTCTCTCTCTGATCTTCTCTTCTCAGATTAAAAATATAATACGTATTATGTATATATATTTGTTTTTATAAATATATGTTTTTATTTATCTTATATATATATATCTGTTTTAATTTATATATTATATATTATCTTTATAAATTTATGTGTATTTATTTATATATTATATTTATTGAATTAATGTTATTATGCTATTTTTTTAAGAAAATAACATAAAACAAATAATTTTTAACAAAAATATTTTAGAATAAATAGATAAAAAAGTAATAAAAATATTTTAGAATAAATTAAAAAAATTCTAATAGAAGTATATAATTAGAATATTTTAACATATAATTTTTTATAATTCTTATTTATTTATTACATGTATAGTCCCATAAAAAAATATAATCTTACAATATATTTTTATATATTATTTAAAATATATACAAACGCTCCCAACTAATGATTCTTGAAATGTCTACGATTCCACGCTCCCGCTCCCGCTTCGTGCAACTAAGGTTTATATTTTATTTAAAACAATAAATATACTACGATGGCCTTTTAAAGGTAAACCTTAATGTTTTCAGTTTCTTATGTTGTGCTGGGCTACCTCTATGTATTTATGATAATTGTGCTAGTTACATTGTTTAATGTATTAAGCTTCTTACACTAAGTTATGCAAGGGCTATTACTATATATTTTTTAAAATTGTGCTTATGTAATTTAACTTAATGTATTATCTTATGTAAGCACATTATCTTAAGCAAAATAATTATCTCCTTCTAAATCAAGGAATGAAAAAAGCTAAAAATTTGGGCTGTTACTGAAAAATGTGTAACAAAATCACTTGCAGTTCCATTGGCTGTTCTTTCTTTTTTTTTAATAATCATTTTTAAAGTTTTTACTGAAACCTTGAGATGAGATTTAACTTAATAAGTATGTTATTCTGTGGCAAATTCTTTAATATTGACAAATCCCATTTTAGGGAAATGCTGCATTTAAGGGACGACAGTGGAATAAGGCTGTGAGTTACTACAGTGAAGCAATAAAGTTGAACGAGATGAATGCAACTTATTATTGCAACCGAGCTGCTGCTTATTTAGAATTAGGATGGTATGATATGTCATCTATTTTGTTATCTGCTGAACTTCATCACTTTGTTGCTCTGCATCTGAAGGCTTTCCTTACCACTTGATTTCATTTATTGCAGCTTTCGAGAAGCTGTGGAGGACTGCAGTAAGGCAATATCACTTGATAAAAAGGTAGGGGACTAGCTAATGATGTTCAATAGTTTTCAAATTCCATAAGTATGCTACGTTTGAAACTCGAAAAGAAATAGAAAAACATATGCTCTTGCTTGAGAAATAATATATATATAAGCAGCTTTGTCCATCTCCATCTCAAATGAAGTGTTAAATTTCCATTTGTAGAATTACGCTAGCTCTTGATTGTCGTATCTTATTGATGGGTAGGCTGGGTGAGGGGTTGAGTCGTGATTTGAATAAAAACTAGTTTATATGTCTGTCTATCTTTTTCTTGAAATGATAGGTTTTTCTCCCTCAAATAGATAGGGCAATAGGCCACTTTTGATTGAATATCCTTTCTTATAGTTGACTTTTATAATCTTGTTCGATTTCCCCCCCTCATTTTTAATGATTTTTTCTTGTTGATTGGTATATCTGTCTATCCATCTATTTCTATACTATCCATAAAGCAAACACTCAACTTTGGTGTCTTGAAGCCTGGAGAATATCAACATACAAGGCACACCCATGTGGGTGTGCACACCTTTTAGCAGGGACAGATTCAGGATTATTACTATGGGGTGCAAAAGTATGTTTGGGGGGGCGAACTCTTATAATTTTAAATTATTTTTACTTTTCTAGTATGATATATGAAAACACACAACTTGGTGTCTTGATGCCCAGAGAATAACAGCATACAAGACACACCCATGTGGGTGTGCATACCTTCTAGTGTGTGTATATATATATATGAAGGATAAATTGCAATAATCTTTCCCGACAATCAGGATAAATACTACTGTCCTTATTAGTTTCAAAATATTACACTGTGCTCCTTCGTGGGTTATATTTGAATTATTCAATAGCTCCATTCTGTTATTCAATCATTTGTATGGATGGAACTTGATGATGTCATTAGTTTTTAAAAACTAATATGCCGACTTTGCCCTTTCATTAAAAAATTATCCTAATGCCTCCATACTACTAACAGCCAACTAGGTTATCTTTAACTATTGACTAATTTTTGCCGAGAAGAGGCAACTAGATTTTCATATTATCTGGTTCATTCATCTATTGAGGGATTTCATTTTTAGATCAAGAGAGCGAGCTTCTTCCTTGTTGCTCCTTGACTGTAATTCCAACTTTTAACATCCTCTGCCTCTTATTCTTGTAAAAAAAATAGGTGACCACTTTCTTGTTTCCAATGTAGTATTTTAGAGGGTTTGCAAATAAAATCTGATTGAACATAACAATCATAAATTTTCTATACTGCTTTAAATTTCCGATGCTTTTGAAATTTTCTGAATCATAATGGACGTTTAATCATTTATATAAGTTGTGATGCATATTTGTATTGTTCTCTTCTGCTGTATAGGCTGGGTGTTTATGTACAGGATGTAGACATTGCCCTAGACGGATTGGTATTCTTGAGCAGGATTTGTTTTTTTGTATTTTTTTATGGCAAGCAAGAAAATATAGAATATATGCGTTCCTGTCTGGGGGCAAGCATCTAAACTGTTATGTTAATTACATACAGGAACAAGCATAAAAACTTTTATCTTAATTATGTTGTAAGGAGTTATCCTTTCCCTTTTCAGAATGTGAAGGCATATCTGAGGCGAGGAACAGCTAGAGAATCACTTCTCTTTTATAAAGAGGCTCTTCAAGGTGAGAATCCAAGTTACATACAATGTTTTTATTTATGGTCTTTTGCTCAGATCTCTTTTTTCTTTCTTCTTTTTCCTTTTTTTGCCTTTTTTTCCTGGTATTGTCTGTCATTGTTCAAGTGTGTGTGTATCAGGTATGTGTAACTCTGCAAGTTTAGGTTATTTCTTTTTTTATTGATCAATCTGAAGTTAAAGCAAAATGGTAATGTTAAAGCAGTTAAAAGTCACAGGTTTTGACATATCCTTGAAACCTAGGAAACTTTGAGCAGACTTTTGTAACTGAACCATGGAATTGCCAAATCTTCCATATGATCCCAAATATTTTTTGTTCCCTGAAGTAAAAGTGAATGACATAATATACTGACTACAATTTGTTACCTCTTGAATTATCCATGTAACATAGGGGAACTAGGCATGTCTGACATGTTACATACAGGAACATGTATCCTTTTGTTTGATGCCAAGTGTCGCATGCCTTCTTTTTATGCATGATTCGGATATCGATATACATGTGTAGACACAGTTGATTTAATTTGCTGTGTTCAAGTAGTAACTCTTGCACCAGGTTGATTTAGCCTTTGTCACAGGATGCATTTTTGTTTTTGTTTATTTATTGTTTCGCCACACTTCAACATGTTGTTTCTCCTGGTATCTGCAGATTTCAAGCATGCTCTTGTCCTAGAACCGCAGAACAAGCTTGCCAATCTTGCAGAAAAGCGGCTAAGGAAACTTACAAGCTGAGTCCCTCGCCCGCCCACACTGGCAAAAAAAGAAAAAGTAAGAATAATAATAACAAGCACAAATATGTAAAATCGATCAATGTGGCATTGACATGAAAATGGTAAGGTACAACTGGTCCATGAGGCTTAACATAGCATTGGAATGATAATTTTTTGTCGAGGTATATGCTTGTTTAGCTGTACATGCGGAAACAAAGGGGAAAAAAAACAAGTGATCAGTAAGCCTGTTTGAAGGCTTTTGCAATTTTTTCTTCAGTTAGATGTTTATTTTATATTATTTTATTTTCTGTGCATAATTTTGGTCTCTAATGGATCTTTGTGGCACTACTGTGAACTTGTGGAAGGGTACGATACGATTGTGGCACTATTGTGAACATTGATATAATGGAAAGTGTTCATTCTTCTATAAATTTTTTTATACAGAATTGTTTGTCAAAATAACATGACAATGAACTTTTTAAAAAAAAAAAAAAATTAAAAAAATAAAAGCAGTTTGATGGGTTTTTAGTTTTATAAATAATTGAAAAAGGGCTGATTGACCCATGAATTTCAAAAAGTGAACTTGTGAATCAATCAGTCCTAAATTTATTTTAATGAACAAGGAAGTCCCATTGAAAAGGAATTGACTCATTTACTCATGTATCTTGCTGTTGTTTGTAACAATATTGTTGTTACCTGAAATGTAGTACCTACATGCCAGCCATGTTAGTAAAAAACGTACAATAGAGTGTTTGGAAGGCACATTTCATATTTTGGTATCCCACATTTGACGCTTCACATTCTGAAATACCACACCCAACTTGGAAGGGGGGATCTCCGATTCGTCGTCACGTCACTTTGGGGGTTTGAAAATTGAACGTCATGAAGATGCGTTCCACATTTCAGAATGTGAAGCAGACAATCAACTTATGTTTCAAGCAGACAATCAACTTATTAATTAGCAGGAGTTCAGAAAATCTGACGATTTGATATTTAAATTCATACAAATTTATGTGCCGAGAGAAAATTCGTTTCACATTCATGAACACAATGCCAAAAGTCACACACAAAAAATGTCCACAAAATTCGTTTTGGTGTAAACGTGAAACGTGCTGGGGTGTGGAATTGTCGAACACCCAACATTAAAAACACAATCCCCCATAATAGGACTTCATGGTTCATTATAAAAAACGGGGGACCATTTAGATCAACACTCTCCCAAATGGGACTTTCCAATAATTTTCCCTTGAAAGAATTTATTTTTTTATCTAAGTAATTCTGATATTGAAAATTATGCTGGACTTGAGCAATTGATTTTCTTTATTATAATAAGATAGATATATATTTTATTCCTCATGCAATGAGTTGGCATTGATGAAAGTTATCAAATTAGAAAATTGACTGGATGATGATGGGATCATGACTATGAAGCTAGATCTTTCTGCTCAGCAATTTTGATATAGGATTTTCTATTTATAATTATTATTTTTTCATCACACTTGTATATATTGTATGAAGAAATAAGAAAGTCTTGCCTATATATTAATGAAGAAGCTTCCTTCTGTTCTCTTAACTATATTGGCTCTGGTCAAAAATCATATTCAAGCATTGCCTCCAGCTGTTGTTACTCGAATCTTCTCGTCCCTAAAATTTTCTACACGTTATGTACTGACCTTACATCATGTCACATGCAATTATAAATGTTATATAGCGATGTTCTGAGAAGTTGGTAAAAAGTTGATTTTTTGATTATTTTTTTGACTTTTTTGTATAAAAAAAATAGAGAACTGATGAGACTCAAAAAAGTTAAAAAGCCAAAATTGACTTTTTATCAGTTTGCCAAAATGTCCTATAGTTTAATTTTTAATTTTAAGAATTCGGATTTATGATTTTAATTTAAAATTGAGATGATGTGAATTTCATTCATAATAAATCTAATTCACATCTTTTAAAAGGTAAGTTACAAATATATTTCTTGAGATTTGCTTAAAATATAAATTGCCTTATGTACTCACCCTTTAAAGTTTTAAATTTCATAACAAATGATTTATTTTATTAATCAATTATCAAATCAATCAATAATTTTTAATCAACAATGTGAGTCTTTTCTTTTTGTATTTAAGTTTAAATGACATAAATTTTGGAGGGGAATGGGAATGTTATTATATTATTAGCGTTATTGTTATCTTTCTCACCCACTTTTGTAATTTTTTTATGATGCTTTAAAAACAAAATATGTTACGCAATTACTAATATAAAAATATTTAAGAGTACAAAAAGTAGAGCTCTACTTATGTGGTAGTAGGCCTCACTAATGAATGATTTGATATAATGTATGTGTCTTGTCATTTTTTTTTTTGCTCTATGCCTCGTCATTAAAGTCACTGTTAGAACTCCAAATTTAGAGTTATAAATCATTACTCTTACTAATATTATGTTTCTTATATTAAAAAAATGCTTAATACAACACCAGTTAGATTAATATGTATTTTTCATAATTATTTCTGAAGGAAAAAATATGAGTAATCATATTACTTGATGCGTTTGGATTGGATATTTGAATTACAAGTCTTGTTTGGAAAACCTCCATCAATTGAGAAGCTATTAGAGTTTTTCAATATTTTATCCACACTCCAAATTCTTAGACTTTAAAAATGATAACCTCAAGATAGATGAATAGAGAGAGAACTTAGTTTATTTTGTGATGTGTATTCACAATGTTGAGCATAAACCCTTCCTTATATAGGCATATATGGCAAGACTATGTATACCTCATGGTTTCCAAGATCATGTGCCCTTTATGATTAGGCCATGTGCGGATGCACTATGTATCCATCATGGTTAAGCCATATGCGGATACATTATGTGTCCTTCATAGTTAAACCACACCATGTGTATTCCATGATTTTCAACAATTTCCAACTTAATTAATATGAATATCCTTCACCTTTCTAAAAAAATAAATTGAGCATCTCCAATGGTAGTAGGCATTTTACCTATCTAAATATTACTATAAAGTATATATTTTATTTTGCCTGTCAACTGTTTATGTTTTTACTTCAACCATGCTCTTTATTTTAACTATTCATCCAAATACTATTAACTTTATAGAATGTCACGTCAACAACAAAGATGGAGGAAAATAATCCTAATGATTAAATACATTTTGTCTAGTCTTAAAGGCTAGCTATATGTAACTAGTGAATGTGAGCTGAGTCAAATGCCTAATCATATGCCTAGTGCATTGAAGTTGAAAAAAGTGAGTCACATTAGGCATTTTAACTAACAAGTATTGAATGCCTAGTGGGTTGAAGATGCTTTCAGTGCCGAATATCCATTTAAGCATGGATGATTCATCTCCATTTTTTTTCCTCAAAACTTTAGTCATTAGATTATGTTATTTATTTATTTATTATTTTGGCAATAGTCATTAGATTATGTTTGAAAATCTCTACACATAATTTTTTTTTATTCTTTATTTATTATTATTATTATTTTGTGTGTGTGTGTGTGTGTGAAAATGCAATAAATAAATATGAGCAAGGCTAGGAATATATAGATCAAACACAAAATAAGATGCCATGCACCTAGACTTATTCAGTAAATGCATATAGTGAATACCTAAAGATAAAAGAAGTGCGCTCTTATACCATCTCTAACTGTGCATAAAATTTATTATCAAATTTAAATTTAATGAAAAATGATTCATTTTTTAGTTCCAACGGTTTCATCAAATCAATATAAAATCCAAAATTTCACTTTTTCTTTTATCAAATTGAGGATCAATGTGTTTTTTATCAAATCATTGTTCATTGCCATTAGATTTTCACTACCAGATTTTCTCTCGAATGTCCTCCCGAATGACCATCTCACAACAAAAGTTTGTAAAAAAATTACATTGGTCAGGCGACCGTCCGATCGTCCTCTCAGTCGTTCGCCCGGTCGACCCCCATGACCATCTCAAGAAGAAAATTTGTGAAAATTTTGCACTAGTCGGTCGATTGACCGGACATCTGTTCAATCGATTGGTGGTGTGACGAAACTGCAAAATCTTCCATTAAAACACTTAATATCAAAGAAAATTTTTTTCTTAAATTTTTATTTAAATTTAATTAAAAAAATAATATACTATTAAAGATGTCCTCAGGTGACGAAAGTGAGTGAATGTATAATAGGTAATAAATGATATATGCATATTAAGTTATTCAACTACTCCCAGCAACCTTGCACGTGATGAATTTTGAAAGTGAGTTAATGATAAATAATACATACATCTTAGGATTATTTAGCATTCGTTTAGAAAGTGGGGTTGACTTTTTGGTTTTTTAATTTTTTTGACTATTTTAATTTAGGGTTAAAAAGCTTGGTTTTGAAAGGATTTTTTGACTTTTTTGACTTTTTAACTTTTTGGTGAGATGTGTTCATGGTAAATGCCCAAAATGCCCTTGAAGTGTTTTTGAAGAATGTCAAACTCCTTGAACAAATGCTCCATGTCAGCCTCATTGGAAAATTATTATTATTATTATTATTTTAATTTTTTTTTATGAGCTGTTTTGGGATTAGGCGTATCTCTATGGTTATTTTTTTTCTTTTAATTTATGTTTTTGTCATTTTTCTTTTTCTATACATTAATTTGTTCTTTTTCTTTAATGTACGTTTATTTCTTATTTATTTTTATTGGTATATAATAATTTGTTTTTATTTTTCAAAAATAAGGTTTCATGTGTTTTATTTATTTGTAAATTACGTGGCAAATGGTAATTTCTGTTTTTATATTTTTCATTTTTATTTTTTTGGATGAGGCACATTTTTGTGGTTCTTTTTTTTTAAATTTATGGTTTTGTCATTTTTTTTTTATTTCTATTCGTTCATCTATTTTTATTTGTCAAAAATGGGTTTTCATGTGTTTTACCTATTTGTAAATTACGTGGCAAATGCTAATTTGTGGGTCAGGCTTATTTTTGTGGTTCTTTTTTTAAAAAAAATTTACGTTTTTGTCATTTTCATTTTTATTGGTATACATTAATTTGTTTTTACTTTTTGAAAATTGGGTTTTCATGTGTTATACTTATTTTTAAATTACGTGGCAAATACAAATTATGTTATTTTTTTATTTCAGTTTTTTTTTTCCTTTTTCCCTTTTCAATTTCTTTTTATTTGTATACATTAATTTGTTTTTAGTTTAGAAAATTCGTATTCCATGTGTTGGCTTTAATTTGTGATCTCAAAAATCATAATCTACTGTAATTTTTAAGCATAATTTTTTATAAAAGTCTTGGCCGTTTGTAGTTTTAAACTATTTCATTTCATGTTTTTAATGGACGTGGCACATGATAAATTTTGAATTCGTTTTTTTTTTTTTTCTTATTTGTTTGACATTGTTTTTTTTTTCGTCTACGGCTTTTTTCTGTTGTTTTTAGTTTTTCAAAGTTAGGCATGTCACAAACTGAAAGGGATTATATTCCCGTGTAAACACATACATATTGTACATGATAATATATTTGAATACAGTCTATTCCACTTGTGTTACCAATGTTACAACCCTACGAAAATTCGGTGGACTATTATATATTTCCTAACGTTCCATTATTACGCAAGTAACATAACTTGTCGCGTATGCGAAGTCGCACCAATGCCATATGCGGGTCCTCATCTCCAATCATTAAACCATCCTCGTCATGTTCAACTTCTGGTATGGCATTTAATATTGTCATAGCCTCTTCCTCGTCACAGATTGGGTGAACAGTTGTTGGATTACCTGTGTTTCGCCGTATATAATTATGTAATGCCATTGACGCACCAACTAACTGAACTTGCACATTTGCAAAGTCATACAGAGGCATGTCTCGAATAAACCCCCATCAATTTTTCCAGGCACCCAAAGTGCGTCCCACCATACTGCGTAACGGCGAGTGAACTTTGTTAAATAATTCCCTTGGCGTGTTTGCCGTCCTGTTCCGTTGAGTACATCGGAATTCTTGTTGGTGGTAACGGCTGCCTCTGAATGGTGCTAGGTAACCTATCCGGTTTGGATAGCCAGAATCGACAAGATAATATTTGCCTGCAGATAGGACAACAATGTATGACACCAAAAACAAACATTGTGCTTCATTTTCAAGTAACGCTGTTGGACAAAAAATGATAGCCCCATCAATTCAGAATTCATATCACTGTGTTACCTTCTTCAGGATGTGGAAATGAGACATTGCCATTTGTTAGTATCTCATTGAAGATGCGACTATCATGCATACTTCCTTCTCATCCGCACGAAATAAAGATGAAACACATGTCAAAATCGCACGCGGCCATGATATTTTGCGTGTGACAGTATTTCCTACCGAAATATGTTGTCGCATCTGGCCCCGTAACCCATGCACTTACATGTGTTCCGTCTATTGCTCCAATACAGTCTTGCCAACAACCCAATTGTATTGTTACTCCTACGGGTACATGTAATGGTTATTTTCATACTTCACGTCCACTTAATAATAATCACAAAATAACTGCACTTTGCACAAATAACTGGGTAATGTGTTTCAGTAGTACCTTGAACGGTAGGTATTTCCTTTTAGACCGCACGTATGGATGTATACGATGCTGATTATATGTGGGCCGGCAATGAACAACAGTGAACTCTTTCATAGAAGCTAATACGTTATGCACGTGCCAAGACACAATCTCCCCCGAATGTTGGAACCGTTCTTGGATTTCCCGATTTTGCTTCCCTTTCAACACGTGGATAAACATTGCAACACTTTCTTTAACAGCTAAGCCATGTAGACGTTGCGGTACTTGTAACCCAAAATCATTTACTAATGTCTCACACAAAATGGCAAAAACTTCTTTCGGCATGGAAACATTTTCCTCAAATCGACCCATATGGCCCGCATATAGTTAGGATATCCATGCATTCCCGGTCAGTATAGAAGTGCGACATGGCGTTTTAGCCATGTGTTTTTCGTACCACTCTGTGACATATTGGCATGCTTGTAGAAATGTCCAGTTGTGTTCTTGTTGCAGCTGTACGGCCATTCCATTAAGCATTTCCCTTAACTCGTCATTGTTGCTTCCATCCCAGGGATTCATCACATCTTTGTTGTCGTGAAACCTACAAGAGTGGCACTATTTCAATTAGTTTGCGCGTGATGCATGGACTCAAGTGTAAGAACAGTTTCCAATTACAGCATAAGCCAACATCATTTTCAATGTAAAAAAATGCCGTCACCAATGTCATGACTACCGCATAATGAAATGAATTAAACAAATAGTGAACTTGGTCGTTATCTTGAGCAAGGGGACTATTAACACAGCATAAGCCATTGCTAACACAACCACAAAAGATGACGTCAAACTAACGTAACAGTTTCCCAAACACAATTGCATAATTCAAACACAACCATCATATTCCATTCCAAAAAAACACACAACCATTTAGACATTGCGTCTAAGGCAAACATGCAAACCATTACTGCACCATAGCTAGCAAGAAAAAAAAAAAACATCGTACAAGTTTCAAAACATGCAGACACAACCATCCTGTTTTAGTACAGTTCCAACAATGAGAACGGCAGGCATCTTCAGCATTAATAACACGGCTATATCACATCTGGCGAGCCCTAAAAAGGTTCGCACACGGCACCGACGCAGTACACTGGAGCTGCTTCTGTGTAAGCCACCCTATAATGTGGTTGTCATCAGGTTGGCACATTATCACCTCCTGGTAATTTGTGTTATCCATAAGTGTCGAGGCGAAATGAAATAGCGGCGTACCAATAAGGGATGGAATAGTCATCAGCCGATGCATGCACTCCGAGATAGTGTACAGTGATTCGTTACTTGTGAGGTGCCTCACCGTGACCTGCTGATTCTTGGTACGCACCACATCTGTTAGATTGTTCATGCTTTCTGCAATAACTGACGCTCCACTTGTTGTCTTCTTGAACTTTGAAACACTTGTTGATGGCGTCTTTCTCATTTTTCCCTTTTCAACCACAACCGGTTCCAGTGAAGAATCTGAATCCACGTCCTGTACTTCTGCGGGTATCAGATTAGCAAATGGCTACGCTCCCAAACTGCGCACAGAATCAGATGAGTCATCGGCATTTTCAGCAAGTTTCTCTCCCGGGGTCCAATGGTGCTTACTAGTAACTGATGCTCCCATGAAGACCGTCTCCATCAAGTCACGATGTTCCAAAGTTTTTTTCCTGAACTTGGCACATACCTTGTTTATCTGCACAGTTGAAGATTTATGAAAGAGGAAGACGTTACATTTCATATAACAAGTGATGCAGTTAAGTTGATAAGTTTAAATGTACTGGTAACAGACAAATATGAAACGCAAAAAACATGTACTTATCGATTCCATCTTGTCCCACCACTCCTCAGGTGCCTGAAACATACTGGTGTCACTGTCAAACCCTATCTTTGACACTCCTTTGCTTGAATCCATCAACTTTGTCCACGCTTGCCACTCGTTTTTCAAACTCATGTATTTATTCTTCAACTGTTTGAGGCCATGTTTTCTTCATGTTTTTTTCTCAAATTTTCTTGCCAAGGACTTGTACCCTGCTTGGCTGAGGACTAGGAATGGTCGATTTCGTTTTGTAATCTCATTTGCAATCAACTGCAGGAAAACTCGGATTGAGTCATTGTCTCATGAGGCCTTGTGGCTGAACTGATTATGTGTCTCTTCAAGACTGCTTGACTTCTCTGTAACAATGCCTTTGCTTTTGGATTGGGTACGCGGAGAAGTACGTATGGAAGCCATTACTAATGTACGGTTACAAAAAGATTACCATCACAAATTCGGTTGTTATATACAAACGCATAAGCCATTGCACATTAATAACAAAAAACAGAGAGATAGGATGCTAAATTAGACAGCATATAACCATTGCACATTAATAACATATATACACAGGTTCCATGGAACTCAGTAGTGGACATAGTTATGATAGTCAATAATACGTCTACCGTTTCGTAGTGGAGGAAGGCAAAGGCAGCTTAAAGTCATACTTAAACATACTACCAACATACTAACAACCTTGTAACGCGTTTGTACATACTGACAACATCCTAACGTTGCTTACATACGGAACAACAAAATGACAACGACAATGCATAGCACATACACAATGGTCTTAAGGACACGCAAGGATTGTTGAATGTCTATGACATCAGCCTGCAATTGCATGACAATTTCATCTCTGGGTGACGCATAGTCTTGGTTCTCTCGCCTTGGTTCTCCGTACCAACCAATCCAACTGACACAGGGCCGTTGAGTGCAAATGATGGAACTATTAGTCAATGGGTTGTTAATGTTCATGCAGTTATGACCGGTAAAGAATGGGTCACTCTCCACAGGGCGGAGACATGCAAAGTAGGGACGCCCTGGATTTTTGGTGGACCTGGAAATCTTAACAATACAGGGGCCATGTCCATAGGCACACTTTCGTCGTGGCCATGTACTGGAAGTTGCAATAGAGGTAAACGAAGCCATGCTATGCTTTACAAACATTCAGAAGTGACAATGAATCATATAAGTAATTACTTTATGTTATCCATATATCAGGTTAAACATGAACTGAATACGCTGATGGACAAGTTTCATAGGATAGGTATACAAACTCCATATTTTGTTCAGTTTATTTTAAAGAAAAGCAGCCTACATTATCATGGTTTCACTGTGAAGGTGTTAATAGAAAGGTAAATATCTAATTTCATTTTCAAACCTAACAGATAAAAAAGGGCATGAACACCGTGTGTTTACATGACTGAAATGAAGAATTCATGATCACATTAAGTCAAGACATTGTAAATTATGAAGCCGTAATCAAATTACAATTCAATTAAATTTACATGAATCAAAATGACAACGTACAAAGACTAACGTAGTACTCATTTGATTCCATTAACGAAATTGATTTTTTGTAAAAGTATTGTGCATCTGTAGCTTCGTATAGTGGTAGGAGTATTTATTAAACCATATGCACTTGCACAGATTTGATATATAACCATTAATTTTATTATTATTATTATCCTAGTTATTATTATTATTTTCTGTTGTTTTTTGAAATTTGAGAATAGTCTATTTATATAAATAATTTTAAAGATTAAGTTTGTATCCACATGACTAAAATTAGACTTACTTTTTTTTAAAAAAAATATAAAATTAATTTATATATACTTAGACTAGATCAACTGAAAAAGAGTTATAACCACTCACAGTCCGATCCATTTCACACCCAGTCCAGAATGTCACCAACCCAATGCTTGGCATCACACATTAACATTAAATCAATTAGAATTGGTAATATTATGACTCATGTCATAATATAAGGGAAATATAATAAGAAATACTAGTACAGTAATCAAGTTAACAAAAAAGCGGATATATGAATAACCAGAAAAAAAGTGAACTTCAATAACACAAAAGCAAATCAAGTTAACAGTTTATAAAACAGAAATTTGTAGACAACAATCTGACATTTCTTTCTTCATTCAGCATTGACATATATGAATGAAGTTGAATAACCACGACCCGAAAATGAATAATCAAGTTAATAGTGTTTAAAGAAGTGAAGACAAAATCAAATCTTCATTCACGGAACCCTTTTATTTTTCAATGAAGACAGATATGAATGAAGACAGCAGAGGGTTTTATTCAGATTTATGAATAATCAAGTTAACAGTGTTTGAAGAAGTGACGCTGAATAAGCACAACTGTAGACACCCCATTTTTGACCGTCCTCAAGACTTGGACGTCACCGCTTGGAACACTCGGTGATTATCCATGCTTGTGTTCGTTTGGAGTTCCCGGAGGTCTCGGCTCGCGCGCTTTGCCTCAGGATCTCCGAACTCGACTGTTTAGTGTCTGGTTTTGCACCAAACACTTGTATTTTGCCTTGGAGGAGCAGAGAATGCCTTGTAAGGCATCCTCACACACCACCGGCAGTGGCTAAAGGTCACCGGCTGGTTTTTGATGCCATCGGCACTTTTTATTGCCGGTCGGCACTAAATTTTGTCAAAATGACATTTTTGGGCAGCCGACCACTGTTCATCTACTTTATGGAGATATTTTGTGCCAGCTGTGATAGCTAGCACCAACTCTGCCTCCCTCCATACACGTGTATGGAGGGATCTCCCTCTAAGCAAGCTTGTTGTATAAGCTTTGCAAGAGGGAGTTCTATAAGAGGAAGGCTCTCCTCTTGGCTCTAGGTTAGAAAAATTAGAGGCAAAAACCAGCCTTAACAATATAGATACACTCTATCTCTATATCTCCCCCTCTCTCTCGGCTCCTTTGTGTGTGTTACTTGGCCAAAAGTGTGATTTTACCTTACTTTTGCACCATTACACAACACTATTACACCTTGCTCCGAGTTTGAGGGACTTGGGGGGTTGATTCTTGTGTTTTGAGACTGATTTTGATCAAAAGAAGAGGGCTGGACCATTTGTTCTTCAAAGGATCTTCAAGGGTGAGCACTTTACTTTAGATTCCCCAAACTTGCAATAGTTTTTTACCTATCTTGCTTGCTGATTTAGCTTTTGTGTATAACATAAAAAAGGCTTACATTTTCATGCTTTAGAACTTTCATTAAGGTTGTTTTGTGGTTTGAGTGCAAAACTCACCTTAATTAAGCCTTGTTTGGCCCCTTTTTGTACCATCTTTGTTAAGCTTTGGTCACTCTTGTGTCTTGGCCTTCTCACCACTGAAATCTAGTGGATTTTCAGTGGTGAAGAAGGGATTTTGAAGTCTTGCATAGGGGAGGGACACCCCTTCCCTTGGTCCCTCTTTTGTTCTCATTTTTGGCTTAATATGGTAGCATGTATGCTCAGTTGTTTATGACTGCTTTTCAGGAGGTTTTTTGGGTGTTTTGGATCATGTTATACCTCTGTCTATGTTGGGTTTATTGGCCTTTTTACATGAATAACATACTTGCTTTGAAATCCCATCATTTGGCTTAAAAGAGT
>NW_021024896.1:425625-453440 GCF_004153795.1 Camellia sinensis
TATGTTGATTTGTTTGTTTTTTATTTTATTTTATTTGTTGGGCTGTGTTGATTTGAATTTTTTTTTATTAGGGTTTAAGTTTTAGGATACACATAAAAACCCTTCCAAAAAAAATAAATAATAAAGTCAAAACCAAACCAACATAGCAAAAGCAAAAAAAAAAACCGACAACTTTTCGTGGCAAATTCGCGCCTCTTTTCGAGGCCCTTAGCATGGTTGATAAATCAATCAGAAATGTTTTAAAATTTGTTAGGAGAGTTCTGCCTGTTTTTGGGAATTGAGTTATCATTCACTTCTTAGATTATAATCTATTTCTTCTCTCATAAAAAAGTTGCTTATAAGTAGCTTTTAACTAAAAAGTTGATTATAACCATCTTTTCAAAATAGCTCTAAATTTTTATAAATTTTTTTTAGGTAAATTGCACTTACATTTTTTAAAAATATGATAAGTCTTGCACTTTTGACATAATTAAATTAATTTTTCTTCTAGTAAGATTAAATGAATTAAAACTAGTACATATAGTATATAAACATTAAAATAAGGACAAATTATATTGGTTGTCCTCATACTTTGATCATTGTGTCATTTTAACACTTATAATTTCAATTGGCTCGATTTTGACCTGAATTTATAATTTTGTCTCAATTTAGTCTAATTGATTACAACTCTAAGCATTTCTTTATGGAAAATATGGAAATAAGTGTTATGTATTATATTTTTTAGAGCAAAATTATAAACTATTTCAACTCAGATTACTCAACCAATTTAGTAATAATTAAAAAAAAAAAACACTAGCGATATTAGCTATTGGATCAAATTGATACAAAATATAAAATTAAGGATCAAAATTGAGCTAATTAAAAGTGTAGAGACCAAAATAACATAAAAAATGTAAAATAGAGGAACCACCGGTGTAATTTGACGTTAAAATAAACAAAGATAATTATACATTTTAGTAGATTAGAAATGACAATATAATTTATTCATGCATACGACTAACCATTTATTAATGAAAAATAAACTAACTATTACGTGAATTAAAATTTTAAAGGAGGTTAGTTTAATTATATTAGAAGTATGAAATGTGAGTGTAATTTATTCTCTCTCTCACACACACATATATATATATATATATATATATATTGGGAATGGCTTCCCTCCAATCACGGGTTGGAACGTACTGTTAAGCTTATGGGGCCCCACCACGGGTCCCATTTTAATATTCTAACCGTTTAATGTATAAAACTCGTCGAGTTTTATATGCATGTAAATAATCACGTTAATCGGATATTGATAGTTATGTGATCAAATCAGTTTTGTATGAAAAAAATGGACGGTGAAAAATAAACAGCTTACAAAAATCTGATTTCATCACGTAGTTATCGATATCCGATCAACGTGATTTTTTACAGACATATAGTACTTGATTATTTCTACACATTGGATGGTTTAGATTATCAAAATGAAATCCGTAATGAACCCTTATAGACCTAATAATATCCTCCAATCTGATCATGAACTAGAGGGAAGTCATTCTCATATATATTTTATTATTGTTTATGGATAAACGTAGTTAATTAAGTCACTGTCAATCCCTCAACAGTCAAGAATGAAGAATCAGCTTCTGATTCATTATTTCGATTCTCCTGGCAAAATGTGCACTCTGATGCGAATTTGCCAACCAAGTCGACCAAGGCCCTGTTTGATAGGGTTTATTTTCATCTTATTTTAATTTTTAGCTTAATTTAAGTTATTTTGATATGTTTGGTTCAGCTTAATAATACAGCTTATAACTTTTTGTAAGTCAAAAATCAATTTATTCTTTGAGTGGGGAAGGAGAAGCTTAATTTATAAGTCAAAAATCAGTTTATGTTTACAGTTATAAGTTATAAGCTATTAGGCTCTAAGTTATAATTACTTTTCCACAGCTCTACCAAACATGACTTAAGTGGCATCCACCAAGGTATCCAAATATATGGCTTGAATTTTGCGGTGTTGGCGTTTACATGAGCAAATGGTCGCCATGGAGGTGGACAATTACAATAATACTACAAATTTGAAAGAGTTATTCAAGAGAAAATTACTCAGAAAGTGAATTAATGAATTATATTTATTGTGGGTGCGGTGCATATCTCACTCACTTTAATTTACAATATACACTAATATTTTGGAATAAAATTTGAGATATATTTGCGTGATACATAATATTTTTGTAATTAAAAAGATAAATGATCTTTTGTATCTGAGATTTTTTGTTATCTTTGTACTCAACCTATTCTTAATTATATGAAATAGTAAAAATTTTGAGTTATGATTATGCGACAAAGAAAAGTATTGGATACAAGGGAATAAAAATATCGAGTATAAATGATTTTACATATGTTTAAAAAGTCTTAAACTCCATTTCAGAGTTAATTATTTTGGTGTTCAACAGATTTCTTTTAATTTTAAATTAAACTTTTGATATTGTAAATCTGTCTATCCTAAATGATACTAAAAATTTAATTAAAAATCCACTAAAAAAATGCCAAACTTTTGACCCCTTTTCGAAAAAAAAATTGACTAAAAAAAAACTAAAAACTGAAAAATAAAATTAATGGGGTAAATTAAAAATACACCTTAAGATTTGTTTAAAATACGAATTGTCCTCTGTGGTTTGAAAAATTACAAATACCTCCTTATTTTTTTTATTTAGCAGAATTAATTGAAAAAATGAAATTTCTAACTATTCACCTATACAATAATAAAATTATCTGAATTATTAATTAAAATAAAATTTTAACATTATTAAAAATTGTTAATTAACTTGATGATTTATTAATAAAAGGACCTATTTGTTATGAAATTAAAAACTTTCGGGAACATAATGTAATTTCTAGACCACATGAGACAATTTATAATTTAAGTAAACCTCTTTGTAATTTACTCAAATTAATAACAATGAATAAAAAAAAGCTCAAAGGGAAATGCAAAAAATAAACTTACAAAGAGGGCCTTAGGGCTAGAGGTGTAAATTCAGCCTGGTCAGGCCCACTAGGGCTCGGGTTGGTCCATGTCAGGCCATGCGAATTGCCTCCTAATTTCGGACCATGTTGGGTCGGCCCACATATTAGAAAATTAGTTTTAAGGGGTATTCAGGTCTCCGCCGACCAAGCCAGCGTGCTTGGGTCGGGCCTGGCTTTTTTTAAAAAAAAAATTCACTAAAAATTTAATTTTTTTCATAAAAAATAATACTGGATCTCAGATGGACAAGGCCAGTCTAAAAAACCTAGACTGGGCTGGGCTCGAGCCCAAGCTTAATTGGGCTGGCCTAATCGAGCCGTAAACGGATTTCAGACGACTCATGACCGGCAGATCGGTTTTATACCTCTACTCAGGCCAATCAAATAAAAAAAATAAATAAATAAAAAAGAAAGAGCCTAAGGGTCTGATATTCCGGCATGAGTTGACATTTGGTCTTCAAATGGACTGGCAGATCAATTTTATACCTCTACTCAGGCCAATCAAACAAAGAAAAAACAAAAGACAGTGATAGACCCTAAGGTCCCGTTTGTTTTGGGTTATAGTAAGGGGATTAGAATTATTAGTACCTTGAGATTAGTATATGGGGTGTTTGTTTTGAGAGATAGCATTGGGACTATTAATACCTTGGGACTAACTAATACCTTGGTATTACTAATAACTTGTTTGTTTTGAGAGATAGGGAGGGTATTACTAATACCTTGGTATTACTAATACCCTTGGGGAGGGGATTCATAGTGAGGAGGTAGAGATGGTATTAGAAAAATAGTGAGGGGATTAGAAATTTTTTTATTTTTTATATATTGGAAATTTTTTTTAAAATATAATTTTTAATTTTTTATATTTTTTTATTTGTTTTATTATTTTATATAAAAATAATTTAACAATTCCTCACTACTAATCCCCTCACTATTAATCCCCTCACTACTAATCCCCTCACTATCAATCCCTCACTAACAATCCGCTCATTATTAATCCCCTCACTATCAATCCCCTCCATTCTATCTCTGAAAACAAACGACCCTCGCTAACAATCCCCTCACTATCAATCCCCTCCATTCCATCCCTGAAAACAAACGGGGCCTAAGGGTCTGATATTCCGGCATGAGTTGACATTTGGTCTTCAAATTAGGGAAGGAAGGCAGAAAGCAGCCAACTTCCCAGGGTTAGGACATCCAAGAGACTAGACAAATTAATATGCTTCTTTCTTTTGTCATCCACACTCCCAATCCCAATTGTCAACTAGTAGCTTATTAACTATGCCCGCATTAGATTTGAAGAATTTCTGCTGATACCTATTGAAGTTAGTTGTAATTAAGTAGCATATTTAGTTATACGGAAATGCGTCGGACCCCTAATAAACCCCATCCCCACCGACTCTCAGTGTCACGTGGCACTGCAAGATTGGAAGGAAAAAAAAAAAAAAAAAAAACTGGCCAATGGAGGCGCGCCACATCACTGGGGGTCGACCCTTACTGGGGGTGTGTAGCAGCGTTGTTAATTATATTCCCAGATAGTGCATATATTGCATTTTTGAGAAGTCTTAAAATGATACCGTTCTAAGAGAAATTGGAAGAAGGGATGGGCAAGTTTTTAAAATTTTTAGAATTTTAATTTTGCTCAAAAAGGCATCGATTTCATGAATTATAAAAATGCACCACTAGAAATAATTCACAGATTATTTGGATTTCTCACGAATTATAGAATGCACTACAAGAAACACATCACATATTATTTGGATTTCTTTTAAGATTCTTCATATCTTCCTTCAAATATTTCAAATTAAAATGAGAATTCTAGGGATGATTATATCATCATGATGTCTGAAAAGGATTAGATGCTTCGAAAATCTTAGCAATGGAGTAAAGTACTTGTGTGTGCCGTCATTTGGGAGGCTACTCTTCCAATAATTGAATTTCAAATCACACTAATGGTATGAACACAAAAACTTAAAAAAATAATAATAATAATAATAAAAGATGCACCAAAAATTGATAACATGCGATCTGGGATGTGGTCTTACAAAATTGAATTAGAATCCTCTGTTTTAGATTTCTCTATAATGTTTTTGTTCTAAGAATCCATTGATTTAAGTTTAAAATCAAAGTAGATTAAGGGTTATTTTGAGAAAATGGTTAAAAGCTAATTTTTTGATTTTTTTTTTTGAAAAAATGTGTAAAAAATATAAGAGATGATGTGATCCAAAATGGGTTAATAGGTGGGAAGTGCCATTTAACTTACTTCGCAAAAGATCCCTAAGAGTTGTTTGAAATGATTTAAATAAGCATATTTTTTTTATTTTTTTACTAAAATATGTGTAGAAAAGTAAAGAGGTAATGTGACTCAAATAACTGTATTTATCTAAATAAATGCACTTTTTTAGTTTATGTTAAATAGTGCCTAATTGTTTTATAACGTGTGGTGTAGAAAAAATCCAAACTATTAGTCCCCGTTGGAGGAGTTGGTTGGAAGTTGATTGAGATTAAAAAAATATAAAAAGATAAAATAGGTTAATAAGATAAAAAGTTAGAATAAAGGTTGAGACCCCCCTTTGGGGTCACCCCTTAACCCCTTTTAGTTTTGATTGGTCAACTTTTTTTTTTTTTTTTTTTTCTTCTCACCCAATCCCCAACCTCCATGTGTGTGAGAGGGTTGTCGGGGGTGGGTGTTTTAAGAGGGTCTAAATCAATGCCCAAAAAGTTAATTCTAAACCATAATCATTTTACTTTTTGTCTCACAAAAAAGTCAAGAAAGTAAAAAAATTATTCCCAAACGAAACTAATTTAACCAGGCTAAATTAGCCGAAAACTAAAAAATCAAATTAAAAAAATTCTTTTCAAACAAACCCTTAGGCCATGTTTGCTTGGGTGGACATGAGTTTGGGATTGGACTAATAGTCCAATAAAATTATTAATCCGATGTTTGGTTAAACAATTAAAATACGGATTAATTATTTTAAACTTGACTAATAGTTACGATAGGATACATAATCTAACGGATTGGTAGTCCTAGGACTATTAGTCATGGGAATACTAATCCAGTCCGCCCAACCAAACATGACCTTAATGTTATGTTTTTCGTTTTTAAGCTCTGAGTCATTTGATTTTGTAATTTTCTGACATATATAGCTTTTTGTGACCATAATAAATAAATAAATAAATACAAGCTGATTGCATGAAATTTATGAATCAACTTTCCTTTTTTTTTTTTTTTTCTCACCCAATCCCCAACCTCCATGTGTGTGAGGGGGTTGTCGGGGGTGGGTGTTTTAAGAGGGTCTAAATCAATGCCCAAAAAGTTAATTATAAACCATAATCATTTTACTTTTTGTCTCACAAAAAAGTCAAGAAAGTAAAAAAATTATTCCCAAACGAAACTAATTTAACCAGGCTAAATTAGCCAAAAACTAAAAAATCAAATTAAAAAAATTCTTTTCAAACAAACCCTTAGGCCATGTTTGCTTGGGTGGACATGAGCTTGGGATTGGACTAATAGTCCAATAAAATTATTAATCCGATGTTTGGTTAAACAATTAAAGTACGGATTAATTATTTTAAACTTGACTATATTAGTTACGATAGGATACATAATCTAACGGATTGGTAGTCCTAGGACTATTAGTCATAGGAATACTAATCCAGTCCGCCTAAACAAACATGGCCTTAATGTTATGTTTTTCGTTTTTAAGCTCTGAGTCATTTGATTTTGTAATTTTCTGACATATATAGCTTTTTGTGACCATAATAAATAAATAAATAAATACAAGCTGATTGCATGAAATTTATGAAAGAGGATCTTAATTGAACATAAATTTGACTCAAATTGATTTTTTTTATAAATTTTTTTGTAATTTTTTCTTCTTGCATATAGTATTATTTCGAATAAAAATATATTATTGTATGGGTCATGCATTGAGGGTGTCGACTATATGCTAGTCATAACATATATAAGTTGACTATCACAAACGTTATAACTGAATTACTTTCAATCGTAACTTAAAAAAAAAAAATACAATCAAATCCTACGCATGGTACAAATAAGGACTTTTAGATATAATCAAAATAATATTATAACTAACATCATAATTAACACCATATTATGTATTATAAACCATAATTTATTACATAGTGCATATTGCAAAAGAGGATGGGTCCCATAGAATATTTCCATTTTCATAGGTAAATAAAGTTAATGCAATTTTAGTGTAGAACTATTAAGAAACAGTTGAAAGTGACACACACATTCCCATTTTTTACGTATTTATTTATTTAAATCAATAATTATGGTACCAATAGGACATACTTTTGCAAACAGGGGTTCCATTAAGATTTAAGAAAAGGAAAATTTTATGTCAGCGTATATTTAAAACAATTTATACAAATTAATAATAAATTTTAGAAGTATTAAAATGTGAAGAGATGCATTTTCTTTTCTTAATTATTAATTAATTTTTTTAAGAAATCACTGAGCAGTAGTTTTTCCTTTAAGAAAAGCAAGTTGTTTCTCTTTGATTATTATTGATTTTCTTTATTATAGTTTTTTTTTTTTTTTTTTTTTTTTTTTTTTTTTTTGTCTTTTGTCTTTTTGTCTTTTCTTTTCACATAAAAAAGGGAAATATATGCGTGCGAGGAATAGGCCTAAGAATCCACCAGGGTGATGTTAAATTGGTAATGGAATGATGTGGCAGCAATACAAAGTATAGTGCTGAATTACATAGATTTCCCTTCAATTTTGGAAAAAAAAAAAATCGAACTTTCACTGTTTTGGTGTAATTATATTAAACTAATTTAAAGTTTTGTTTGACATAATACTTAGGCCAAGTTTGGCATCCTCCAAAAAATTCAAAAAGTCAAAAAGTCACTATCCTATTTAAGTCACATCATCTTAACACATCACTTCAAACCCAACCCAAATCCAACCCATATTTCATAAAAAGTCAAAAAGTACATTTATTTAGTCTTTCCAAACTTGACCTTAGTCGTCTTTTCATCAATAATCTATATATTAGGATTAATTGGTGATATATCCAATATAAAGAAGGTACAAGGCATTATGTCCAAGAAATATTTTTTATTGATTAGAGGTCCATACTTTATAAAATAGTTTGATGAGAAGTCCAGCAGAACATTTAGTTTTCAATTTTATCCCTTTACTTTTTTTTATCTGTTTGACTTTTTGTTGAAATTATTTGTCTGTTGAAATTTTTTTATCAGTTAAATTTTTATCTGTTCAAATTTTTTTATCTGTTTAAATTTTTTTATCTATTGAATTTTTTTATCTGTCTAAAATTTTTATTTTTTGAAATTTCTATCTGTTCCAAATTTTTTTTATCAATTGCTCAAATTTTTTATTTATTGAAATTTTCTATTTGTTCAAAGAGATATTTCTATCAACAACAACAACAACATATGGAAAGAGATTTAGATAGAAAGACAACATCAGATAGAAAGGGATGAAAGAGAGAGAGATTTTTGTGATTTGTTCAAATACAAAAAAATAAAAATAAAAAAAAAAATAAAAAAGAAGAAGAAGAAGAAGAAGATAAACAAACTCAGATACAAAAAAATAGACAACCCTTAAATTTTAACTAATAAAGGTCCAATCGTCATTCATGTTATAGTGAAGATATTTCTCTCAACTAGACATTCTGTTAAACACCTCACCTACAAAACCAAAAATTACTCCTTTGGGTTTGAGAATTGGACATGTACCACATATAATCACAGGAAAGAGAGAGAGATTTTTGTGATTTGTTCAAATACAAAAAAATAAAAATAAAAAAAAAAATAAAAAAGAAGAAGAAGAAGAAGAAGATAAACAAACTCAGATACAAAAAAATAGACAACCCTTAAATTTTAACTAATAAAGGTCCAATCGTCATTCTTGTTTTAGTGAAGATATTTCTCTCAACTAGACATTCTGACAAACACCTCAACTACAAAACCAAAAATTACTCCTTCGGGTTTGAGAATTGGACATGTACCACATATAATCACAGAAACAATAATAACAATGCAAAGCACCAAATCAAAGATATCAAAGCTGTAACGCCCCAAGATAAATAATAATAATCCAACTCATAACATTACTCATAAATGATCAAACGACATTGTATCTTCTATTCCATTCATTTCGTGGATCAATACAAAAGATGATATCTGCAATATACATTCATAAATCCAAGATTCTAAATCCATATCATATGATATGGATAAATGAATTTAAAATATAAGTAAACCAAATAACTAGATGTTCTAATGGTTACAACTTTCCAAGTTGATACTTGAGTACAATAAATTGAGTTTAACTCAATACAGGTGAAGCCCAGGGCTTAAACAAAATAATTACATCAATAAACAAAAATAAAGCCTTTAGCTCCAAGTCCTCCCAAGTTACGTCCTTGGTAGAGGCATATCGTCAACACCTGAAAGTTGTTTTCCACATAAGGTGAAATACACATGCATGCCATTTGTCAAACATGCCTCGTTTTCCATCTCAAAACAATACAATGCAAGATTACAAATCAATTCATGAAAATAATCATTTTATAATAGAAAACAGGGCAGTGGATACAAAACATTAGGAATCGCTAGGTACGTGTTTGCCCGTAGGCTATAAAAGTACTACCAAAGTCATTTTACTAGCACTAACCGAAAGGATCGGCAACTTACTGTGCGGGTTTCTGAATTTTCACCAAAGACACAAAAGCCAACATCATAACCACAACCATACCCTCTAACCAGATTCACCAAGGTATTTACCCTTCTTTCTAAAAACCAATACATTTACAATGTTTAATATGAAATGATACTTAATGCACAATGTATGAGAAATTAGTTTCAATTTAGCCTAATTCTCATGCAATGTCTACAATAATTAAGACTATCCTTCACTGATAGCTCAAAGCAGATATTTCAATTTAACAAGTAATTTCCAATCAAAAGATATAATTTTATCATTTACAATGGGAGTGATATCCACTATCATCATCAACAACATAAACATATTCCAATCTTACAAAACCCAACATCATTTTTCATTTTCCATTTCCTTTCACAAATCCAAATATCCAAAATTTAGGGCAAAACCCCATTTTCTTACAAAACTGATTTTAAGAAAAGATATCTACTATTTTAACTCATCTCAATCATAACCATTTGTCCACGACCATTTTTAGGAGCCCATTTGGAAAACCCCTCTTTTGATTTCAAACTCAAACCCTAGGTTTTCTAAAAAATCTCCATATCAATAACCATTTTCAAAGAGCAAATAACTAAACTAAAAATCATATAAAAGAGTTGAAGAAATCCCTACCTCGAAGTAGAACACAAGAAGAAATAATAGATAGAACTTGATGGCGTCGAAAATACTAAATTCTCCGATTAGAATGAAGCCCTTTGATGTGCTTTATCTTTTACTCCAAAGGACTAGGGTGAAGAAATCAACGGATTGAGAGTATTTGGAGCTAGAGTACAAGAACTAGAGAGAGAAGGTAAAGGTTTTAAGGTTTTGAAATGGTTAGAGAGAGAGAGAGAGAGATGAAAAAGTGACTCAAAATGGCCTTTTCTTGGACTGATATACGGACAGATCGCTCGAGCCACCAAAACACCTCTCGAGTGAACAAACACAAGAAGTGACACCGCTCGAGTGCACAATAACCCCCTCCCAATAGTTTTACAGACCTGTAAAAGATCGCTCGAGCATGAGAAAGCCCGCTTGAGCGTAGATTCCCAACTCCCAATTGTTTTACAGAATGTAAGAGGCCGCTCGAGCACAAGGAAGACTGCTCGAGCGAACAGGCAAAAATCTGGGCAACAACCCATAGAAAAACTTACTTCCTAACCTGCTTCCACTCAGAGGCCTGTTGGCCAACAAGTGGCTGGCAGGCCATTTTTGGTTGGCCGGTCGTCCACTCTCATTGCCGGCCAGCCATGTTTAGCGCCCAACAGATATTTTGCAGCTAACTGTCCCCCACATGTGCATGTTGTCATGACCCAAACCCGTCCCTAAATGGTGTAGCTAGATACGTGTTGTCACGACCCAAACCCGCCCCTAAAAGTTTGGTCCATGACCAGCCTGTACATAGGCCTCAAAACAAAATTTTACGAATACTTATTCAAATACAGGGCCATAAACGGAAGCAAATATCAATATGAAGATAATGTCCATTAAGCTTGTGTATACATGAAGGTTTAGAGTAATTTAAGCATTTAAATACGCTTTCATATGTACATATATAATCACAGAATTATACAAATCTCACACACACATTTACATAAGACTCAATAACTTATATAATTAAATTAAAGAAATCCCAATACAAAACTAAGGCCTCAACGCGGAGGCGTAACCCAGGCGGCTTGACAAACAAGTGAACCTCAATGCAACTCAAGTGTCGATTCTCGATGGCTCACCTACATAAATATACATAAAACGGAGTGAGCAAGGCTCAGTGAATAATAGTAATGTAAGGAGATTAGTTAAACGAGCATAGTCTTAGAGAATGTAAATATGCATATCAAACCATACGCAGATCTTATTCATAATCATATTTCAAAACGGCCTCAGGACCATTTGTAATACAGAACGGCCTCGGGCCCATGTATGATACAAAACGGCCTTAGGCCCATATCTAATACAGAACGACTTCGGGCCCACATATGATACGAAACAGCCTTAGGCCCATATATAATACAGAACAGCCTCGGGCCCACATATGATACGAAATGGCCTTAGGCCCACATATAATACAGAACAGCCTCGGGCCCACATATGATACGAAACGGCCTTAGGCCCACATAACGACAGCTGTCCAGAGCAAAATAGGGAAGATGGAACATCGACATGTCTCTATCCCCCTTGGCGTAGAGCCATTAGTCATATACGGTTCATATCATTATAGGGTAGACAGAACATCGACATGTCTTCATCTCCCTCGGCCTTAGGGCCATGAGACACAAACAATTCACATCATAACGGCGTCGGGCCCACTTTTAATAATAGGAACAAAATGACTTTAAGTCCATGTCAATGCCATTGTTCAATTATGTCCTTTAATTCAATCAAAGCACAATATCAATGGTATATGCGATTCACAAACACAATACATAAATCATAATCACAGGAAGTAAGTAAAACATATCGTTACATTACTATTACTCACAGTGATAGGTTTCTGGTAGCAATGGGACGATGTCCTCGTCTTGACCTACAAACACAATGCACATAGCATAACGTAAGCACATACCCGATCCCTTTCTTTTCTCTTTAATCAATTAGTCATATCAGTTCTAAACTCATTAGTCCTCAGTATGTTATAATCCATGTCACAGAAAATAGGAGGAATCAATAGGAAAATGGTTTAGATGAAGAAATGATACAAAATCGGTAGATAGAAGGTGGACAACTTTCACTATTTTGGGCATATCTATTTGTATACTAATAATTTGAGAGTGAGGCTACCAATATTGGAAACTAGACTTCCGGGGCTTGAATTTAGGCTCAAGAATCACTCAAAACAAAATCCGGATGCTAGAGATATGCTTATTTAAAGTTGGCTGAATAGGGCTGTCCCGCACGTGCGAGACCACGTGCTTTTTTAGCAGAATCAAATTTGGGGCTGGAAATGGACTGCTGCACGTGTGGGAAGACCCACATCACGTGCGGCTTTGGGCAAAAAACTATTGTCCGAAAATGTTGTTTGCTCTAACACTTGTTCTTTTCATTTCTAAGCTTGGTTTCAACTCTCTTCACTCAAAAACATGTAAAATTACCCCACAACATAATAAACCAACATCATTCAAGTATCATTTCATCTTAAACAAATCAATCTTTGCCTCAAGTTAGAAATTCAAGTCTCATCTTTCTACATAATCAAACTCTCACAATATGTGCCCAAAATCATGTAAATATATCTTACACATGGTTGGTTCTCACACCAAATCTTGTTATTCCATGAATCATTCTTAAGATTGAACCCAATTCAATCAAACTTAAGGCAATCAAGGTTCAATCCCTTGGGTTAAGCTCATTCCATTAATAACCCACCACACTTGTTCATTTACATGTTAATCTTCCAAGTCATTCCTTGATTTCATGTAGTAGATGAATTATCTACAAAGACAATAGTTATAGCCACATACCTTAACCAAGGTTGTTAAGATCGCGATCCGGATCGTAGGATCGTACGATCCTACGATTCATTTTTGGAGAATCGATCTGGATCGCATGATGAATCGCATTTTGTGCAGGATCGTAACAGGATCGGTGGGATCGGACATGGGATCGTAGGATCGTATTTGGATCGCGATCCTATACAATCCTATTTTTTGCCTTTTTTTCTGATATTTTGTGCAGGATCGTAACAGGATCGGTGGGATCGGACATGGGATCGTAGGATCGTATTTGGATCGCAATCCTATGCGATCCTATTTTTTGCCTTTTTTTCTGATATTTTGTGCAGGATCGTAACAGGATCGGTGGGATCGGACATGGGATCGTAGGATCGTATTTGGATCGCAATCCTATGCGATCCTATTTTTTGCCTTTTTTTCTGATATTTTGTGCAGGATCGTAACAGGATCGGTGGGATCGGACATGGGATCGTAGGATCGTATTTGGATCGCAATCCTATGCGATCCTATTTTTTGCCTTTTTTTCTGATATTTTGTGCAGGATCGTAACAGGATCGGTGGGATCGGACATGGGATCGTAGGATCGTATTTGGATCGCAATCCTATGCGATCCTATTTTTTGCCTTTTTTTCTGATATTTTGTGCAGGATCGTAACAGGATCGGTGGGATCGGACATGGGATCGTAGGATCGTATTTGGATCGCAATCCTATGCGATCCTATTTTTTGCCTTTTTTTCTGATATTTTGTGCAGGATCGTAACAGGATCGGTGGGATCGGACATGGGATCGTAGGATCGTATTTGGATCGCAATCCTATGCGATCCTATTTTTTGCCTTTTTTTCTGATATTTTGTGCAGGATCGTAACAGGATCGGTGGGATCGGACATGGGATCGTAGGATCGTATTTGGATCGCAATCCTATGCGATCCTATTTTTTGCCTTTTTTTCTGATATTTTGTGCAGGATCGTAACAGGATCGGTGGGATCGGACATGGGATCGTAGGATCGTATTTGGATCGCAATCCTATGCGATCCTATTTTTTGCCTTTTTTTCTGATATTTTGTGCAGGATCGTAACAGGATCGGTGGGATCGGACATGGGATCGTAGGATCGTATTTGGATCGCAATCCTATGCGATCCTATTTTTTGCCTTTTTTTCTGATATTTTGTGCAGGATCGTAACAGGATCGGTGGGATCGGACATGGGATCGTAGGATCGTATTTGGATCGCAATCCTATGCGATCCTATTTTTTGCCTTTTTTTCTGATATTTTGTGCAGGATCGTAACAGGATCGGTGGGATCGGACATGGGATCGTAGGATCGTATTTGGATCGCAATCCTATGCGATCCTATTTTTTGCCTTTTTTTCTGATATTTTGTGCAGGATCGTAACAGGATCGGTGGGATCGGACATGGGATCGTAGGATCGTATTTGGATCGCAATCCTATGCGATCCTATTTTTTGCCTTTTTTTCTGATATTTTGTGCAGGATCGTAACAGGATCGGTGGGATCGGACATGGGATCGTAGGATCGTATTTGGATCGCAATCCTATGCGATCCTATTTTTTGCCTTTTTTTCTGATATTTTGTGCAGGATCGTAACAGGATCGGTGGGATCGGACATGGGATCGTAGGATCGTATTTGGATCGCAATCCTATGCGATCCTATTTTTTGCCTTTTTTTCTGATATTTTGTGCAGGATCGTAACAGGATCGGTGGGATCGGACATGGGATCGTAGGATCGTATTTGGATCGCAATCCTATGCGATCCTATTTTTTGCCTTTTTTTCTGATATTTTGTGCAGGATCGTAACAGGATCGGTGGGATCGGACATGGGATCGTAGGATCGTATTTGGATCGCAATCCTATGCGATCCTATTTTTTGCCTTTTTTTCTGATATTTTGTGCAGGATCGTAACAGGATCGGTGGGATCGGACATGGGATCGTAGGATCGTATTTGGATCGCAATCCTATGCGATCCTATTTTTTGCCTTTTTTTCTGATATTTTGTGCAGGATCGTAACAGGATCGGTGGGATCGGACATGGGATCGTAGGATCGTATTTGGATCGCAATCCTATGCGATCCTATTTTTTGCCTTTTTTTCTGATATTTTGTGCAGGATCGTAACAGGATCGGTGGGATCGGACATGGGATCGTAGGATCGTATTTGGATCGCAATCCTATGCGATCCTATTTTTTGCCTTTTTTTCTGATATTTTGTGCAGGATCGTAACAGGATCGGTGGGATCGGACATGGGATCGTAGGATCGTATTTGGATCGCAATCCTATGCGATCCTATTTTTTGCCTTTTTTTCTGATATTTTGTGCAGGATCGTAACAGGATCGGTGGGATCGGACATGGGATCGTAGGATCGTATTTGGATCGCAATCCTATGCGATCCTATTTTTTGCCTTTTTTTCTGATATTTTGTGCAGGATCGTAACAGGATCGGTGGGATCGGACATGGGATCGTAGGATCGTATTTGGATCGCAATCCTATGCGATCCTATTTTTTGCCTTTTTTTCTGATATTTTGTGCAGGATCGTAACAGGATCGGTGGGATCGGACATGGGATCGTAGGATCGTATTTGGATCGCAATCCTATGCGATCCTATTTTTTGCCTTTTTTTCTGATATTTTGTGCAGGATCGTAACAGGATCGGTGGGATCGGACATGGGATCGTAGGATCGTATTTGGATCGCAATCCTATGCGATCCTATTTTTTGCCTTTTTTTCTGATATTTTGTGCAGGATCGTAACAGGATCGGTGGGATCGGACATGGGATCGTAGGATCGTATTTGGATCGCAATCCTATGCGATCCTATTTTTTGCCTTTTTTTCTGATATTTTGTGCAGGATCGTAACAGGATCGGTGGGATCGGACATGGGATCGTAGGATCGTATTTGGATCGCAATCCTATGCGATCCTATTTTTTGCCTTTTTTTCTGATATTTTGTGCAGGATCGTAACAGGATCGGTGGGATCGGACATGGGATCGTAGGATCGTATTTGGATCGCAATCCTATGCGATCCTATTTTTTGCCTTTTTTTCTGATATTTTGTGCAGGATCGTAACAGGATCGGTGGGATCGGACATGGGATCGTAGGATCGTATTTGGATCGCAATCCTATGCGATCCTATTTTTTGCCTTTTTTTCTGATATTTTGTGCAGGATCGTAACAGGATCGGTGGGATCGGACATGGGATCGTAGGATCGTATTTGGATCGCAATCCTATGCGATCCTATTTTTTGCCTTTTTTTCTGATATTTTGTGCAGGATCGTAACAGGATCGGTGGGATCGGACATGGGATCGTAGGATCGTATTTGGATCGCAATCCTATGCGATCCTATTTTTTGCCTTTTTTTCTGATATTTTGTGCAGGATCGTAACAGGATCGGTGGGATCGGACATGGGATCGTAGGATCGTATTTGGATCGCAATCCTATGCGATCCTATTTTTTGCCTTTTTTTCTGATATTTTGTGCAGGATCGTAACAGGATCGGTGGGATCGGACATGGGATCGTAGGATCGTATTTGGATCGCAATCCTATGCGATCCTATTTTTTGCCTTTTTTTCTGATATTTTGTGCAGGATCGTAACAGGATCGGTGGGATCGGACATGGGATCGTAGGATCGTATTTGGATCGCAATCCTATGCGATCCTATTTTTTGCCTTTTTTTCTGATATTTTGTGCAGGATCGTAACAGGATCGGTGGGATCGGACATGGGATCGTAGGATCGTATTTGGATCGCAATCCTATGCGATCCTATTTTTTGCCTTTTTTTCTGATATTTTGTGCAGGATCGTAACAGGATCGGTGGGATCGGACATGGGATCGTAGGATCGTATTTGGATCGCAATCCTATGCGATCCTATTTTTTGCCTTTTTTTCTGATATTTTGTGCAGGATCGTAACAGGATCGGTGGGATCGGACATGGGATCGTAGGATCGTATTTGGATCGCAATCCTATGCGATCCTATTTTTTGCCTTTTTTTCTGATATTTTGTGCAGGATCGTAACAGGATCGGTGGGATCGGACATGGGATCGTAGGATCGTATTTGGATCGCAATCCTATGCGATCCTATTTTTTGCCTTTTTTTCTGATATTTTGTGCAGGATCGTAACAGGATCGGTGGGATCGGACATGGGATCGTAGGATCGTATTTGGATCGCAATCCTATGCGATCCTATTTTTTGCCTTTTTTTCTGATATTTTGTGCAGGATCGTAACAGGATCGGTGGGATCGGACATGGGATCGTAGGATCGTATTTGGATCGCAATCCTATGCGATCCTATTTTTTGCCTTTTTTTCTGATATTTTGTGCAGGATCGTAACAGGATCGGTGGGATCGGACATGGGATCGTAGGATCGTATTTGGATCGCAATCCTATGCGATCCTATTTTTTGCCTTTTTTTCTGATATTTTGTGCAGGATCGTAACAGGATCGGTGGGATCGGACATGGGATCGTAGGATCGTATTTGGATCGCAATCCTATGCGATCCTATTTTTTGCCTTTTTTTCTGATATTTTGTGCAGGATCGTAACAGGATCGGTGGGATCGGACATGGGATCGTAGGATCGTATTTGGATCGCAATCCTATGCGATCCTATTTTTTGCCTTTTTTTCTGATATTTTGTGCAGGATCGTAACAGGATCGGTGGGATCGGACATGGGATCGTAGGATCGTATTTGGATCGCAATCCTATGCGATCCTATTTTTTGCCTTTTTTTCTGATATTTTGTGCAGGATCGTAACAGGATCGGTGGGATCGGACATGGGATCGTAGGATCGTATTTGGATCGCAATCCTATGCGATCCTATTTTTTGCCTTTTTTTCTGATATTTTGTGCAGGATCGTAACAGGATCGGTGGGATCGGACATGGGATCGTAGGATCGTATTTGGATCGCAATCCTATGCGATCCTATTTTTTGCCTTTTTTTCTGATATTTTGTGCAGGATCGTAACAGGATCGGTGGGATCGGACATGGGATCGTAGGATCGTATTTGGATCGCAATCCTATGCGATCCTATTTTTTGCCTTTTTTTCTGATATTTTGTGCAGGATCGTAACAGGATCGGTGGGATCGGACATGGGATCGTAGGATCGTATTTGGATCGCAATCCTATGCGATCCTATTTTTTGCCTTTTTTTCTGATATTTTGTGCAGGATCGTAACAGGATCGGTGGGATCGGACATGGGATCGTAGGATCGTATTTGGATCGCAATCCTATGCGATCCTATTTTTTGCCTTTTTTTCTGATATTTTGTGCAGGATCGTAACAGGATCGGTGGGATCGGACATGGGATCGTAGGATCGTATTTGGATCGCAATCCTATGCGATCCTATTTTTTGCCTTTTTTTCTGATATTTTGTGCAGGATCGTAACAGGATCGGTGGGATCGGACATGGGATCGTAGGATCGTATTTGGATCGCAATCCTATGCGATCCTATTTTTTGCCTTTTTTTCTGATATTTTGTGCAGGATCGTAACAGGATCGGTGGGATCGGACATGGGATCGTAGGATCGTATTTGGATCGCAATCCTATGCGATCCTATTTTTTGCCTTTTTTTCTGATATTTTGTGCAGGATCGTAACAGGATCGGTGGGATCGGACATGGGATCGTAGGATCGTATTTGGATCGCAATCCTATGCGATCCTATTTTTTGCCTTTTTTTCTGATATTTTGTGCAGGATCGTAACAGGATCGGTGGGATCGGACATGGGATCGTAGGATCGTATTTGGATCGCAATCCTATGCGATCCTATTTTTTGCCTTTTTTTCTGATATTTTGTGCAGGATCGTAACAGGATCGGTGGGATCGGACATGGGATCGTAGGATCGTATTTGGATCGCAATCCTATGCGATCCTATTTTTTGCCTTTTTTTCTGATATTTTGTGCAGGATCGTAACAGGATCGGTGGGATCGGACATGGGATCGTAGGATCGTATTTGGATCGCAATCCTATGCGATCCTATTTTTTGCCTTTTTTTCTGATATTTTGTGCAGGATCGTAACAGGATCGGTGGGATCGGACATGGGATCGTAGGATCGTATTTGGATCGCAATCCTATGCGATCCTATTTTTTGCCTTTTTTTCTGATATTTTGTGCAGGATCGTAACAGGATCGGTGGGATCGGACATGGGATCGTAGGATCGTATTTGGATCGCAATCCTATGCGATCCTATTTTTTGCCTTTTTTTCTGATATTTTGTGCAGGATCGTAACAGGATCGGTGGGATCGGACATGGGATCGTAGGATCGTATTTGGATCGCAATCCTATGCGATCCTATTTTTTGCCTTTTTTTCTGATATTTTGTGCAGGATCGTAACAGGATCGGTGGGATCGGACATGGGATCGTAGGATCGTATTTGGATCGCAATCCTATGCGATCCTATTTTTTGCCTTTTTTTCTGATATTTTGTGCAGGATCGTAACAGGATCGGTGGGATCGGACATGGGATCGTAGGATCGTATTTGGATCGCAATCCTATGCGATCCTATTTTTTGCCTTTTTTTCTGATATTTTGTGCAGGATCGTAACAGGATCGGTGGGATCGGACATGGGATCGTAGGATCGTATTTGGATCGCAATCCTATGCGATCCTATTTTTTGCCTTTTTTTCTGATATTTTGTGCAGGATCGTAACAGGATCGGTGGGATCGGACATGGGATCGTAGGATCGTATTTGGATCGCAATCCTATGCGATCCTATTTTTTGCCTTTTTTTCTGATATTTTGTGCAGGATCGTAACAGGATCGGTGGGATCGGACATGGGATCGTAGGATCGTATTTGGATCGCAATCCTATGCGATCCTATTTTTTGCCTTTTTTTCTGATATTTTGTGCAGGATCGTAACAGGATCGGTGGGATCGGACATGGGATCGTAGGATCGTATTTGGATCGCAATCCTATGCGATCCTATTTTTTGCCTTTTTTTCTGATATTTTGTGCAGGATCGTAACAGGATCGGTGGGATCGGACATGGGATCGTAGGATCGTATTTGGATCGCAATCCTATGCGATCCTATTTTTTGCCTTTTTTTCTGATATTTTGTGCAGGATCGTAACAGGATCGGTGGGATCGGACATGGGATCGTAGGATCGTATTTGGATCGCAATCCTATGCGATCCTATTTTTTGCCTTTTTTTCTGATATTTTGTGCAGGATCGTAACAGGATCGGTGGGATCGGACATGGGATCGTAGGATCGTATTTGGATCGCAATCCTATGCGATCCTATTTTTTGCCTTTTTTTCTGATATTTTGTGCAGGATCGTAACAGGATCGGTGGGATCGGACATGGGATCGTAGGATCGTATTTGGATCGCAATCCTATGCGATCCTATTTTTTGCCTTTTTTTCTGATATTTTGTGCAGGATCGTAACAGGATCGGTGGGATCGGACATGGGATCGTAGGATCGTATTTGGATCGCAATCCTATGCGATCCTATTTTTTGCCTTTTTTTCTGATATTTTGTGCAGGATCGTAACAGGATCGGTGGGATCGGACATGGGATCGTAGGATCGTATTTGGATCGCAATCCTATGCGATCCTATTTTTTGCCTTTTTTTCTGATATTTTGTGCAGGATCGTAACAGGATCGGTGGGATCGGACATGGGATCGTAGGATCGTATTTGGATCGCAATCCTATGCGATCCTATTTTTTGCCTTTTTTTCTGATATTTTGTGCAGGATCGTAACAGGATCGGTGGGATCGGACATGGGATCGTAGGATCGTATTTGGATCGCAATCCTATGCGATCCTATTTTTTGCCTTTTTTTCTGATATTTTGTGCAGGATCGTAACAGGATCGGTGGGATCGGACATGGGATCGTAGGATCGTATTTGGATCGCAATCCTATGCGATCCTATTTTTTGCCTTTTTTTCTGATATTTTGTGCAGGATCGTAACAGGATCGGTGGGATCGGACATGGGATCGTAGGATCGTATTTGGATCGCAATCCTATGCGATCCTATTTTTTGCCTTTTTTTCTGATATTTTGTGCAGGATCGTAACAGGATCGGTGGGATCGGACATGGGATCGTAGGATCGTATTTGGATCGCAATCCTATGCGATCCTATTTTTTGCCTTTTTTTCTGATATTTTGTGCAGGATCGTAACAGGATCGGTGGGATCGGACATGGGATCGTAGGATCGTATTTGGATCGCAATCCTATGCGATCCTATTTTTTGCCTTTTTTTCTGATATTTTGTGCAGGATCGTAACAGGATCGGTGGGATCGGACATGGGATCGTAGGATCGTATTTGGATCGCAATCCTATGCGATCCTATTTTTTGCCTTTTTTTCTGATATTTTGTGCAGGATCGTAACAGGATCGGTGGGATCGGACATGGGATCGTAGGATCGTATTTGGATCGCAATCCTATGCGATCCTATTTTTTGCCTTTTTTTCTGATATTTTGTGCAGGATCGTAACAGGATCGGTGGGATCGGACATGGGATCGTAGGATCGTATTTGGATCGCAATCCTATGCGATCCTATTTTTTGCCTTTTTTTCTGATATTTTGTGCAGGATCGTAACAGGATCGGTGGGATCGGACATGGGATCGTAGGATCGTATTTGGATCGCAATCCTATGCGATCCTATTTTTTGCCTTTTTTTCTGATATTTTGTGCAGGATCGTAACAGGATCGGTGGGATCGGACATGGGATCGTAGGATCGTATTTGGATCGCAATCCTATGCGATCCTATTTTTTGCCTTTTTTTCTGATATTTTGTGCAGGATCGTAACAGGATCGGTGGGATCGGACATGGGATCGTAGGATCGTATTTGGATCGCAATCCTATGCGATCCTATTTTTTGCCTTTTTTTCTGATATTTTGTGCAGGATCGTAACAGGATCGGTGGGATCGGACATGGGATCGTTTTTTTTAAATAATCCAATTTCAGCGACTCATAGTACCATCGGAGTGTGGAAAAGTAGATCTGTCTACTTCCTTACTTGAACAACATTATTTCATTTGATAAATTTCAATAAAAAATTTTAAATCTAGGTGGAGTTTGCCCTTTCAAAAATAGTTAAGTGTTGTAACAGCGGGAACCACCCGCTGGTTGTTGGAATTCATGGTACGAACTGTTTTCACACTATTAACCCACATTGACTTTTTCAATTTTTATGAGACGATTTTCAGAATAATTTACATGAATTGTTTGTAGTTTTTTTTTTTAACTATAATTTCAGAGTTGCGTATTGCCCTGTTGTTGCAACTTTTATTTTTAAATAAGTTGAAAAAGTTAATTACCATAATGTTAGCAAAATAATGCTTTCGGCGTCTTTTTTATTGCTGACCTTTAACTTACAATAAACTGTACCAAATAAACACATGAACGGGTTCATTTGGGATGTGGGTTGACTCTTTGGCTTTTTAACTTTTTGGCTATTTTAGCCTGGGTCTAAAAAGCCTCACTTGGGATAGGCTTTTTGGCTTTTGTAAAAGATAAAATGAAATGAATATTGTTTAGATGTAACATTTTGTGTTATTGGCTTTTTTGCCTATTTTGTCTTTTTGCCATGGCAAACGATGGACCAGTTGTTCATTCCTTCTCTTCTACCTAGTTAATAGAGTGAGTCAACATTATTTCTTGTCAAAATTGTCATCACGTAAGTAGTTGGGAACATGAAATAAATAACACCACATGATACTCTTGGATGACTCAATAATTATCCTTACTAACTGGCTAATTATGTAGTACTCTAGGAGAAAAATATGTTGATTCACTTTTGGTTAAAATTTAAGAAATAATAAATAATTCACTTAATATGTTATGATTTCTCATTTGTTGATTCATCTGTGAAGCGTTTTGCCAATTCCGAATAACATAATCTTCTACTTGCCAGCGATTTCTTACTTTATATTTTCACTGTTCTAAAAATTATATAAAATAAGAACACAAACAATTTCAATTATTGACAAAGTGACTATTTTACCTTGTTCGTCTACTTAAATTACTTTTAACTTATTTCATACTACAACAACTTGCATTAATATAGTTCGAGCGACATTTTTCATTTCAAAATAAAGGACTTTAAACTCTTCAAAATATATTCATTATATGCTATATTAGTCTGTAATATTTCATTGTATTCATTTGATCCCCAACTTATTCAATTCTTATCTCAATGATGAAATGACGGCTTAGTTATATTTTACGCCCTTCTAATTTAACTAAAAACCACATAAACCCCCATTGCAGTCTACAGTAAAGGAAACAACCCAACTTCGTTAACAGGTGTACCAAACATTCTAGAACTTATATTAGGTTTGATGGAGCCTTTTATTTGTATGTCATGACACTGCAAATCTGTGTCTGTATGTATTTATCTTTGTACATTTACACCACTTACGCACTATGCACCACTAAAATGTTGGTTATCTCACCCACTGTTTCAGTTAATAGAAGTTGGGTTCATTATGAAAATTCAATTGTCATTTGTGCAAGCATTATGTCTCTTACACACAACGTTGTCTTGTTCAGGCAAAAGATCAGCCGAAATTGAAATGCCGACGATCTGATTCAGGCTTATGGGACACCGCCTTGGACCATAGAGTCCTACGTTGCCTACTCCGTGCGGGGTTCTACGGGGTGTATCGGATTGGGCCTATTCGATTGGACCACCATCTCGTTACAACTCTCGTAGAGAGGTGGCGCATAGAGACGCGCACATTTCATTTTCCTATTGGAGAGTCCACAGTTACATTACAAGATGTGGCTATTCTATTTGGCCTACCGGTTGATGGACACGCAGTCACAGGAAAAGACCCAGCAAATATGTTGGATGATTTGATAGCACTATGTGTGGAGTTGTTAGGAGCAGCACCTACACAAGAAGACTTCATAGGCTCATCACTTAAGTTGAAATGGATATCCGAGCATTTCCGTCACCTTCCACATGATGCATCCGATGAGACGGTTCATCATTATGCTCGAGCCTATATTTTGTGGCTTATTGGGGGGGTCCTCGTCCCCGATAAGTCACAAAATATAGTCAAGATGATGTTTTTGCCACTACTTAGAGACTTTGACCGTATCCAGGAGTACAGCTGGGGTGGTGCCACATTGGCATGCTTGTATAGGATGTTGTGTCGGGCAACTAAGGCTGATACGAAGGAGATAGCTGGCCCACTAGTATTGTTACAAGTGAGTTGCAATGACTTGTAGTTTTATCTCATATTCTCAATTGCCATGTTTTCTAAATTGCCTACTGTAATAAATTAATAATGGCATCATTCATTGTAGGTTTGGGCGTGGGAGAGACTGAGCAGGATCGCCCCTAGTCGGAAGTCGAACATTGCTGCTGGCGAGCGTCCCATAGGGGAGGGCGACCAGCTGTTACCACCTGGCCCGCGAGCTTGCAGGTGGAGGGTTCCCTTCAGCCATGAGGTGATATCGACTAATGTCGGTGTCATCTTCCGGGACCAGTTCGACCGCATGGTGGAGGGGGAGGTTTGTAATTTGTTCATGTGAATTTACCCATTTTTTTGTTTGTCAACCTCCGTTGTACGAATAGATTTCTAAATTATTGCATTGCTATTGCAGTTCATATGGGAGCCTTACGGGACGGAGGATGACATCATAGCCAGCTTCCCATCGTATTGCACTGTTGGTCGAGACATATGGATGGCGCGAGTGCCACTTATATGCTTCGATATCATTGACTGACATCTTCCCGACCGGGTGCTTAGACAATTTGGGCGAGTTCAGAGTGTGCCTGATCGCTTTGACGCCCACTTGGCTATGCATTTTAGGGATAGGCGTGGCAAAATGGGCATTGATTGGGCAAACGAATACCAGTCATTTATTGGTGAGTGGAACAACAGACATAACACCATTGTCCATGCCGAGAGGAGCAATGAAGTGCTTACATCTTCGGACCCATACATGTTATGGTTTCGCCGCCATACACGTCTAGTGCTTAGTAATCCGAGTGACATTGCTGCCTTCGGATACCAAGGCGTCGGGGGCATTTTAGAGGGATTGGTAAGTTATTTATATTCTCCAAAACAACATTTGCTTAAGTTTGTATATGTTTGTTATTTGGCATTGATGGTTATGTAACACAGCTACCATTACATTACAGGTTCGTAGAGTTGCGAGGGCATATCACATGGCAGACGCTGCCCATATTACACGCGATGCTAGAGAAAAATCGGATGCCATTGCCGAGATACGGGAGTTATTGTACGATGGTTTGCAACAGGCACACCGACGTGACCGACTAGATTTCGGCCACTTTGGCGAGGATCCTTATATGGGGGTAGATATTACAGTGCCATCAATGCCGCCCCCGAATATGCCATCCACTAAGCCATAGACATCAATGCCTCCACAAAACGGGTCGTCCTCAACATAGCCGCATACACAACGAAATGGATACTTCCAGACAAAGTGGATTGCACCATTGTAGTTTGTGTTTGCAAAGAGGGCATGATAAGAGAAAATGTCCAGCGAGAATCCGATCGATTCGACAGTAGTTGTTTGTCTTCTTTACATATTAGTTCCACGCTACTTTCTTTGAATTGGAGTCAGTATTCAGTGAATTGATAATGTATTTACGACTTCAATTACTAATGACATAGATTTGGTCAAATGTGGCAAATCTCTTTAACTGCTTTAGTTGTTGCAAGTGTCCTTTGTGCACTGGATTGTGCAGACTTTGGTGCGTTGATGGTCGATTGTGTCCTGACCTCGATGGACACCAGTTTATCTAATGTTACAAAAATGCAAATATTCACAGAATGACTTGATAATCACCAATATAAATGCAGTTTATATTGAATGTGTGTTTTGCCACATTTTGTTATGTGGGAAACTAATTTTTTTTTCCAACATCCATTACGTGGGTGAAGGCCTATTTTATGAATTCAATCATTTCTCGGACATTTACTACGTATTCGTATATGCTTAGTTCTTGTAAAAACTTTGACTAATGTATTTCAAATCTACATAAAACCCTCTTCAAACTTTCGTACTTCTTTCCTGTCCAAATGACAACTCCTTTAAAGTGAAAGCACGTTTTTTCATGTCTTACAGGTTGACGTGACAACACACTGACAGTAACTTTAATCACATAGGTACAATGTGAACCTTATCTCCTATGACAATAATGTGAAATGAATTACTAATCACCAATATAAATGCATGTGATATTTAATGCGTTGCCACATTTTGTTACGTCGTGAATTTTTTTTTTAGTTTTCAAAAATTCATTACGTGAGGGAAGACCATTTTATCAATTCAATCATGTGTCTTAAATTTAGTACATATTGGTAAATGCTTAGTTGGTGTAAAAAGTGTGAGTAGTGGATTTGAAATCTACTTAAAGCATGGGTTTTCATGTCATAAAGCTTGACGTGACAACGCACTGACAATATCTTTAAACTCACGGGTACCATGTGTACCTTATCTCCTATGACAATAATGTGAAATGAATTACTAATCAACAATATAAATGCATGTAATATTCATTGCGTAGCCATATTTTGTTAGGTGGTGAACTGTTTTTTAGTTATCAAGAAATTTTTCCAGGCAACCCTTTCTTTTTGTTTTCCCTAACTTGTTGCAGTTTGTATACCTGCGATATACTGTCAGGTCGTATTCTAATTTTGTCAGCATATGTATGTACTATTGTCAAACATCTTGTTATCGGACATCGATTTCATATATGAAAACTTGTGCAGGTCTATGACTCATTTAGCAGAGGAGATCCCATTATTGACTCATCAGCATCGAGCTGATACAATATGGCGTCAGTCGGTATGAATTATTTACTTATAATCGATATTTGAATACTACACAAACACTGTAGTTGTTACATAATATAATGTGAAACTGTAAATGTTTGTCCATAATTGGTTATATAATCATCACAAAGGGCTTTTAATATAAAGGACTTTTAAATACAATTCCTAAAATAAAAGAATAAATAAATATCACAAACAAAATTCTTTTTTATAGAGGTTGAATTCATAATCTTATAGCACAAAATAATATTATATAATCATCAAATCAGAAGTCCTAGTTCATCACCCAATACCTACTCAAAAAAATTTTAAATAATCCAATTTCAGTGACTCATAGTACCATCGGAGTGTGGAAAAGTAGATCTGTCTACTTCCTTACTTGAACAACATTATTTCATTTGATAAATTTCAATAAAAAATTTTAAATCTAGGTGGAGTTTGCCCTTTCAAAAATAGTTAAGTGTTGTAACAGCGGGAACCACCCGCTGGTTGTTGGAATTCATGGTACGAACTGTTTTCACACTATTAACCCACATTGACTTTTTCAATTTTTATGAGACGATTTTCAGAATAATTTACATGAATTGTTTGTAGTTTTTTTTTTTAACTATAATTTCAGAGTTGCGTATTGCCCTGTTGTTGCAACTTTTATTTTTAAATAAGTTGAAAAAGTTAATTACCATAATGTTAGCAAAATAATGCTTTCGGCGTCTTTTTTATTGCTGACCTTTAACTTACAATAAACTGTACCAAATAAACACATGAACGGGTTCATTTGGGATGTGGGTTGACTCTTTGGCTTTTTAACTTTTTGCCTATTTTAGCCTGGG